>CM038681.1:564189871-564344687 GCA_021605205.1 Aegilops longissima | reverse complement strand
CAAGATGGAGATTGATAAAAGGCGCATTGAACAAAGCGACCACGACCTCGGGGAATTATCCCTACTCGAGAGCGCGGTGTCGCGGGAAAAATCACACTCGATGTGGTATTACGACACCGGAGAATTATAGGTCTGAAGAAATCACATTCCGGTGGCTCCTTTTGGCAGCGGATACCACGCCCTTCTAGGGCGAGGCGTTACAAGCTTTCAAGCTGTACCCCATTATGGGTACATGAAGCTTAAAATACTCGGACCCAATGGAATCATCACTCTAGCCAGATGATCCAGTATGTTGCACCTGCGAAAATAAAACTGCAGCTCTCGCATTGGAAGCATTATCTCAAGCCCTAGCAGCGAAGAGTTAACAACAACTGCTACCGTGGATGGGACGACGTGATACTAGACAAGCACCCAAGTCCACCTCATTTAAACCTGCAGACGAGATAGTCAAATTCCAGGTCCATCCAACGGACCCCAGAAGACAGCTTCCATCGGGACGGTGAGCCCGCGATTGACGCCAAGACCACGAGATTTCTTACACGAGAATTGGGACATTTTTGCCTGGCACCCATCGGACATGCCAGGCATCCCACGCAGACTGGCCGAACACAACCTCAATATTCTAAAAGGATATAAACCAGTCAAGCATACCCTAAGGCGATTCTCAGAGCCCAAACGGCGAAGTAATGGGGAAGAGTTAGCCAAGCTTACCGAGGCCGGATTCATCAGAGCTATCAAACATCCGGATTGGCGGCAAATTTGGTGATGGTACCAAAGAAGGACAAATCCGGCGCCTATGCGCCGACTTCAAAGACCTCAACAAGGCTTGCCCTAAGGATCCCTTTCCTCCTCAGCATTTATCAAATCATCGATGCCACCATACCGACACGACTTGTCTGTGTTTTCTCGACGATACTCGGATACCATCACATAAAGATGGCAGAGTCGACCAAGCTACAACAGCTTTCATAACGCTTATATGGCCCTTTTGTTTCAACACTATGCCCTTCGGGCTCAAGAATGCCGGGCGCAACCTATCAACGCATGGTTCAAACATGCAGGAAAAACAAATTGGCAAAACAGTGGAAGCATATGAGGGCAGCGTTGTCGATTTCGGGTTTCAGCAGACCCTTGAGGTTCGAACTCAGGCGCGCTGGAGATCCAACCCTCCACCGTCTCGCACTCGCCGGATCGGCTGGGACCTAAACTACTAAGCGGAACAGCACAAGAGACACGAGATTTATCTTCGTTCAGGCCACCATTGTGGTGTAATACCCTACTCCGGTGTGGTGTGGTGGATTGCCTCTCGGGTGATGAGGAACAATACAAGGAAGAACAGCCTCGCGAGGGTCTTCTTGGCGGGTGCGATGAACTGCTAGGTGGTGTTTAGTCGCTCTAGCTCTGGTTCCTTGATGAGATTCGGATCTCGGATCCCAGATCCCTCCTTTGTCTCCTAGCTCCGAGTGTGGCTACTCCTATTTATAGGCGAAGGCCCTGGGCCTCTTCCCAAATATTGAGCGGGAGAGGCGCCAACAATTAGCCATTTTGAAGGGGAACAATGGTACACTTATCCCGACTAAAGTTGGTCCTCGCCTACCAAAGGCTCTGGTGATGGCCGCTTGGGCTCCACGATGACTCCCTTCCAGCGTTGGGCTGGTCTTGGTCTTGTTGCAATCAAGCGGATGCCTTTGCTTGATGCTCTCGCTGCGCTTGCTCCCTTTGCACCAAAGAGGAAAGGAGCACACTCATGGGCTGGCGCCGATCGCGCCCTTGGTAAATCATGGCTTGCGTCATGGGCACCTCGCGAGGTACCCTGCCTTGAACTCTCCGCCTCCTCATGAGCCAACCCGACGAGGCCGTGCACGGGAAGCTCCTTGTCGTCCGCCTGAGGCTCCCCTCGCGAGGGTCTTGAGCTTGCGTTGATGAAGATGGGCCGTCTGGGCCTCCTTCGAGCCACGCCACGGGCCGCAGGCCTTGTGCGAGCAAGTCACAGGGACCCGTTCGTTCCCGAAGTATGTGTGGGCCTGGCGTGCCGAACTTGGCGGCGAGGCGAAAGGGCAAGCGGCGTCGTGGGACCTAACAGCCTGCGGCCTTGGGCGCCGCGTGGCGGTTGATTGGACGTGGGCGGCACTGCATCCCCACGATGCCTCGGTAACCACCCGGATTCGACAGGTCCCTGCTTGCAGAGTTGGTCATGATTACCGGTGATCGTGGAGGCCGACGGTTGGCCTTCGCCGGCTACAAGTACGGAACATCGCGCGCCCTTCCAGTCTATCCTTCTGCTCCTCCTCCTCCTCGTTTTGTCTGGTTGCCATGGCTCTGATCCGCCGGTTCTCCACGGAAGAGAAGGGAAAGGCTCCTCAAGAGGATCCTGACCTGCTCCCCCCAAAGAAGCGGCATGCTCTCTGGTGTCAGGGCAGGAGCGCTCGCCAGGAGGCGCCCATGCCCTGGTGCGAGCGGCCGCCACCAGGGTTCCCTCTCCTTGTATGCGCCGACGTTGGCGGCTCTGAAGGAGGCGGCCAGCGGCGCCACGGCTGGCCAGCGCCCGCCCGGCCAGGGGTCACGGTGTCGTCTTCCCCTAGAGTCACGCCGAGGGCTCTGCCGGGAGTTCGTGCTTCAGCCGCCACGCCTCCTAAGTCTTGGATTCGTCTTCCTTCTTTCTTCGCCTCCGTCGTGCGGCGGGGGAACGCAGGACTACTGGTTGCAAAGACGCCGGCTCACGGCACCCTCGCGACCAGGGCAGAGGTCGCGGTAGTTGCCCCGGCCGAGGTCTTCATGACTCGAGGTGGGGCGAGGGTCGCCCGGTCTGCAGGACGAGGCGCCCACGATCCACCTGGAGTAACGATGGTGCTCGGTGGTGTCCTTCAAGGTCTTGACGGAGGGTCGTCGGCTGGAAGTGCTGCCCGGGAGAGGTGGTCGGGGTCTGCTGCGGTGAGACAGAGGCCGACCAACCACTCCTTGGCAACTCCTCGCGGCGAAGGCACGGAGGATCAGTGACTCCGTCGAGCTCTTGGCGGCCGGACGAGCGGCGACAGCCACGAGCCTCCGAGCCTGCGCGCTCCCGAGCAGGGCGGGCTCGTCAGGTCGTCGCCGCCCCTGATCTGGATGGGGTTGGTACCGGACCGGGTGGCCCACTGTTGATGATGGCGTCTGCCGCGGTGGTCCCCGTAGGTAGGGCTCCTTAGGATTCGTGTCTTTTGTTCCTGTGAGGAGCCAAGAATGTACCCCGCGGGGGCTTGTAAGATGTTTGTAGCTTTGTTTGTCAATGTGATCCTTATTGTGAGGCAGTGCGAGATGCTCATTCCGTTCTAGCTCAGTTTCCTCCTTTCAGTCCTCACGAGGACCTGATGCTCTGCGCCGACAGGTCCCAGTCCCAAGGCGGCTTCAGCCGGCGCTGGTATGCTAGGGTCGCGATGCCGTGGTCAAGGCCAGAGGTGGCGGCCCGAGTCCCGGTAGAGCCTACGAGTCGTGATGCTCGGGTCCCCTTGGCGCTCAAGCAGCCATCATTCAGCGAGAAAGGAGAGCGACGTTGCTAACACGGGGTTGCATTGAGTGTGGGGATGGTGTTGCGATAACTAGTGTGTCCGGAGGGTGACTTATCTCGAGGGTCAGGAGAATGCTTCCTGGTGCGGCGCTAGGTCCGTGCCTATGCCGGCGAGAGATTGCGTGGCGAGGTCGTTTCGTGCTCCTTGGAGGGACCCTGCAGGTTCACCATAAAAGTAACAAGAGCTCGCCGTGGTGATCGTTAGTTCTGCCATTAATTGCTTGGGAGAGGCGCGAGAGGCCTCACGAGGTGTGTTGGGGCACCCGTGAGCCAGCGCGGGACTCACGGGGCCCTACCTCAAGGTGGGTTGCGCTGGCTCTGGGCCTTATCTTGAGTGTGTTCCTGCAATTTGGCGGATGCCGGTGCTCTCGTCTTGGTCCAGCTCTCGGGCTGGTCTCAGCCGTCGTTGGCAAGCTAGGTCGCGATGCCATGGACAAGACCATAGGGTGAGGGCCGGAGAGCCGGTAGGAGCCCTGAGTCGCGATGCTCAGGCACCCCCTTTAAGCTAAGGTGGGTTAGATGATCGAAACTCTCGTCCTCGGGTCCGGCTCGGGCTGGTCTCAGCCGTCATTTGGCAAGCCGGTCGCGATGCCATGGACAAGAACAGAGGGTGAGGGCGGAGAGCCGGTAGGAGCCCTGAGTCGCGATGCTCGTGCACCCCCTTTAACGCAAGCGGGTTAGATGATGAAACTCTCGTCCTCGGGTCCGGCTCTCGGGCTGGTCTCGTGCCGTCTGGCAAGCCAAGTCGCGATGCCATGGACAAGACCAGGAGGTGAGGGCGGAGAGCGGTAGGAGCCCTGAGTCGCGATGCTCGGGCACCCCCTTTAACGTGCAAGATTCCGTCACCCAGGAAAAGGCACCAAATAACAAGCATGGTGGGCGAGAACATAATCCTAAGGAAAGCGTGGGAAGGATACATGTCATTTGGGACAGGCCGGCGGCTTGGGGATGATGCCCGGGGGTGCCCCCACAGATAAGCTAATGACATCAAATAAAGGGATACATGCCGCAGGAAGGACCCACGCGCCCGGGAATAATCTGACCTGAAGGTGCTCCCAGCCTGAAACGAAACATAAAGATGTCACGTGGTGATACTGGGGACGAAGGGGTGTTGGTGTAGCAGATTCGGTGGGCTGCGGGGCCGACCTCCGAGCCCTGTGCCCGGGGCCTCGGGAGGATCCGGCGCTGGCGGCTCCTCGCTGGCCATCTCCATCTCCGCCCGAGGCTGCGGCGTGCGACCTCTTGAGCCTCGGGATGGCCCTCATGAGACGCAGTGCGCAGCTGCCGCGTTTGAGCCATAAGGCATGCGCACGTAATGGGCGGACCCTCGCAACGCCCCACTCACGAGGGCGAGGCGCTCTTGAGGCGCTGGCTCGGTTGAGCCTGGTATGTCGATGCAGACGCAGCCCACCATCCTCGCTGGATGGGGGGCCACAGTGAGTGGCGGCTGCCCCTCATGCCCCTTGACTCCTGTGAGCTCTGAATGGCCTTGCCGACGAACTCCCGAGGGTTGGCCCTCCTACCTTGCTCCTGCTATGGAAGCGTCCTTCAAGCGCCTCCATGTGGTGCCCAAGCGCCTCCCTCGTGACCTGGCGAGGTCGGCGGCCCTCCAGGGGAGAGCCCCCGAGCCCTCCCTGAGGAGGGCGTCGGGCGCGCTTTCCTATGCGATGGAAGGAGGCTCCCCCTGGCGCGGGCCCTGAGGGGCCTGCCTCTTGAGGAGCCGGGCCGGTCGATGTCTTCTTCTTCTTGGGTGCGGCCTCGGTAGGCCTCCTGCTGCTGTGGTATGGGTCTTCTAGCGATGCGGCCTAAAAGGCTTGCTCGGGGAGCTGCTCGCCTCTCTCTTCACAGGCACCGTGATGACCCCGCCGCTTCTGGAATCTTGAGGACGTTGTAGCCATGGTGGAGTTCTGACCATGAATTTGGCCAACGCTGGGTACCCGAGGATGGTGTTGTACGACAAAGTAATGTGGGCGACGTCGAAGTCGATGAGCTCGGTGTGGTAGTTGTCGCGAGCCCCAAAGGTGACAGGAAGCGGACCTGCCCGATCGGGACCGTGGAGCCGTCGGTGACTCGGAGAAAGGCTTGGTTGGCTGAAGTCGATCATAAGGCACTTGAAGATTGTTGAATGTCTCCACGGACAGGACGTTGAGCCCTGCTCCGCCGTCGATGAGGGTCTTGGTGACCAGCACGTTGCTGATGATTGTGGAACAAAGCATCGGGAGAACTCCGGCTGTGGCTGCGCACTTGAGCTGATCCGCTGAGCTGAACGTGATGGCGCACGCCGACCACCTGAGAGGGCGCGTGGCCTCAAGCTTGGGGAGGACTGCATTCACTTCGTGGACGAACTGCTTGAAGATGCGCTGAGAGGCTGGGGCTTGAGCTCTGCCCAGGATGCAGGCGATCGCACGCGCTTCTTGGAAGCCCCCAGCCCCCTCGTCCTGATGACGGTCTTCAATTCTCCTTGGTGGCGGCGGCAGCGGAGGGAGGCCTGCGTTCCCCTGCGGGCGATCCTCGCGAGGCTGATCCCTCCATCCTCCCTCGCGAGGCGGGTCTTGCCAATGGTCCTCGCTAGGTTGGTCGTGCCACCCTTGGCGCGGGCCGCGGTCTTCCCAGCGTCCTGCATTCCTTCCTCCTCCTCGGCCGTAGCCCCGTTCGCTGCGCTCGGGGCATCTGCCGACCCTTCCTTCGCATACGGCCCGGAGCTCTTGGCATTCATTAGTGTTGTGTGTGTGGAGGTCGTGGTACACGCAGTACCGGCTGCCCTTGGAGGACTCGGGCTGATCTCTGCCTCGCTTGGTGTGCAGGTCGGCCGCGAGTACGGCAGCCCTTGCGCTTCACGTCCCTGGCCTTGGACTTTTTTCTTGGGATCGCGCAGGCAGCTCGAGGAGGAGAGGCGCCCTCCTCAGCCCCGGCGCGACTTGGTCGCCAAGTTGAACAGCTCCAAGGAGGTGCACAGATCTTCATGCATCGCCAGCTCCTCCTTCATCTTGACGTCGCAGCGCCCGGCCGGAGAAGGCAGAGATGATGGCCTCCTCCGCTACCTCGGGATCTTGAGGCGCGTTGTTGAAGCACGGATGTACTTTGCATGGTTTCCCCGGCTGCTGCTTGATTTGGCGATGTCGCCACGGCGGGTGGCGGTCGTGAGTACCCTAGAAGTTGGCGATGAAGCGGTACGCATCTCGCCCAGAAGAAGATCGTGCTCGGGGCCGATTCAGGAGCCAGTGCGGGCTCCGTCCTTGAGCGTCATGGGAAACCAATTCGCCATGACCTTTTCATCCCTGCTGGCAGCCTCGATGCCCAGCTCAGAGCTGGAGGAACTCCGTAGGGTCAGCTATGCCGTCGTGGAGGAGGCAGGTCTGGCTTGAACTTGGCGGGCCCGCGACTGCGCTGCAGCTTCGGAGGTGAAAGCGCGGCAGCCCGCCGTGGCATGGGGGCTCGGACGACGAGAGCTTGGTCTTGTAGGGCCTCCCTGCGCCAGGCTGGGGGCAGCGCAGAGGTCTTGACGTCTTTGGGCGGGAGCTCGGGCAGCTTCTTGTGGGCGAGGAACTTCTTGACAGCTCTGCTCTTGCCGCCGGGCGCTGGCGGAGCGGGTTCCGCCGAGGGCCGCGCCTTGGGGCTGGCGCCTTCTTGAGGAGGAGGCAGCTGAGGCGCCCGGAGCTTCATCGCCAGCGGGGACGGGTGCGGTGCAGCGAGACAGACGGGCGGGGCGCCTCTGCATGCTGGACGAAGCTCGGCGACTCGGTCAAGCCATTCTTCATACGCGTGTCGGCGGGCGGTAGCGCAGAGCTCGCTTGTCGCGATGAGTGCAGCCGGGCCTCCATGGCGCTGGGTGCGCCGACGAAACCAGCGGGGTGGCGAAAGGCGTGGCGGTGCGGCCGTCCGCCTCATGGACGGGTCTTTGGGGCGATGCTTCTGCTCGTTTCCCGCCGGGGTGGCGGCGTTGACGGCAGTGAAGGGGAACGATGAGGGCGCTCACGACGGGAGCTGTCAGGCGACATGGGAGGCGAGGCGGCTCGGTGCTCAGGCGAGCCCGACAGGCGTCGACATGGTTGCGGTGGTCGGGGAAGAACGAGGCGACGAAAGACAGATTCCGGCGCACCCCTACCTGGCGCGCCAAATGTCAGATTTCAGCTTCCGGCAGACCCTTGAGGTTCGAACACTGGGGTGCGCGCGGTGATCCAACCCTCCACCGTCTCGCACCTCGCCGAATCGCTGGGACCTAAACTACTAAACGGAACAGCACAAGAGACACGAGATTTATACTGGTTCAGGCCACCATTGTGGTGTAATACCCTACTCCAGTGTGTGGTGTGGTGGATTGCCTCTCGGGCTGATGAGGAACAATACAAGGAAGAACAGCCTCGCGAGGGTCTGTTCTTGGCTGGTGTGATGAACTGCTAGGTGGTGTTCAGTCGCTCTAGCTACTGGTTCCTTGATGAGGATTCGGACCTCGGATCCCAGATCCCTCCTTTTGTCTCCTAGCTCTGAGTGTGGCTACTCCTATTTATAGGCGAAGGCCCTGGGCCTCTTCCCAAATATTGAGCGGGAAGGGCGCCAACAATTGGCCATTTTGAAGGGGAACAGCGGGTACACTTATCCTGACTAAAGTTGGTCCTCGCCTGCCAAAGGCTCTGGTGATGACGCCGGCTTGGGCTCCACGATGACTCCCTTCCAGCCGTTGGGCTGGTCTTGGTCTTGTTGAACCGAAACGGATGCCTTTGCTTGATGCTCTCGCTGCGCTTGCTCCTTTGCACCAAAGAGGAAAGGAGGACATTGCTGCGGGCTGGCGCCTCGACTCGCGCCCTTGGTCGTCATGGCTTGCGTCATGGGCACCTCGCGAGGTACCGCCTTGAACTCTCCGCCTCCTCATGAGCCAGCCTGACGAGGCCGTGCCTGGAGAAGCTCCTTGTCGTCCGCCCCACGAGGCTTGGCCCCTCGCGAGGGTCTTGAGCTTGCGTTGATGAAGATGGGCCATGCTGGGCCTCCTTCGAGCCACGCCACAGGCCGCAGGCAGGCAAGTCTGGGGACCCCCGTTCCCAGAACGCCGACAGACGTGGTCATAAAAACTAGACACGTCTGTCGGATTTTGGGCTCCGGCAGACCCTCTAGGTTCGAACTCTGGGGTGCGCTCGGAGATCTCACCCCCTACCTACCTGCACCTCGCCGCCTCGCTAGGATATAAACTACCAAAGGGACAACACAAGAGACACAAGGTTTATACTGGTTCGGGCCACCATTGTGGTGTAACACCCTACTCCAGTGTGTGGTGTGGTGGATTGCCTCTTGGGCTGATGATGAACAATACAAGGAAGAACAACCTCGCGAGGGTCTGTTCTTGGCTGGTGCGATGAACTGCTAGGGGGAGTTCAGTCGCTCTCTCTCTCTAGATTGCTTGATCTCTAGCTCTGTTCTGGATTCCAGATCCCCCTCTATCCTATGGGTGGCTAGTCCTATTTATAGGCAGAGGCCCTGGGCCTCTTCCCAAATATTGAGCGGGAAGGGCGCCAACAATTGGCCATTTTGAAGGGGAACATCTAGTACACTTATCCTGACTAAAGTTGGTCCTCGCCTGTCAAAGGCTCTGGTGGTGATGCCGGCTTGGTCTCCACGATGACTTCCTTCCTGCCGTTGCGACGGTCTTGGTCTTGTTGCACCGAAACGGTTGCCTTTGCTTGGTGCTCTCGCCTGCGCTTGCCCCCTTTGCACCAAAGAGGAAATGAGGACACTGCATGGGCTGGCGCCCGCCTGGCTGTCAGGACCCCGATTCCAAGTCACATCGACCTAGCTGGTAACACCTCATATCACTTTGCGGCCTCACGCACGGTATTCCCACGGGTGTCGCCTTACCATGGCCCGGGACCGTTTGCGTCTTTTGGCTCACGTATATGATAGTGTCGCTAGCATCCACATGACAAAGAACCCGGCCGACATGGCTAGTCGTGAACCCAAAGCGGCACTAACCTATGGGGACAGCATACATGAAACACCTCGAGCATGTCGGTCATCAACGTATGAACCTGGCTGTAGCACTGGGCTAATCAGGACTCCGTATCCCGGGCTGTAGCAGGCTAGGCAGGACTCCAAGTATCACCGTGACATTTCCCAAGGGACGTACATGAACGAAATGAATCACATGCGGCCGTCAAGTGTCCAAGCAGAGTGCTTTGGGCTAGCAGGACTCCGTGAACCTGGCTGTAGCGGACTACTATCGCCGAAGCACAAGACTTACATTTCCCCATATGAGAGGCTGCCAAGGATAAACAACTAGATTGTCGGATCCCACTCATACCAAGCATTTCAATCATACACATAATATGCCCGATATGAGTAAATACAACAAGGCATCACAACAAAACTCTACAACTCAAGTACTTTATTTAAGAGGCCCGAGGAGCCATACATAACATAGCCATACAGGTAGGGGTCACATGACCCAACACTCAAGTCATACAATCATACAAGCACATGCGGAAGCAAAGTAGTCTCGAGTACGACTCTAGAAAGAAAGAAAGCTTGTTGGAGCCTTTCTATCTACAACGGCCCTTCACAAGTCTTAGATCGCCACCTGGGTGGCTAGCTTACTCGTCGAAGTCAACATCTACATAGAATCCGTCGGAGGGGGTAGTATAGTCCTCTGAAAAATATTGATTAAGCAAACATGAGTACAAAAGTACTCAGCAAGTCTTACCACAGAATCCTATCATACATGCACATTCTCAAGGAAGGGAGTGGAGTTAAATGCAGCAAGCCAGCTTTGACTCTTGGCTAAGCTATCCTACGTGACACACTTTGTAAAGCATTTTGTCGTACACGAGTCCACTAATCACCATCACAATACTCCACCGTGGATCCTCTCTCGTCATCCCGAGAGGGCCATCCACGATACTCACACTTATCTTGAGGCTTTTAGTAGTATCCATTTACTTGTCTATGAACTGATATAGGTAACCCAGAAGTCCTTCTCCGTGGACACGGCTATTCGAATAGATCATATTTAACCCTGCAGGGGTATACTTCTTCACACACGCTCTCACCACTTATCGTCGTTTACACGACATGTACTCGGCAACCTTCAAGCGGAAGCCCAACGTGGGTGTCGGCCACAGCCTACCTAAACACTCAAGTCCCTAGTCCAGGTTATCGCCTATTCGGGTTCCATCCGCAGGGAGTCCGGCCGAGGTTTCCCATACAGCCCCGAACGATGTGTGCAGGGTTCCCGAGATACCAAACGGGCACTCGGACACAGGCCACGGTGCCTACCGCAACACAACCCACCCCTAAGGTCAGCGTTGCTATGCGCCCCAAAGATGCTACAAACACGAAACTACTTGCAACTCCCGGACTATGAGCAGGGGTGGTTAAGAAGCCGAGAGGGTCCATTGGTTTCGGGCCCAATGTGTGGTAGTAGCTAGTTCATGGATCACAAACACAGATCTCAGTTCTTAAGTTCAAGGCCAATGAAACAACCCACCATGTACTCCTACATGGCCTCTCATCGATACCTTTACCAAATCGTGTTCAACACTTACACTCTCGAACCAACACAACCTTTCATTCCAGTTCATCATCCCGATGAGCCGACTCGACACAACTCTAAGCATAGCAAGCATAGCATGGTAGGAATCACAAACATGGCTCAATCAACTCCTACACATACTAGTGGGTTTCATCTAGTTACTTGTGGCAATGACAGTCATGCAAAGGAAGTGGGTTCAACTACCGCAGCACACAACAGTTGAATCGCGTTGTCTTAATGCAGTAAAATGAGAGCGAAGCGAGAACATGGGTTTGTATCGAATGTTCAATGAATTGCTTGCCCGATGGAATTGGGTAGAAAACTGCCCTTCAGATGGGTTATCGAGATTATCTTCAAGCAGAACCTATCATGAAAACACACCGAATAAACATACAACCAATGTGCAACATTATGATGCATGCTATGACATGGCAAGATGAATGTGTGTTGGTCTAATGCAAATTGAGGGACAGGATGATCTCATTTGAACCAAAGGTTCAAATGATAGACCATGTGAGTTAGTCCTAATGGTGCAAAATCTTAATCTGGTTGTTCAGCATAGTTAACTTGTTTTAACATGCATGAAACCTGTACCAATGGATAGAGTGTATTTTTCTGATAAATTTTCATATATAAATCTTTGCATTTGGAGTTATAGAATAAAAGTTATAAGCATTTGAAATTTGAATTATATTCTGGATTTTAGTATATTAAAATAATTCCAGAATTTGAATTAATGCGTCAGCGTGAGGTCAGCATGACGTCAGAGGGTCAACGGGGGTCGTCCAGGTCAAACTGACCAGTGGGACCCGCATGTCAGGTTAGTTTAACTAATTAGTTTTAATTAAAACTAATCCTAATTAGATTAGCTGGAGGGTCCACGCCATCGACCTGGAGGGTCAACAGGCCCTGGTGAGGTCAACTCACGGCGCCTAGTCAGCCCGGCGAGGCCAGACGCGGCGGAGCAAGTGCCTTTGCACTTTCCGGGCTCCAAATGGAACGCGGAGAGCATCTACGGGTAGCTAGAGGTGAGCCGCGGTGTCTGGTGGGGTCAGTTGGGTTAGGGGTGGCCGGAGTGGGCGCCGGCGACGAGTCGGGCGGCGACCGAGGCTCGGCCACCGACGGGTTAGGGGTTAGCGGCCTCGGCGAGGCACGGGGAGTGCACGGTTAGCCTCGTTGGAGAGTGGTGAGTGTGATGGACATAGTGGTGCAAAAGGTGACCGGAGGCTCGTCGGCGACGAGCGCCGCGGCGGTGGGTTCAGGCGATCGTCGGTTGCTCGCTGTGGTGCAAGAAGGAGAGAACGGAGAGGATAGAGAGGTAGCTAGGTTCACGGTGAACCTGCGGGAAGCTTCGCTGGGTCGGGGCGGACTGATGCGCGGCGGCGGCGACGATGGGGATCTCCATGCCTTGGACTCGGGCGAGGTCGGAGTAGTGGCCTCGGGGTCTTGGAGCGAGGGGACTAGCTGGCTAGGGGTAATCGGGTGCGCGGAGGCTGGACATGGCGGTGAGGTGCGTGGGCGGCGGGAGCACGGCGGCGACGGTGGCGTGTCGGCGATGGCGTCGGCCAGTCGAGAGCGAGCGAGAGAGAGGCAGGGAGAAAGTGCGGTGTCCGGGGTTCGGGGCGACGTGGGTCGCCCCAGTCGGCGCGAGGCGGCGAGGGCGGCAGGCGGCGGCCAGCTGCCCTGCGCCAAGGCCGGCTGGCACCAAGCACTAGCCTGCTGTCAAGCGAGCCAAGCAGCTTCATTGGCTGCTCTTGCCTGGCTGGGCCGGCAGTGGGCCGGTGTGGCGATGTAAGGTTTTTCATTTTTAACGTTTTCTATTTATGCAACTCTGTTTAGGGTTTTTAAAATACCAAAACCTTTTCAAAATTACCAAAATGCTCCTGGTCACTAGTTGAATATTCCCAACATGAAACATTTTAGTTTAACAATTTTGAACACTTAAAATATTTTCCATAATTTAAAAATGCCCATTTCAGAAATTTGTAAATTAAATTTGGAACCCTTAGGTGACCTAGAAAATGTCCCACCTTCTTTGACATGGATCTTAAACCCAAACATAGAGGATGAGCATTTTGAAGGGCATTTCGGATTCATTGAATTAAATTTTAGTAAACCCTAGTTATTTTAAGGGGGGGGGGATTCTGGGGTTTCCTGCTTCCCCATTTCAAATTCAGATGAAATTTAAACATGATGCACACCCTAATGCATGGTCTATCTGGGATGTGACAACGGCGCCCTTGGTCGTCATGGCTTGCGTCATGGGCAGCTCGTGAGGTACCCCGCCTTGATCTCTCCGCCTCCTTGCGAGCCAGCCTGACGAGGTCCTGCCTGAGGAAGCTTCCTGTCGTCCGCCCCGTGAGGCTTGGCCCCTCACGAGGGTCTTGAGCTTGTGCTGATGAAGATGGGCCGTGCTGGGCCACCCCTTGAGCCACGCCGCAGGCCGCAGGCAGGCAAGTTGGGTACCCCCATTCCCAGAATGCCGACAACGTCGAAACCCTGATAGATGACTTGAGGCTTACATTCGATAACCTCCGAACATACGACATTAAGTTGAATTCAGAAAAATGCGTCTTCGGCGTCCCATCGAGGAAACTGCTAGGCTTCATTGTTTCCGATAGAGGAATTGAAGCGAACCCGGCAAAAATCCGAGCTCTGTCTCAGTTGGCTATACCAACGGACCTCGAGCACATCCAGAAGCTAGCCGGATGCGTGGCCGCTTTGAGCCGCTTTATCTCCAGGCTAGGAGAAAAGGCATTGCCTCTTTACCGCCCTCCTGCGGCGCACCGAACACTTCGTATGGATGGATGCAGCCGCGGCCGGACTCGATGAAATAAAGACCTTATCGCCAGTAATCCGGTCCTAACATAAATAACACCAGCGAGCCTATGCTATTATACATAGCGGCAACACACCAAGTTGTAAGCGCTATACTCGTCGTCGAACGAGAGGTTGACGGATACAAATTCCCGCTCCAAAAGCCGGTTTATTACGTATGCACAGTCCTCACCCCATGCAAATCCCGATACCCACACTATCAAAAAATAGCATACGCGGTCTTCATGGCATCCCAGAAGCTGCGACACTACTTTCAAGAGTGTTCGATCACAATAGCCTCCGAAGTACCACTCAATGACATAATAAACAACCGCGATGCTACGGGCCGGATTGCTAAATGGGCCATCGAGCTCCTTCCGTTCGACATAATGTACAAACTACGGCGGGCCATCAAGTCGCAAGTACTGGCCAACTTTGTCGCCGAATGGACAGAAGCCAAACTCCCTAAAGAATACGGCGCATACTCCAACTAGATCATGCACTTTGATGGCTCTAAAATGCTGGCCGGATTGGGAGCAGGTGTAGTCCTGACATCCCCCACCGGAGACACGGTCCAGTACGTCCTCTAGATATTATATACAGACTCCAACAATGCAGCCGAGTATGAGGCTCTGTTGCATGGTCTTCGGATGGCAGTCTCTATGGGTATCCAACGACTAGAAGTGCGAGGGGATTCGAACCTCGCAATCTCACAAATAAATGGAGACTTCGATGCCAAGGATCCGAAAATGGCGGCCTACCATAATGTAGTCCTAAAAATGTCAGCGCGTTTCGAGGGGCTCGAGTTCCACCGTGTGGCTCGAGAAAATAATCAAGCGGCAGACGTTCTCGCCCGCATCGGCGCCAAACGCGACCCTGTCCCACCTATGATATTCCTGGAAAGGCTGTTCAAGCGATCCGTAGTATGGGAAGGGGAGTCCGGCAATACCAGCTCGGACCCGAACACACCCCCAGATATTGAACCATCAGATACAATCGGAGGCTCTGCCACCGAATCCTCAGCCCACGAAATCATGGTCGTTATTGCCCCATGGACTGAGCCTTTCTTGGCCTACCTAAATAGGAAGGAGCTACCCGAAGACCAAAATGAAGCACGCTGCATAGACCGGCGTTCTAAAGCTTACAAAGGCCACGAAGGGGAACTCTATAAGAAAAGCGCGACCGGAGTGCTCCAAAGGTGCATCTCCGAAGAGGAGGGGCGGCAACTCTTGGCTGAAATCCATGCGGATGGGGCGGACACCACGCGCTGCTTGAGCGCTTAGTCGCAAAGCCTTCCACACAGGCTTCTATTGGCCGACGGCCCGAGCAGACGCACAGGACCTTGTCCAACATTGCGTCGGTTGCCAGCTCTTCGCCAATCAGAGTCATATGCCCCCTACCACTCTCCAAACAATCCCCATAATTTGGCCGTTCGCGGTCTGGGGGCTGGATATGGTTGGACCCCTTAAAGGGGGAAGCCATCAGAAAAAATACTTATTGGTCATGGTGGACAAGTTCACCAAATGGATAGAAGCCAAGCCAGTTAAAATGGCCGAATCCGGACAAGTAATCGACTTCGTATCCGGGGTCGTACACCGATACGGTGTCCCCCATAGCATCATCACTGATAATGGCTCAAATTTCACAGCCGATGAAGTGAAAACTTGGTGCGGCAAAATGGGCTTTAAGCTCGACTATGCTTCCGTCTACCACCCCCAAACAAACGGCCAGGTCGAACGGGCAAACGGTCTCATCATGAGCGGCATCAAACCCAGACTAGTGCGATCTCTAACAGAATCGGATAAGCACTGGGTAGAGGATCTCAACTCCATACTCTGGGGGCTGCGGACCACACCCAATCGCACCACCAGATATACACCATTTTTTACGGTGTACGGTGCGGAAGCAGTATAACCCTGCGACATAATACATGATTCGCCATGCGTACGCATGTACAAAGAGAAGGAAGCCGATTTAGATCGGCAGGATAACTTGGACGCCATGTGAGGAGCGGGACGTCGCAAAAGCCCGCTCCGCATTCTATTAGCAGCAGGCTCAATGATATCAAAGCAGAGAAGTGCGGGCCAAAACTTACAATATTGGCGAACTCGTTCTACGCCTACCGGGGAAGAAGAAGGACAAGCTCAAACCCAAGTGGGAGGGTCCCTTCATCATTGACAAAGTTCTCACCGGAGGAGCGTACCGTTTACGTAATGCATCTGATAACAGACTTGAGCCAAACCCATGGAACGCGGCCAGACTCCGGAGATTCTACCCCTAACACCAAACTCAATGTTCGTCTCCTAACCCCTCCCTTTTAATTATGCTCCATCCCTTTTCCCTTTCTCGACCCTTTTTCTCTTCACACAAAGTATTCAATACAGTGCGGATTCCCGGATCACCCCAGCCGCACTAGGTGTCTAAGCAATACCTGGGGGCTTCCTGTATGGAAGCATAAAATAATTACTCACATGGATTTCTGCACATCACATATGCATTCTTTTTCTATATGTGTCTTTTCTTCAACATTATATGCATCGATATGACTTAAGATGTTGCCAAGCTAGGTTGCCTGGCACTTGTGTTTATGCCCTACGTTCCCGTTAATTCGGCTGGGGCATAAGGGGAGCACCTCTGTGATTGTTACTGCCGGTTCAGCCGGATGTGTACCTCAGACTGGGTGAAGCCGAAAGCTTGCTTCCTTAAGAGAATATTCGGTCGGTGAATAAAAGATGTGTTCGTTTATTACAACGTAAATCCCCAGAAGTCTTGTATCCTGCACCATCGTTCGCAGTCCGGGCATGCGCATTGTCGCATGCGTACCCAGGGAAAGGAACCCCTAACGGAACTATTCTCCCTGGAAGATGTTTCTTACTATCCATGTAATATAACATAACTAGTTGGGTACTTGTATGTTCAAGCACTTATGACCCCTACGCCTTGTTTCCACGCATACCCTGGTTTTGTATAACTGAGTGGGTATTCGGACACACCCCGGACTATAGGATCCGGGGGCTGAAGCGAAAAGGTCCGCCATGACAAATTATTTTAATCCGGTTAGGGGCTAATCATGCCCATTAAATTACACAGTCACTTGGACTGACTATATTCCTCCTCTATACCGTCCAACAGGCTATCTAGCTTACAATCCTGTTGAGAATACTTAGCGGCTAACGCTACCTGGTCATACACCAGACTCACGGGAATTTCTTGCCCATCGGGCCCCGCCGGTCGTACTTCGGTCATATGGTTGGGTCCAGCTAGGTGTAGCGCGTCTTCACCATAGCCCAGGCTTCTCTTGCGCCTTGCCGGCAAGCGGACACCTTCCAGAGTCGGAAGCGCCGCTGTGCTCCTTGAAGCATATTCACAAGCTCTGCCATGCCATTCGGCAGCAAGCTTGATGGCCATAAAGCCTGAGCAACACCCTGCATCACTTGCCGAGCTCGCTCGTGCAGTTGCGAAAGGTCTTGCAGTAAATCACTTGCAGATGCGGGCATCTCCTCCTCAGGGCGACCCGTTAACATTCTTGCAAGCAAAATTCTGTCAATATACTTCCTCGCCGAACTATACTACAGTTCGTCTAGGCACTTACCGTAAATGCCGCGTCGAAGCCTCTTGTTCTCCTTCACGGAGTCTTCCAGCTGAGCGCGGAGATCTTTTAACTCCACGTCCAGCTGGACTTTGGCATCTTGAAGATCGTTCTTCTCCTGCCTAACTCGCGTAAGAATGCGCTCGCCAACCTCCAGCTGCTTTTTGAGATGCGATGCGTCCTCTCTTACGCCTTCCGGATTCACCCCGGGATTGTCTGCAGAATTTTCTGTTAGACTTGTCACATCAGCCATTTACTAACTGGTGCATCTTCGTGCAATTCTGACAATTGTTACCAGATGAGGGCTTTTGGGGTTCCTCTAATTTGGCAACTGCGGCCCTCAGTTCGGCCTGGCATCCCTCCAGCTCCCGAGACAATTGCTCGTTCTTGTCTACAAGGACCTCTGCATAGATTGATCCTTAAAACTGTTGTTCCAACTGTTTCAAGTCTCAGGGGCTACTGCTATACATACTTGTCAAAATTTCTTACCCGTATGTCTTTGGCATACTGGTTTGTCGCTTGGGCAAGCCCACCCCGAGCAGCTCGGACGAATGTGTCCGCCGAATTGAAGGCATTAAAAGCCTCTTTTGAAAAGATGTTGTTCTGGAGCACGGCCCTCCGGCGCCGGTGATTCATGGCGCTCTCCACTTCGGAGTTCGTGGCCGAACACATATCCACATCCTCCGTCAGGGAACTATGCGGTGCTGGCCCCGTGTCCGCCTCCGCCCCCGAAGCCGGTTCTGGAACCCGGCTGGTGGAGGCGTGATTGGTGGGGTCTCCGGATATACTACGGTTATACCTCTTCCTGCCAGACACAAAGGGCGCTGTCACATTTCAAATTCTATAATTACAGGACAGATTACTACTTTACCTCTGTAGCAGTGTGTCAACCCTCACCGCCTTCCTCTTGAGCCTGCCCGATCCGGACGCCCGTTGTTGACGAGTCCCTAGGGGCTCGGCCCCTCGCTCCGGCCATCGTTTCTGCAAATAGAATGACGCCTCATGGGTAAATTATAATACCTGGGAGGAGTCCTCTTCGAAGGATGGGGTTTTTTAGTTCGGCTTACATGCGACATGGGGAGCAGTCCAGGGTAATCGGCCGTAATGGCCACTAGGGCACCATCCCAGCTCGCTTGATAGAATACCCCATTGGCAAGCTCCACAGTGATATCCGGATCCACTTTAAGTACCGGATCTAGGGCCCTTCCAGGGTCCTCTGGTTGCGGGGAGGGGCTGAAGATTCCTTCTACGGCCCTCCTCAGTTCCTGCTCAGAAGCATTGATGCAAGTAATCTTAGCAGAAGAACGCTAGAGTAAGTAAAGCAGGGAAAAAGATTGGCAACTTACCCATGCTGGGGGGTTGTACATGGAGAATCCGTCCCGCGTTTTGATGCGAAGGAATTCCTCCTCTTCCCCTTTGTACAAAACGGACAATATCCTTGCCAAAGCGGCAGCAGAGTCCGGACCCTTACGGCCGCAGCGGGTGGCGTCGTCTTCCCAGTTGAAATGCCACATGGGCTTCCCCCGATATTGGAGCGGTTGCACACCTCGCCTTATGCATACCGCCATAACCTGAACTATCGTCAGTCCGGATTTGGCAAGTAACTTTATCTTGTTCATCAGGAGGAGTATTTCCCTTGTGTCCTCTTCTTGAGGGCCCCGGGGGCGCCAGCTTAGGCGTGCCCTCGGCGGGGCGTTGCTGAACTTGGGGAGACCTGTCCGGACTGGATCCGTAAGGGGAACGTCGTCTATATAGAACCACTCTGAAGGCTAGTTTTCTGGTGCCTTCTCAGGAGTGCCAGACAAGTATCATGTCTCGGCAATGCGCCATACTTTGGCCCCGCCCACTTGACATAGGGACTCCCCTGGGTGCGGGGGACGACGCAGAACAGCTTCCTCCATAATCCGAAGTGTAGTTCGCAGCCTAAAAACAGCTCGCAAAGGGCAACATACCCCGCTATGTGCAGAATAGAGGGAGGGCTAAAATTGTGTAACTGGAGGCCGTAGAACTCCAGGAGCCCACGAAGAAATGGGTGGATAGGAAATCCGATGCCCCTCAACGGATGCAGGATGAGGCATACACGCTCCTCTGGAGATGGATTAGGAGATCCATCTGCTTGTTCCCCTCCGTCATAAGTGGCTATTCTAGCCCGGACGGGGACCATGAACGCCGGTGGGAGAAACCCTTGGGTTTGTAACTCTATCAAACGTCTATGAGGAACTGAGCACTCTCCCCAATCCCCCGACTTGGAACGAGAAGGGCGAGCAGAAGAGATGCAACGGCCGTCCATGCTGGAATGGCTTTTCGCGCAGCGCTCTGTTGGATGCTAGCCCTGGGAGGGAGAGTGAGGTTGGGTTCTGAGAATCCCCGTCCCTTCAAATAGACGGTTAGCCCGGAGGATCGAGGGTGGAAAATGCAAAAATGCCTCGACTCCTCGCATTCGCTCGACACGTGGAGATGGTCACATCAAGCCTTTGAAGCCGAGGAGCACAACATTGATTGGAGGCCGAACACTATTCGTCGTAACAGGTACTTTGGAGTATTCGAAGAAGGTACCCGCCTTGCAATGCCGAAGACAATACTGCACGCCGGACTCATCGTCATTGAAGCCTTGTTCAGGGGCTACTGAGGGAGTCCTGGATTAGGGGGTATCCAGACAGCGGGACCGTGTACAACGTCCGGACTATTAAAGCATGGAGATACAAGACTCAAGACTTCGGCCCGTGTCCGGATGGGACTTTCCTTGGCGTGGAAGGCAAGCTTCGCGATCCGGATATTATATTTCCTTCCTTGTAACTGACTCCATGTAAACCCTAGCCCTCTCCGGTGCCTATATAAACTGGAGAGGTTGGTCCTTAGAAGGCCGATCACAACTACAATCATACCATCATAGGCTAGCTCTTAGGGTTTAGCCTCTACGATCTCGTGGTAGATCTACTCTTGTACTACCCATATCATCAATATTAATCAAGCAGGAAGTAGGGTTTTACCTCCATCGAGAGGGCCCGAACCTGGGTAAACATCTGTGTCCCCTGTTTCCTGTTACCATCAGCCTTGACGCGCAGATCGGGACCCCCTACCCGAGATCCGCCGGTTTTGACACCGACAATGATGGCGACGGATTGCCCTCTCCGGAGCCCCGAACGGACCCTGGATTTTCCATCTCGGGGAAGAACAGGGCCTGGCGGGGGCTCCGTATCGTAAAACTTGATGAAACCTTCTCTCTTATTTTTTTTCTCCCAGACGTGAATATATGGAGTTGGAGTTGAGGTTGGTGGAGGTCCAGGGGGGCCACAAGGGCGGAGGGCGCACCCCCACCCTTGTGGCAAGGGTGTGGGACCCTTCACTTGATTCTTTTGCCGATATTTTTTGTTAATTCCAAAAATCATCTTCGTGAAGTTTCAAGTCATTCCGAGAACTTCTATTTCTGCACAAAAATAACACCATGGCAATTCTGCTGAAAACAACGTTAGTTTGGGTTAGTTTGGAAAAGTAGATACAATGGAGACGTATCAACTCCCATAATCCTAACCCATTGCTTGTCCTCTAGCAATTCAGTTGACAAATTGAAAGTGATAAAGAAAAACTTTTTACCAACTGTGTTTGATCTTGTTGTTGCAAATATGTAAAGCCAACATTCAAGTTTTCACCAAAGATTATGAACTAACCATATTCACAATAACATTTAGGTCTCACATTTACTCATAACAATGGCATAATCAACTAGCGGGCAATAATAATAAATCTCGGATGACAACACATTTCAAAACAATCATGATATGTCATACATCCATTTTGCATCATGTTTTCTTATTGTTATTTATGATGTTTTTATCCATAATAATGTTTTTTGGAGTAATTCTAATGTCTTTTCTCTCATAATTTGCAAGGTAAACACCAAGAGGGAGAATTCCGGCTGCTGGAAATATGGACTTGAAAAAGCTACGTCAGGCCACCTATTTTGCACAACTCCAAATGTGCTGAAACTTCACGGAGATTTTTTATGGATTATTTAAGAAATATTGGAGCCAATAACTACCAGAGGGGGCCACCAGGTGGGCACAACCCACATGTGCACGACAGGCCCCCCAGGCGCCCCCTGGTGGGTTGTGGCCTCCTCGGCTCACCTCCGCTGCCTGATATCTACTGCACAACCTTCTTCTTATAGACGTTGTTGAGCTTCCAAGTGCAGAGGTTTCTAGGACAGTAGCAAATTTCCCTCAAGTGGATGACCTAAGGTTTATCAATCCCTGGGAGGCATAGGATGAAGATGGTCTCTCTCAAACAACCCTGCAACCAAATAACAAAGAATCTCTTGTGTCCCCAACACACCCAATACAATGGTAAATTGTATAGGTGCACTAGTTCGGCGAAGAGATGGTGATACAAGTGCAATATAAAAACAACAAATTGTATAGGTTTTTGTTATCTGAAAATATAAAAACAACAAGGTAACTATTGATAAAAGTGAACACAAATGGTATTGCAATGCTTTGGAATAAGGCCTAGGGTTCATACTTTCACTAGTGCAAGTTCTCTCAACAATAATAACATAACTAGATCATATAACTATCCCTCAACATGCAACAAAGAGTCACTCCAAAGTCACTAATAGCGGAGAACAAGCGAAGAGATTATTCTAGGGTATGAAACCACCTCAAAGTTATCCTTTCTGGTCGATCTATTCAAGAGTCCGTAGTAAAATAACATGAAGCTATTCTTTTCGTTCGATCTATTCTAGAGTTCGTACTAGAATAACACCTTAAGACACAAATCAATCAAAACCCTAATGTCACCTAGATACTCCAATGTCACCTCAAGTATCCGTGGGTATGATTATATGATATGCATCTCACAATCTCAGATTCATCTATTCAACCAACACAAAGTACTTCAAAGAGTGCCCCAAAGTTTCTACCGGAGAGTCAAGACAAAAACGTGTTCCAACCCCTATGCATAGATTCCCAAGGTCATGGAACCCACAAGTTGATCACCAAAACATACATCAAGTGAATCAATAGAATATCCCATTTTCACCACGGGTATCCCACGCAAGACATACATCAAGTGTTCTCAAATCCTTAAAGACTCAATCCAATAAGATAACTTCAAAGGGAAAACTCAATCCATTACAAGAGAGTAGAGGGGGAGAAACATCATAAGATCCAACTATAATAGCAAAGCTCGCTATACATCAAGATCGTGTCGAATCAAGAACACGAGAGAGAGAGAGATCAAACACATAGCTACTGGTACATACCCTCAGCCCGAGGGTGAACTACTCCCTCCTCGTTATGGAGAGCATCGGGATGATGTAGATGGCCACCGGTGAGGGATTCCCCTCTCTAGCAGGGTGCCGGAACAGGGTCCCGATTAGTTTTTGGTGGCTACAGAGGCTTGCGGCGGTGGAACTCCTCACCTAGGCTTCTATCTGGGGGTTTCTGTATTTATAGGAATTTTTGGCGTCGGTCTCACGTCAGGGGGGTCTCCGAGTCATCCACGAGATAGGGGGGCGCGCCCTCCACCCTCGTGGATGGCTCGGGACTCTTCTGACCCAACTCTTTTACTCCGGAGGCTTCTTTTGGTCCATAAAAATTCATCAAAAATTGGCACGTCAATTGGACTCCGCTTGGTATTCCTTTTCTGTAGAACTCAAAAACAAGGAAAAACAAAAAATCGCACTGGGCTCTAGGTCAATAGGTTAGTCCCAAAATAGTACACAAGAGCATATTAAAGCCCATTAAACATCCAAAACAGATAATATAATAGCATGGAACAATCAGAAACTATAGATACGTTGGAGACGTATCAGTTCCCATCTTCTGGTATATAAGTCATTTCTACCTAGAAAAAATGAGGAGAAGACTTTCGAGGCGGAGCGTCGCCATCTCGAGGCGGAACTTGGGCAGGAGCACTTTTGCCCTCCGGCGGAGCGATTCTGCCGGGGGAACTTCCCTCCCGGAGGGGGAAATCATCATCATCACCAACAACTCTCCCATCTTGGGGAGGGTAGTCTCCATCAACATCTTCAATAGCACCATCTCATCTCAAGCCCTAGTTCATCTCTTGTATTCAATCTTGTTACCGGAACTATAGATTGGTGCTTGTGGGTGACTAGTAGTGTTGATTACATCTTGTAGTTGATTACTATATGGTTTATTTGGTGGAAGATTATATGTTCAGATCCATTATGCTATTTAGTACTCGTCTGATCATGAGCATGTTTATTATTTGTGAGTAGTTACTTTTGTTCTTGAGGTCACGGGAGAAATCATGTTGCAAGTAATCATGTGAACTTGATATGTGTTTGATATTTTGATAGTATGTATGTTGTGATTCCCTTAGTGGTGTCATGTGAACATCTACTACATGACACTTCACCATATTTGGGCCTAAGGGAATGCATTGTGGAGTAGCAATTAGATGGTGGGTTGCGAGAGTGACAGAAACTTAAACCCAGTTTATGCGCTATTCCATAAGGGACCGATTGGATCCTAGAGTTTAATGCTATGGTTAGAATTTATTCTTAATACTTTTCTCGTAGTTGCGGATGCTTGTGGGAGGGTTAATCATAAGTAGGAGGTTTGTTCAAATAAGAACAACACCTAAGCACCAGTCCACCCACATATCTAATTATCAAAGTAGCGAACACAAATCGAACCAACATGATGAAAGTGACTAGATGAAATTCCCGTGTACCCTCAAGAACGCTTTGCTTATCATAAGAGACCGTTTTGGCCTATCCTTTGCCTCAAAAGGATTGGGCTACCTTGCTGCATATTTATTGCTACTATCGTTACTTGCTCGTTACAAATTATTTTGCTATCAAACTACCCGCTAGTTACAATTTCAGCACTTGCAGACATTACCTTACTGATAACTACTTGTCATTTTATTCTGCTCCTCATTGGGTTAGACACTCTTACTTATCGAAAAGAGCTACAATTGATCCCCTATACTTGTGGGTCATCAAGGCTCTTTTTCTGGCGCCGTTGCCGGGGAGTGAAGCGCCTTTGGTAAGTGGAATTTGGTAAGGAAACATTTATTTAGTGTGCTGAAATTTATTGTCACTTGCTACTATGGAAAACAATCCTTTGAGAGGTTTGTTTGGGGTATCTTCACCTCGTCCAGAACCAGAATTAATTGCCCCTCAACCTACTGCACCTACTAAAATATTGAATATGAAATTCCTTCGGGTATGATAGAACAACTGCTAGCTAATCCTTATGCAGGAGATGGAACCGAACATCCTGATATGCACTTGATATATGTAGAACAAATTTGCGGATTGTTCAAGCTTGCTGGTTTTCCCTTTATCTTTGAAGGGAAAAGCATTGGCATGGTATAGGCTATGCGATGATATTGGATCATGGAATTGGAATCGTTTAAAATTGGAGTTTCACCAAAAAAAATATCCTATGCATCTAGTTCATCATGATCGGAATTATATATATAATTTTTGGTCTCGTGAAGGAGAAAGTATCGCTCTAGCTTGGGGGAGGCTTAAGTCAATGTTATATTCATGCCCCAATCATGAGCTCACAAGAGAAATTATTATTCAAAACTTTTATGCTCGGCTTTCTCGTAATGATCAAACCATACTGGACACTTCTTGTGCTGGTTCTTTTATGAAGAAAACTATTGAATTCTGGTGGGATCTTTTGGAAAGAATTAAACGCAACTCTGAAGATTGGGAACTCGACGAAGGTAAAGAGTCGGGTATAAAGCTTAAGTATGATAGTGTTAAATCTTTTATGGATGCCGATGCTTTTGAAAAGTGTAGCACTAAATATGGACTTGACTCTGAGATAGTAGCCTCCTTTTGTGAATCATTTGCTACTCATGTTGAACTCCAAAAAGAGAAGTGGTTTAAATATCACCCACCTATTAAAGATGAAATGAAAGAGCCGGTACCGGTTAAAGAAGAAACTATACTCTATAATGTTGATCCAGTTGTTCCTACTGCTTATGTTAAGAAACCCCCTTTTCTTGTTAGGATAAAGGAACATGCTAAAGTTTCAACTGTGGTTAACAAAAGTTATGTTAGAACACCTAAACCAGATGAACAAATTAGAGTGGAACCTAATGTTGCTATGGTTAAAGATCTCTTGGAAGAAGATATAGATGGGCATGTTATTTACTTCTATGCAGAAGCTACTAGAATTGCTAAACCCGATAAAAGGGATAAACATAGACCAGTTGTTGGCATGCCTGTCATTTCAGTTAAAATAGGACATCACTGTTATCATGGTTTATGTGACATGGGTGCTAGTGTGAGTGCTATTCCTTACACTTTATATCAAGAAATGAAGAAAGACATAGCATGTGCAGAGATAGAAGACATAGATGTTACTATTAAACTTGCTAATAGAGACACCATATCACCTTGTGGGATTATTAGAGATGTTGAAGTCTTGTGTGGGAAAATAAAATACCCTACTGATTTTCTTGTTCTTGGTTCCCCACAAGATGACTTTTGTCCCATTATCTTTGGTAGACCTTTCTTGAACACAGTTAATGCTGAGATAGATTGTAAGAAAGAAATTGTCGGTGTTAGCTTTGGTGATGAGCCTCATGATTTTAATTTTTCCAAGTTTAGTAGAAATCATCATGAAAATGAATTGCCTAGTAAGGATGAATTAATTGGTCTTGCTTCTATTGCTGTGCCCCTACTGATCCTTTAGAACAATACTTCCTAGACCCAAACTAACCTGGATTGTTCTGATATATACCCATCTGATTTCGGCAATGAGGAGAATATTGATTTGCAACCAGCTGATTTATCTGGTGATTCTGCTGATTTTAATGAACTTATTGATGATATGGTTTTTAAGGTGTGGAAGTGTCAGAATTGCTTATCCATGGCGCATTTATCCAAGGCGTGCACTAGCAGGGTTCGATGTTGTAGATGCTTTCGGTTGGGGCACCGGGCGAAGGGCTGTTCGGATTCTACCCCTTCTCCCGCTTACAAGTGGGTCCCACGGATCAAATCTTGCGGCTCCAGCCGGTCAGCAGGTTTTTCTACGTTGGACGCCTCGATTCCCTCCATAGCTAGTCCCGCTGGGTCTCTGCCCAGTCCCGTCGAGCCTGCCACCCCATCTACTCCGCCTCTCCCTGCAGAGCCACCGCCCATCACGCCTCCACCCCCATTATCGCCGCCTGCATCGCCTCCTACAACCTCATCGCCGGCTACCTTCTGCGCCACCTCTTCGGCACCGGCAATGGCGAATTTTGCGTTGGACCCCATGGAGTATGTCTCGCAAGGCTTCGACATCATCGACGGAGGCGAGATGCGCCTGCCTCGCACCTTCTTCGCGCCTGCGGTGGCTCCAGATCGGCAGCATGAGGAGTATGCCATCGCCATTGTGGAGCCAGCCCCGTTGCCTGAAGAAATCGCCATCTTTCGGAACATGGTCAGTAACTTTGTTGTCAATGATCTGGGAAGAGCTGTTCTGGATGCCCAACCTTGGATACAAGGAGTAGGGCTATTCCGTTTTCGTAGTGCTTTGGCTCGTCAAGCTCTAGTTGATCATCCACCTTTCGATCCGGGCAACGATAGATTTGTTCGGTTTATCCCGCATGATGAGGGCATAAATTACAGAGCAACGCAGGGTTTTCGACGTGGATGGGTTATGTTGCTTGGTGTCCCCCTGGATTACAGGCGCACTCAGTATCTTGCGGATGTCATTAGCACGTTTGGGAGATTTCATCATTGGCACCAAGATGATCCGATGCTTGTCCGCTCGTTGGCCTATGTTTCTTATCCTGCGCCGACTTTGGTTCCTCGTTCTGTGACTTATAGAGAATATGCTGACTTTGGTGGGGCTAGGATCTCTTGGTCTGCACCTGTCTATATCCTGTCAGGAGATTTTGCAGACATCTTACCAGCTGATGAAGATCCCATGCCTTTCAATGGCAATCCGCACCCCCTCCCTGGCAATTTACAGTTTCAGAATCACAATTGGGTTATGCCTGAATTTCCTGAGCTGGGCTGGAATGATGTGCCACATCCTGTCAATGAACAGCAAAACAATGATGAGCACCCGGTTCATGAAGCTGTGCAGCATGAGGAGATTCAGGAAATTCAGTCCCAGGAGTCCATTGTTCTGCAACCTTCAGATGATTCAGTTAACAATGGTGACAATGCTGCTGAGGTGGCTCTCTTCCAGCCCCCAATGGGACCTCAGCAACCACCTCTTATGATTGGACAAGTTCTCACTATCTACGGACCGGTTCTGCCACCTGTGATGCAGTGGCAGCGCTCTTTTGAGAAGATGTTGCCATTTATATGGTCTTCCAGTTTTCCTCAGTTTGTTTTCAAAGCTGACATTGATGCTATGCTCAGCAAGCAGAACTGCGATGCTCTTTGCAGTGCCCCAGCTTCGTCCCTTAAGCTTCTGCCCGCACCTGACTCCTCGATCAGCTCTGCTTTGGATGTGTCAACTGCTCATGTCAAACGACCAGTTGCTCGGGCGCTCTGCTTTGATGACCTGGATGACCCAGTTTCTGAAGCCTTTGAGTTCTCCGTTGTGCTTGATGTATCTCTGAAGCGTGCGAGGAATCCCAAAGCCTCAAGAATTATTGTTGATACAGAGGTTCGGCGCAGTGCACGCCTGAGCGCCCTCCGTGATGGCTATCGCAAAGTAACTAGTGGCATTTCTTCCAAGAAATCCCACACTCTGAAGAAGCGCAAGACTAGCAGCTCTCAGGCTGATGATACTCCTTCTGTTCCACCACCAACTGCTATTGCAAACCTTCAACGCATTGGCGCACGTCTTCGCATTGCACCTGAGAAGATCTCTACGGAGAAGCTTGTGGCTGATCCTGCTAAGTTCACCAGCAGCGGGGGTTCTGATGAATAGTCACTTCATGCAGGGTTATGGTCTATGGCGTACCGTAATCGCCATTTATCTTTATTTCTTTGTTCAGAACTATGTGCTGCTTGTCTGCCTTGTGGGTCGTGGTAGGTCATTACGTGGCCTATTCTCTATGCTTTTATTTTTGGTTTGTAATGAATCAGACAAGATTTAAGCAGTGGAAAGTTCTATGTTGGAATGTTTGGGGCCTCAATTCTGAAGCGCGTCAGCTTGCTGTTAGGCAAAACATCGATGAAAGTGGTTGTTCTGTTGTCTTTCTTCAGGAAACTAAATGCATGCATATGGACCAGCGTTTCATTAGGAAGTTCTGCCCGAGGCGTTTTGATAATTTTGTTTATGTTCCTTCGGTTGGTGCATCTGCTGGGATGGTGGTGGTTTGGAATTCTTCATTTTTCATTGGTTCTTTAATTGAGGCCAATTCCTATGGGATAATTGTGGAGTTTAAATCCAAACATACTTCAGAAACATGGTCTTTAGTCTCTGTTCATGGCCCGTGTCAAGGCCCTGCCCGTGATGATTTTGTTCAGTGGTTATATAATCTTAATATTCCGTTTGGTGAAAATTGGCTACTTTTGGGTGATTTCAACTTCATGCGATCGCATGAGAACCGCAATCTTCCGGGAGGTGATGTTAATGACATTTTCTTGTTTAATGAAATAATTGGGCATTTGGGTCTTGTTGAGCTGCCAATCAATGGGCGCCAATATACTTGGTCGAATATGCAATCTTCACCGCTTCTTGAGCAGATCGATTGGTTTTTCACGTCGGTTGCTTGGACATCGGACCACCCCAACATGATGGTTTTCCCACTCGCACGCACTGCCTCTGATCATGTGCCGTGTGTGGTCTCGATTGCCACCTATATCCCCAAGGCAAAGGTTTTCCGCTTTGAGAATTATTGGGTTGATCTGCCTAGTTTTGCTGATTGTGTTGTTGAGGTTTGGAATAGGCCAGTGGTAAAATCGTCGACGACTCTAACAATCTCGGCTAAGTTTAAGTACCTCCATTATTTTCTCAAGAAATGGCATTTAAATTTGTCCATAGTGAAAGCTCTAATTGATGATTGTAATAAAGTGATTATGTTCCTGGACAATCTTGAGGAAATTAGGCCGTTGAGTAGGCCGGAGTTTAACTTTCGTAGAATTGTTAAATTGCATCTTGAAGATGTCTTGCATTGGCAATTTATTTACTGGAAGCAGCGTTGCACGATCAGAAACATCAAAGTTGGTGAAGAGAATTAAAAAAAATTCATGCCATGGCTACATAACGATTTCGTAAGAATGCTATCTCCTCGATCAAGACTGTGGAGGGTGATGTGGTCACGGATCACCAACAGTTGGCTGGGATGTTCTGGGCTGATTTTAACCAACGAATGGGACAATCAAAAGGCATTCAAATGGGTTTTGATCTAGACACATTAATTACCAGGATTGATGGTCTGGAGGAGTTGCCTTTACCGTTCAAGGACTCTGAGGTGGATGCGGTAATTAAGAATATGCCTTCTGACCGCGCTCCGGGACCTGACGGGTTTTCTGGGCTTTTCTTGAAGAAATGTTGGCCTATTTTGAAAGAGGATTTTATGAAACTTGTTCAAGAATTTTATGAGGGGAAATGTAATTTGGAGTGTCTCAATACATCTCTTATCACTCTCATTCCAAAGAAGCTGAGCCCTGAATATGTAGGTGATTTCCGACCCATATCTTTGACTAATACATGTTTAAAGTTCTTAACCAAGCTTTTGGCAAATCGTCTTCAGGGTGTGATCTTGAAATGTATCCACCGCAACCAATATGGTTTCCTCCGGTGTCGATCCATTCAAGACTGTCTGGCGTGGTGTTTTGAGTATATCCACCAATGCAAAGCTTCCAAGAGGCCTATCATTCTTCTTAAACTTGACTTCGCAAAGGCGTTCGACACCATTGAGCATGAGCTGATTCTTCGGATTTTGAAATGCAAGGGATTTGATGATCGTTGGACAAGTTGGATTGACAGCATTCTGTCCACGGGCTCCTCTTCGTTTCTTTTGAATGGAGTGCCTGGGAACCATTTTGTCTGTCGTTCGGGTGTTCGCCAAGGAGATCCTCTGTCTCCTTTGCTCTTTGTGATCGCGGTGGACTTGCTCCAATCGGTTGTAAATGAGATGTGCTCTAGGAATATCCTCACCTTACCAATCCCAACGACCTCGAAGGACTACCCGATCGTTCAATATGCTGACGATACCCTCATCGTTCTTCCTGCTATTGACAGCCAGTTAATTGCTTTCAAAGAAATGCTTGAAGTTTTGCGGATCAACGGTCTAAAAGTGAATTTTAGTAAGTCATCTTTGATACCTATCAATATGAGTGATGACGAGGGCAAGCGTGTTGCTGCTTTGCTTGGTTGTGATGTTGGTTCCATGCCATTCACTTACAGGGTTTGCCGATGGGCACATCTAGGCCAACAATTTATGATCTGTTGCCTTTGGTGGATCGTATTGAGAGGCGATTATCTGCGTCTTCCTGCCTCTTGAATCAAGGATGCTGGCTACAGCTCTTGCAATCAGTCCTTAGTTCTATACCAATATATTTCTTACGCACCCTATCGCTGCCAGTGGTATCTTGAAGCAGATTGAACAGATTATGCGACAATGCTTGTGGAGAGGGAATACGGATACACCCCGGCAATCCTTGGCGGCTTGGGACTTGGTATGTCGTCCTAAATCTTTGGGTGGTCTGGGAGTTCTGGACTTGAGCTCTCAAAATGATGCTTTGCTCATCAAGCATCTTTTTAAGTTCTTTAATAAGCTGGACGTGCCATCGGTATCGCTTATTTGGGACACTTATTATGCCTCTGCACCCCCCAAGTCACTCAAACCTGCGGTTCTTTCTGGTGGAGGGACGTGTTCAAGTTATATGATAAGTTTTGCAAGTTGGCAGTTCCTCTAGTTCGATCTGGAGATACGGTGATCTTCTGGCTTGATCGTTGGCAACTTGGCAGCAATATGGTTAGCATGCAACATCAGTTTCCGCGGCTCCACTCTTTTGTGATCGATGACACTCTCACAGTTAAGGATGTTATGGAGCTGTCTGATTTCACAGATAATCTCCATCTGCCTCTCTCCGCTCAGGCCTTTGCGGAGTTTAATCAACTTCAGGAGATGCTTCCTTTGTTTAATCTTCAAGATGGGAATAATGATGTGCGAAATGGCCTTCCAAATCTGGTGATTACCGTCCAGGATCTATTACTTGTCCTGCTTTTGAGACAACGTGGTTGACCCCATATTCGGTGGATCTGGAATTGCTCTTGTACTCTCAAGTTTAAGGTTTTGGGTGGCTCTTATTGATGGATCGCCTAAATACTAGGGACATGATGCAGCGGCGGCATTGGATTATCCAAGATGACACATGTGTCCTATGCCTCTTGGCATCACATGAGGACAGAGCGCATCTCTTCTTTGCTTGTAATTTTAGCCAGCGCATCTAGAACTACCTGGGTATTTCATGGAGTCCTCATCCTAACCAGACCACTTATGAGATGGCTTCTGTTGCTAGGAGGGATTTTGGCCTTCCTTTTTTCTCTGAGGTAGTCTTCACTGCCACTTGGAATATTTGGACACAAAGAAATGGGAAGATCTTCAGGAATGAGACACCTTCTTTTAGGGCATGGAGGAGGAATTTTTTGCATGACATCTCTCTTTTAGCTCATAGAATCAAATGTAAATATAGGAATAGACTAATATCTTGGATAGCTGCCTTACCCTAATCAGTTTCCTTGTAAGTATTACCCTCTCCCCCTCTGTCTTAACTTTGTAACTTTGTATTACTTTGTCTCTGTGGTTTAATAAAAGGCTGTGAGGCTGTTGCCTTGCAGTATATAGTAAAAAAATACTTCCTAGACCATGAAAATGATTTACATATGCATGAAAGAAATGAAATAGATAATATTTTCTTTGAACAACGTCCTCTACTTAAACACAATTTGCCTATTGAAACTCTAGGAGGTCCACCTCCACCTAAAGGTGATCTTGTGTTTGAATTAAAACAATTGCCAGACACTTTGAAATATGCTTATCTTGATGAAAAGAAAATATATCATGTTATTATCAGTGCTAACCTTTCAAAACATGAAGAAGAAAGATAATTGAAAGTTCTAAGGAAGCACCGAGCTGCTATTGGATATACTCTTGATGATTTAGAGGGCATTAGTCCCACTCTATGTTGGCACAAAATTAATATGGAACCTGATGCTAAATGAGTTGTTGATCACCAACGTCGGTTAAATCCGAAGATGGAAGAGGTGGTAAGAACAAGAATATTAAAACTTCTGGAAGTAGGTATAATCTATCCCATAGCTGATAGTAGATGGGTAAGTCTTGTTCATTGTGTCCCTAAGAAAGGAGTTGTAACTCTTGTTCCTAATGATAAGAATGAACTTATTCCACAAAGAATTGTTATAGACTATAGAATGGTAACTGATTTTAGAAAATTAAATAAAGCAACTAGAAAATATCATTACCCTTTTCCTTTTATTGATCAAATGTTTGAAAGATTATCTAAGCACACACACTTTTGCTACCTTGATGGATATTCTGGCTTTTCACAAATACCTGTTTCTCAACCTAATGAAGAAAAGAATACTTTTACTTGTCCTTTTGGAACTTATGCTTATAGACGTATGCCTTTTGTTTTACGTAATGCACTTGCTACCTTTCAAAGATGCATGATGGCTATATTCTCTGACTTTTTTGAAAAGATTGTTGAGGTTTTCATGGACGACTTTTCTGTTTATGGGAAGTATTTTGATGATTGTTTAAGCAATCTTGATCGAGTTTTCCAGAGATGTGAACAAACAAATCTTGTCTTGAATTGGGAGAAGTGCCACTTTATGGTTAATGAAGGCATTGTCTTGGGTCATAAAATTTCTGAAAGAGGTATTGAAGTGGACAAAGCTAAGGTTGATTCCATTGAGAAAATGGCATGTCCTAAGGATATCAAAGGTATTCGTAGTTTCCTAGGTCATGCTGGTTTCTATAGGAGATTTATCAAAGACTTCTCTAAAATTTCTAGGCCTCTCACTAATCTTTTACAAAAGGATATTCATTTTGTTTTTTATGATTGTTTAGAAGCCTTTGAAACACTCAAGAAATCTTTAACCTCTGCACCTATTGTCCAACCACCGGATTGGAACTTGCCTTTTTAAATAATGTGTGATGCTAGTGATTATATTGTTGGTGCTATTCTAGGACAAAGAGTTGATAAGAAATTCAATGTTATTCATTATGCTAGTAAAACTCTAGACAGTTCTCAAAGAAACTATGCTACTACTGAAAAAGAATTTTTAGCAGTGGTGTTTGCTTGTGATAGGTTTAGACCTTATATTGTTGATTCTAAAGTAACGGTTTACACAGACCATGGTGCTATTAAATATCTTATGGAAAAGAAAGATGCTAAACCTAGACTTATTCGTTGGGTTCTCTTGTTACAAAATTTTGATTTGCATATTATTGATAGAAAAAGAGCTGAGAACCCCGTGCCTGATAACTTGTCTAGGCTTGAAAATGTGTTTGATGACCCACTACCTATTGATGATAGTTTTCCTGATGAGCAGTTAGCTGCAATAAATGTTGCTAATAGCACCCCTTGGTATGCTGACTATGATAATTACATTGTTGTTAAATATTTGCCACCTAGCTTTACTTACCAACAAAAGAAAAAAATTCTTGTATGATTTAATACATTACTTTTGGGATGACCCATGTCTCTATAAAGGAGTAGATGGTATTATTAGACATTGTGTACCTGAGCATGAACAGGGATAAATCATACGGAAATGTCACTCCGAACCGTATGGAGGGCATCATGCTAGAGATAGAACTGCTCTTAAGGTATTGCAATCTAGATTTTATTGGCCTACTCTCTTCAAGGATGCTCGTAAGTATGTCTCATCTTGTGATGAATGCCAAAGAATAGGTAATATCGGTAAGCGTCAAGAAATGCCTATGACTTACTCACTTTCTGCTGAACCATTTGATGTTTGGGGATTTGATTACATGGGACCTTTTCCTTCCTCTAATGGGTATACACATATTTTGGTTGTTGTTGATTATGTTACTAAATGGGTAGAAGCTATTCCAACTAGTAGTGCTGATCACAGCACCTCTATTAAAATGCTTAAGGAAATTATTTTCCCAAGGTTTGGAGTCCCTAGATATTTAATGAATGATGGTGGTTCACACTTTATTCATGGTGCTTTCCGAAAGATGCTTGCTAAGTATGATGTTAACCACAGAATTGCATCACCTTATCATCCTCAGTCTAGTGGTCAAGTTTAGCTTAGCAATAGAGAAATAAAATTAATTTTGCAAAAGACTGTCAATAGGTCCAGGAATAATTGGTCTAAGAAATTAGATGATGCACTTTGGGCTTATAGAACAACATATAAAAATCCTATGGGTATGTCTCCTTATAAAATGGTTTATGGAAAAGCTTGTCATTTGCCTCTTGACTTAGAACATAAAGCATATTGGGTAGTTAAAGAACTCAATTATCATTTCAAACTTGCTGGTGAAAAGAGGCTATTTGATATTAGCTCATTAGATGAATGGAGAACCCAAGCTTATGAAAATGCAAAATTATTCAAAGAGAAAGTTAAAAGATGGCATGACAAAATAATCAGAAAGCGTGTTTAAAGTCGGAGAATATGTTCTTTTTTACAACTCGCATTTCATATTCTTTGCAGGAAAACTCCTCCCGAAATGTGAAGGCCCATATGTCATTGAGGAGGTTTATCGGTCTGGAGCCATCAAAATAAATAATTCTGAAGGTACTAACCCGAAGGTTGTCAATGGGCAACGAATAAAGCATTATATCTCAAGTATGCCTATTAATGTTGAAAGCAATATTATCCAAACTTTAACACTGGAAGAACACATAAAAGAGTCCTTGCGGAGCACTCTATAATCGTCAAAATAAGTAGGTACATGATACGGTAAGTAAATGGACTCTGAAAAATCCGCAAAAATATTTTTTATCAGTTTTGGAATATTTTAGAATTTTGGAAATAAAGAAACTTCCAGGAAGCGTCCCCTGCTGGGCACAAGACACCAGGGCGCGCCAGGCTTGCCTGGCGCTCCCAGGTGGGTTGTGCCTGTTGGGGATCGTTGCAGAAAATTAAAAATTTCTATGCATCACCAAGATCAATCTATGGAGTTTACTAGCAACGAGAGGGGAGTGCATCTTCATACCTTTGAAGATCGTGATGCGGAAGCGTTGCAAAAATGCAGTTGGTGGAGTCGTACACGAAGCAATTCAGATCGCGGCCAAATCCGATCTAAGCACCGAACAACGGTGCCTCCGCGTTCAACACACGTGCAGCCCGGTGACGTCTCCCGCGCCTTGATCCAGCAAGGAGGGAGGGAGATGTTGGGGAAGACTCCGTCCAGCAACAACACGACGACGTGGTTTTGGTGGAGGAGCGTGGCACTCCAGCAGGGCTTCGCCAAGCACTGCAAGAGACGAGGAGGGAGAGGGGTAGGGCTGCGCCAAGAGGGAGGGAGACTCGTGCCTCTGGCAGCCCCAAAACCCCCACTATATATAGGGGGGGGGGGCTGCGCCCCCATCTAGGGCTCCCCCCTAGGGGTGGCGTCCAGCCCTAGATGCATCTAGGGGGGCGGCCAGAGGGGGAGAGAGGGGGGCGCACCCTAGGTGGGCCTTTGGCCCATCTGAGCCTAGGGTTTCCCCTTCTCCCCTTCCCTGCACCTTGGGCCTCTTGTGGGAGGCGCAACAGCCCACCTAGGGGCTGGTCCCTTCCCACACTAGGCCCACGCAGGCCTCCGGGGCTGGTGGCCCCTCCCGGTGGATCCCCGAACCCTTCCGGTGGTCCCGGTACGTTACTGATAACGCTCAGAACTCTTCTGGTGTCCAAAACGGGACTTCCCATATATAAATCTTTACCTCCGGACCATTCCGGAACTCCTCGTGGCGTCCGGGATCTCATCCGGGACTCCAAACAACATTCGGTAACCACGTACATCTATTCCCTATAACCCTAGCATCATCGAACCTTAAGTGTGTAGACCCTACGGGTTCGGGAACTATGCAGACATGACCGAGAAATTTCTCCGGCCAATAACCAACAGTGGGATCTGGATACCCATGTTGGCTCCCACATGTTCCATGATGATCTCATCGGATGAACCACGATGTCAAAGATTCAATCAATCCCGTATACGATTCCCTTTGTCTCCCGGTATAGCACTTGCCCGAGATTCGATCATCGGTATACCGATACCTTGTTCAATCTCGTTACGGCAAGTCTCTTTACTCGTTCCGTAACATACGATGATGTCTTACCGAGTGGGCCCAGAGATACCTCTCCGTCAAACGGAGTGACAAATCCCAGTCTCGATTCGTGCCAACCCAACAGATACTCTCGGGGATACCCGCAGTGTACCTTTATAGCCACCCAATTACGTTGTGACGTTTGACACACCCAAGGTACTCTTACGGTATTCGGGAGTTGCACAATATCATGGTCTAAGGAAAAGATACTTGACATTAGAAGACAAACTACACGATCTTGCGCTATGCTTAGGATTGGGTCTTGTCCATCACATCATTCTCCTAATGATGTGATCCCATTATCAATGACATCCAATGTCCATGGTCAGGAAACCATAACCATCTATTGATCAACGAGCTAGTCAACTAGAGGCTCACTAGGGACATGTTGTGGTCTATGTATTCACACATATATTACGATTTCCAAATAATACAATTATAGCATGAACAATAGACAATTATCATGAACAAGGAAATATAATAATAACCATTTTATTATTGCCTCTAGGGCATATTTCCAGTAGTGCCCACCTGGGACAGCTTCCGTACTCCGTTTTTCTACCTCTTACTTGTCCCTCAAGATAAAAAATCTATATATACTTTCCGAACCAGTTAACCACCATATCGTGACGTAATCCTCTATTCTCTTTTCTTGCTGTTTTCTGCGTAGATCTGAAAATATGTCATCTCAAGACTCTAAGGGAGAGAGCTATGTTGCTGATCTCATCGCAAACCCAAAGTCCTATGGGGATGAGAAGCACTATAGCTGGACTTCTGAAGAAGATGAAGATGAATCGATTCCTCCTCGGTTCAAAAACAAAAGCATGGAGGCGTTATGCAAGAAGATAATAAAACTTGAGATAGATAATTGCGAGTTGATGATGGAGAATTGTACTCTGAGTCAGAAGTTGAAGGAAGCAAAGGGCAAATCCCCTATCTTCTCACCACCACCATTACCTTCTTCATCACCACCACCATATTCTTCACCACCAAAGGAGAACGAAGTATCGGGTATGGGCACTTGTAACACCCGGATGTTTAAGCAACAGTGATCACCTCGGTTACTGTGGCTAACCTCACGTTGATTCGAACCCGGTCTACAAATAAATTCAAAACAAAAGCAAAGATAAAAAGTTTCAAAAACTAAAACTAAAATGTTCGGGGGTTGTCTAAAATAGCAAACCTAATTATGGTGGGGTGCACAAAATTTTGTAAAATGTTTTGGCATTTTAATTAAACAAAAACAGAAAGTAAGAAAAAGGAAAAGATAAAAAAACAAAAAAAGGAAAAGAGATGTGGGGGAAGGAACCCCCACTGGCCCATCCGGGCCAGCCCTTCCCCACCTGGCCCAGCCAGCCCCCGAACCCCCACTGCCCCTCACCCTGGCCCAGCCCCCCCTGGCCAGCCCACTGGCCGGCCACTTAGCCCTCCGGCTAGAAACCCTAGCCGCCCACCTCACTCGCCCCACTCGCCCCACCTCGATCCCCTTCTCCTCCCCCCCCGATCCAGATCGGGCCGAGCCCCCATCGCGCCCTCATCGCCGGCGGCCCCGCCTCCCCCAACCATGGCGCCCTCCTCCCCCTCGTCCTCTCCGCCGACGGACCCCTCCTCCCCTCCGTCGCGCCCCGCTGCTGGGTTCGCTTGTGAGGTCAGCCCGGCCTCCCGCCTCACCGGACGCCTCCCGGACGCCCGCCGCGCTTCCGCCCGCCTCGCTCGGACGCTAACGAGCTCCACGCGCCCGCTCCCTAGACCCCACGACGCCTGTGAGCTTCGCCTCTCCCCCCCCACCCCGTCGTTCCCCTCTCCCCTCCCGAACGACGCGTCGCCGGAGCCCGTCGCCCGGCACCGTCTCGGCTCCGACCCTCAGCACGCCACGCCCCCCCGTGCCCTCTCCTCCCTGAAGCGGCAGCCTCTCCCCCTCGCCCGAGCCTACCGCCGGCCGCCGCCTTGGCCTCTCCCCCTCTCCCCGACCCCGCCCGCGCCTCCGTGACCAGTTCCACTGGCGCCGCGCCGCCCCCAAAGAACCCCCGGCCCTTTCGACGATCCCGGCGACGCGCGCCGATCACAGACCTTGTGCCATGTCCCTCCTCCGCCGCCTTGCGCCACTCCGCCGGCCTCGTCTAGGCCACGGCCTCACCACCCGCTCCTCCACGCCGGCTCCTCGTCGGCCCTCCCACCTTGCCAGTGCTGGATCGGCGGGCGCCCACGCCGCGTCCCCCTGGGTCGCGCCCGAACGGGCACCACGCCCGCATGCCCGTTTGCCCCCCTGGGCCTATGACATGGGGGTCCCACCCCCACAGAACCGGTTTAATAATAAAACAGAAAATGAAAATTAAGTAAAACTAATTAAGTAATTAATTAATTAATTAATTAATTAATTAATTAAGTAATTAATTAATCTAATTAATTCTGATTAATTAAACCTAATCACTAATTAACCTAATTAACTAATGTTAATTAAATTTGATTAGGTTAATTAGAAAACAGAGAATGACATGCGGGACCCACTTGTCAGGGTTGACCCAGTCAACCCTGTTGACTGCTGACGTCAGCATGACATCATGCTGACGTCATAAATACATTTTCGAATTAATTAAATAATTAATTAAATTCGGAAATTATTAAAATCTTTTAAAATCATATCTTTTAATCCGTAACTTCGGTTAAAATATTTTCAACATGAAAGTTGCTCGAGCAGCGTGGCGAATCCGGATACGCGATCCGTTCGTCCACCACAAACCCTAACCTATCGAACCTGCAACTTTTCCCCTCGGCTCCTCCGCTGAAAACCCTAAACACCGGGAATACTTTCCGGATGTTTTCCCCCCTAACCAGTACCCCTCATACCACGTTAGGGCACGCCTAGCATCGCTTCTTGGCATGTCATGCATCGATATGCATCTGTTTACTTTGTATTCATTGTTTCTTCCCCCTCTTCTCTCCGGTAGACTACGAGACCGACGCTGCTGCTGGCCAGTTCGACTACGGTGTTGACGACCCCTCTCTCTTGCGAGCAACCAGGCAAGCCCCCCTTGATCACGGATATCGCCTACTCTTCTCTATCTTGCTTGCATTAGAGTAGTATAGCATATTCTTGTTTTCAGATACTCCTATCTTGCTGCATAGCTTTGTCCTTGTAACTTCATTGTTACCTTACCCGCAATCCTATATGCTTAGTATAGGATGCTAGTACTTTCATCTGTGGCCCTACTTTCTTGTCCGTGCTGTCGTGCTATACTATCGGGCCGTGATCACTCGGGAGTTGATCACGGGTATATACTATATACTTATACATGATACATGTGGAGACTAAAGTCGGTGGTGATGGAGCAACCATGAGTGGATCTTGAGGCGGAGCGGCGGGGCAGGTTGAGACCGCCTAGGAGAGAGGTGGGCACTGCCTGTTCGGCGTTCGCGGTTACTTAACACGCTTAACGAGGTCTTGGTATTTGATCTGAGTTGGCTCTGAGCTTATACGCACTAACCATCTACGCGGGAGTAGTTATGGGTATCCGGCGTCGTGGTATCGGTAGAAGCACTTCAGACGTCGCGACGAGGCGGCGCCGGATTGGGCTGGAACGCTGCTGGGCTAGAGTGCGCTTCGGCGTCACAGACGCAACGCAGGTGTGCTTAGGGCGATGGGCCCGGACCCTGGCGCTTAGGTTTAGACCGGCGTGTTGGCCTCTCTGTTGTGCCTAGGTGGGGCTGCGGCGTGTTGATCTTCCGCGGCGGGCATGACCCAGAAAGTGTGTCCGGCCAAATGGGATCAAGCGTCTTTGGGTAAGATGGTGCACCCTGCAGTGAAGTTAATCTATTCGGATAGCCGTGATCTTGATAACAGGGCGACTTGGAGTTGTACCTTGAGCTTATGACAACTAGAACCGGATACTTGATAAAACACACCTTCCAAGTGCGGATACAACCGGTGGTCGCTCTCGTTCGAGGATATGAGCAGGGATCGCCGGGTAGGATTATTGCTATGTGATGTTACTTGGAGGACTTTGATTGTCCCTCCTACTGTTGCAAGACAGGTGTCCGAGCGATCTTTGTTAAGACTAGCTATCCCCTCTTATTCGGCTTTCTGCGATTCAGTCCACCGATATGGCCTTTACACATATATCCATGCATATGTAGTGTAGCTCCTTGCTTGCAGTACTTTGGATGAGTACTCACGGTTGCATTGTTTCCCTCTTTCCCCCTACCTATACTCGATTGCTGCAATCAGATGATGGGGCCCAGGAGAGACGCGCGCCGCCTATGGCGACTACTACTCGGAGGTGCCTACTACTACGTGCAGCCCGGCCGCGGCGACCGGGAGTGACCTAGGAGGATCCCAGGCGGGAGGCCTGCTCCTCTTCGATCTGTATCCCAGTTTGTGCTAGCCATCTTATGGCACCTTGTTTAACTTATGTCTGTACTCAGATATTGTTGCTTCCGCTGACTCGTCTATGATCGAGCACTTGAATTCGAGCCCTCGAGGCCCCTGGCTTGTATTATGATGCTTGTATGACTTATTTTATTTGTACAGTTGTGTTGTGATATCTTCCCGTGAGTCCTTGATCTTGATCGTACACATTTGCGTGCATGATTAGTGTACGATTCAATCGAGGGCGTCACAGCACTCCCCTTGGCTTCCGCCAAGCTTGGGGGAGGTGCCCTGATATCGTATCATCCCACTATCTTTTTGCTTTTCCTTATCTTAGTTCGATCCTTTTTCTTTAGATGAAATAAAGTTTAGTTTGATCCTTTCTTCTTTGAGAGTTTGCTTAGTGATCTATCATTGTAATTGTGTGCAAGTTATATAATAAAGTTAGTTTGTGTTTTCACTTTCTTTACTTTCATGTTGCAAATAAAGAAAAGAGAAAGAGAAAGGAAATAAATAAAAGAAAGGAAATAAATCAATAAGATCGTATACTAATCCTATGGTAGGTGATAGCACCACATAAGGAAAATTATAAGTAGGAAATTTTATTAGAGATTGACAAACATAGCATTAGTCAATGATACAACTCATGAAAGAATTAATAAGGGAAGGGAAGATTCACATATAAATATACCATCCTAGAAATACTTTGTGATTGTGAGCCCTCATCAAAATATTATATGCCAAAATTGTTGACGTTGGACAAGGAAGACAATGTAATGGTTTATGTTTGTTTATGTTCACATAGAAGTCATATTGTCATAGATCCTTTAACATGTGGTGCTTGCCCCCTATCTTTGCTAGCCAAAATCTCCGCACTAAGTAGAGATACTACTTGTGCATCCAAAAACCCTTAAACCCAAAAAAATTTCAAGTGTCCACCATACCTACCTTGGGGTTGAGCAAGATCCCTCAAGTAAGTTGTCATCGATGCAAAAAGGCAATAAAAATTGCTTCTAAATGTGTGAGATTGATTAGTGTAAGAGAAAATTGAGGGTTGCACGAACTTGGATGACAAAGAATAAAAGCGACAGACTGCATAATGAAGGTTGTCATCTTAAGGGGCAATGTAACGTGGCGTTCTTTTGCACTAAGGGATTGAGAATACAAACAAATAAGCGCATGGCAACCTCTGCTTCCCTCCGCGAAGGGCCTATCTTTTACTTTTATGTATTTACTTTTATGCAAAGTGTCAAAGTTTTCTTTCTGTTCCTTTTTATTTTTCTCCTTTGGCAAGCATCATGTGGTGAGGATAGATCTAGGCACATATGTCCAGTTGAATATATATAGCATGAGTTATTATTGTTAACATCACCCTTGAGGTGAGTATGTTGGGAGGCGAAACTATAAGCCCCTATCTTTCTATGTGTCTGGTTGAATCGTTTTGCTCATGGGTACAAGGTGAGTGTTAGCAATCATAGAAGACTATATGATGGTTGAGTATGTGGACTTGCCTAAAGGCTCCGACATGTGACCCTTCCTGAAAAGATGATGAATTGTAGTTGCAAAGTTGACTGAAAACATAGTTTGTTGGTTTCTAATAGAGTTTTTGCTTTATACTTCGATTATGTGATGAACTGTTACTTATTCATGGGAAGTGTATGAAAAAAGTTCTATGATAATAGTCTTATGTTTAAATTTGTTGTTGTTGTAATAATCAACATGATGCTTCTATGTTCGTATTTTGTTTTTATCGACACCTCTCTCTCAAAGCGTGTGGACATGTTTTTTGATTTCGGTTTTCGCTTGAGACAAGCGAGGTCTAAACTTGGGGGAGTTGATACGTCCATTTTGCATCATGTTTTCTTATTGTTACTAATAATGTTTTTATCCATAATAGTGCTTTTTGGAGTAATTCTAATGCCTTTTCTATCATAATTTGCAAGGTACACACCAAGAGGGAGAATTCCGGCAGTTGGAAATCTGGACCTGAAAAAGCTACGCCAGGCCACCTATTCTGCACAACTCCAAATGAGGTGAAACTTCGCGAAGATTTTTTATGGATTATTGAAGAAATATTGGATCCAATAACTACCAATGGGGGGGCACCAGGTGGGCACAACCCACCTGGGTGCGCCAGGGTCCCCAGGCGCCCCTGGTGGGTTGTGGCCTCCTCGTCCCACCTTCGGTGCCGATCTTCTGGTATGTAAGTCATTTTTACCTAGAAAAAATAAGAATAATACTTTCGGGACGGAGCGCCGCCTCGAGGCGGAACTTGGGCAGGAGTGAAGGAAATATGCCCTAGAGGCAATAATAAAGTTATTATTTATTTCCTTATGTCATGATAAATGTTTATTATTCATGCTAGAATTGTATTAACCGGAAACATAATACATGTGTGAATATATAGACAAACAGTGTGTCACTAGTATGCCTCTACTTGACTAGCTTGTTAATCAAAGATGGTTATGTTTCCTAACCATGAACAAGGAGTTGTTATTTGATTAACAAGGTCACATCATTAGTTGAATGATCTGATTGACATGACCCATTCCGTTAGCTTAACACTTGATCGTTTAGTATGTTAATGCTTTCTTCATGACCCATACATGTTCCTATAACTATGAGATTATGCAACTCCGTTTACGGAGGAACACTTTGGTACTACCAAGCGTCACAACGAATGGCGGGTGATTATAAAGGAGTACTACAGGTGTCTCCAAAGGTACTTGTTGGGTTGGCGTATTTGAGATTAGGTTTTGTCACTCCGATTGTCGGAGAGGTATCTCTAGGCCTTCTCGGTAATACACATCACTTAAGCCTTGCAAGCATTACAACTAATGAGTTAGTTGTGAGATGATGTATTACGGAACGAGTAAAGAGACTTACCGTGCGAGATTGAACTAGGTATTGGATACCGACGATCGAATCTCGGGTAAGTAACATACCGATGACAAAGGGAACAACGTATGTCGTTATGCGGTTTGACCGATAAAGATCTTCGTAGAATATGTAGGAACCAATATGGGCATCCAGGTTCCGCTATTAGTTATTGACCGAGAATGGTTCTAGGTCATGTCTACATAGTTCTCGAACCCGTAGGGTCCGCACGCTTAACGTTTCGATGACAGTTCATTATGAGTTTATAAGTATTGATGCACGAAGGTTGCTCGAGTCCGGATGTGATCACGGACATGACGAGGAGTCTCGAAATGGTCGAGACATAAAGATTGATATATTGGAAGCCTATGTTTGGACTTGGAAGGGTTCAGTGAAAACAGGAAGTTACCGGAACACCGGGGGGTTACCGGAACCCCCCGGGGGGTATATGGGCCTTATGGGCCATAGGAGAGAAGAGGAAGGGCCGGCCAAGGTGGGCTGCGCGCCCCCCTTCCCCCTCTAGTCCGAATAGGACAAGAGAGAGGCGGCGCCTTCCTCTTCCCCTCCCAATCCTACTCCAACTAGGACAGGGGGAGTCCTACTCCGGTGGGAGTAGGACTCCTCAGCAGCGCCTCCCAAGGCTGGCCGCACCCCCCTTGGCTCCTTTATATCTGGGGCAAGGGCACCCCATGACACACAAGTTGATCTACGGATCTTTCCTTAGCCGTGTCGGTGCCCCTTCCACCATATTCCACTTGGTCATATCGTCGCGGAGCTTAGGAGAAGCCCTGCGCGGAGAAGTCATATCGTCGCGGAGCTTAGGCGAAGCTCTGCGTCGGTGGAGCATCAACATCGTCACCACGCCGTCGTCTTGTGAAACTCATCCCGACACTTTGCTGGATCGAGTCCGGGATCGTCATCGAGCTGAGCGTGTGCGAACTCGGAGGTGCCGTCGTTCGGTGCTTGGATCGGTCGGATCGTGAAGGCGTCGACTACATCAACAGCGTTGTTATAACGCTTCCGCTTTCGGTCTCACGAGGGTGCGTGGGCGGACCTCTCCCCTCTCGTTGCTATGCCATCACCATGGTCTTGCGTGATCGTAGGAAAATTTTTGAAATTACTACGTTCCCCAACAGTGGTATCAGAGCCTGGTTTTATGCGTTGATGTCATATGCACGAGTAGAACACAAGTGAGTTGTGGGCGATACAAGTCATACTACCTACCAGCATGTCATACTTTGGTTCAGCGGTATTGTGAGATGAAGCGGCCCGGACCGACATTACAGCGACGCTTACGCGAGACTGGTTTCACCGCCCGAGCACTCGTTGCTTAAAGGTGACCGGCGGTGTCTGTCTCTCTCACTTTAGTTGAATCGAGTGTGGCTACGCCGGTCCTTGAGAAGGTTAAGACGGAGTCTATTTGATGAAGTATCGTTGTGGTTTTGATGCGTAGATAAGAACGGTTCTTGCTCAGCCCGTAGCAGCCACGTAAAACTTGCAACAACAAAGTAGAGGACGTCTAACTTGTTTTTGCAGGGCATGTTGTGATGTGATATGGTCAAGGCGTGATGCTATATTTTATTGTATGAGATGATCATGTTTTGTAACCGAGTTATCGGCAATCTGGCAGGAGCCATATGGTTGTCGCTTTATTGTATGAAATGCAACGCCATGTAATTGCTTTACTTTATCACTAAGGAGTAGCGATAGTCGTAGAAGCAATAGTTGGCGAGACGACAACGATGCTACGATGGAGATCAAGGTGTCGCTACCGGTGGCGATGGTGGTCATGGCGTTGCTTAGGCGATGGAGATCACAAGCACAAGATGATGATGACCATATCATATCACTTATATTGATTGCATGTGATGTTTATCCTTTATGCATCTTATCTTGCTTTGATTGACGGTAGCATTATAAGATGATCTCTCACTAAAAATTATCAAGAAGTGTTCTCCCGAGTATGCACCGTTGCGAAAGTTCTTCGTCTTTGAGACACCACGTGATGATCGGGTGTGATAGGCTCTACGTTCAAATACAACGGGTGCAAAACAGTTGCGCACGCGAATACTCAGTTAAACTTGACGAGCCTAGCATATAACAGATATGGCCTCGGAACACAGAGACCGAAAGGTCGGCGTGAATCATATAGTAGATATGATCAACATAGTGATGTTCACCATTGAAACTACTCCATCTCACGTGATGATCGGACATGGTTTAGTTGATTTGGATCACGTAATCACTTAGATGACTAGAGAGATGTCTGTCTAAGTGGGAGGTTTTAATATGATTAATTAAACTTAAATTTATCATGAACTTAGTACCGATAGTATTTTGCTTGTCTATGTTTATTGTAGATAGATGGCTCGTCTTTGTTGTTCCGTTGAATTTTAATGCGTTCCTTGAGAAAGCAAAGTTGAAAGATGATGGTAGCAATTACACGGATCGGGTCCGTAACGAGGATTATCCTCATTGCTGCACGAAAAATTACGCCTGGAAGCACCATTGGGTGACAGCTCTGCTGCAGATCTTGAGCGAAGTTGTGAGCGTCGGCAAAGCGAGTGATGACTACTCTATAGTTCGATGTGCCATGCTTTACGGCTTAGAACCGGGTCTTCAACGACGTTTTGAGCGTCATGGAGCATATGAGATGTTCCAGGAGTTGAAGTTAATATTTCAAGCAAATGCCGGATTGAGAGATATGAAGTCTCCAATAAGTTCTATAGCTGCAAGATGGAGGAGAATAGTTACGTCGGTGAGCACATACTCAAAATGTCCGGGTATAACAATCACTTAATTCAGCTGGGAGTTAATCTTCCGGATGATAGTGTCATTGATGAATTCTCCAATCACTGCCACCAAGCTACAAGAGCTTCGTGATGAACTATAATATGCAAGGGATGACTAAGACAATTCTGAGCTCTTCGCGATGCTGAAAGCAGCGGAGGTAGAAATCAAGAAAGAGCATCAAGTGTTGATGGTCAACAAGACCACTAGTTTCAAGAAAAGGGCAAAGGGAAGAAGAAGGAAACTTCAAAAGAACAGCAAGAAAGTTGCTGATCAAGAGAAGAAACCCAAGTCTGGACCTAAGCCTGAAACCGAGTGTTTTTACTTGCAAGCAACTGGACCTTTGAAGCGGAACTGCCCCAAGTATTTGGCGGATAAGAAGGATGGCAAGGTGATCAAAGGTATATGTGATATACATGTTATTGATGTGTACCTTACTAATACTCGCATAGTACTGGTATTTGATACTGGTTACATTGCTAATATTTGCAACTCAAAGCAGGAACTACGGATTGCGAAGATTGGCTAAGGACGAGGTGACGATGCGCGTTGGAAATGGTTCCAAAGTCGATGTGATCGCGGTCGGCACGCTACCTCTACATCTACCTTCGGATTAGTTTTAGACCTAAATAATTGTTATTTGGTGCGGCGTTGAGCATGAACATTATATCTGGATCTTGTTTAATGCGAGGCGGTTATTCATTTAAATCAGAGAATAATGGTTGTTCTATTTATATGAGTAATATCTTTTATGGTCATGCACCCTTGAAGAATGGTCTATTCTTGTTGAATCTCGACAGTAGTGATACACATATTCATAATGTTGAAGCCAAAAGATGCAGAGTTGATAATGATAGTGCAACTTATTTGTGGCACTGCCGTTTAGGTCATATCGGTGTAAAACGCATGAAGAAACTCCATCTTGATGGGCTTCGGAATCACTTGATTATGAATCACTTGGTACTTGCGAACCGTGCCTCATGGGCAAGATGACCAAAACGCCGTTCTCGGAACTATGGGCGAGCAACTGATTTGTTGGAAATCATACATACTGATGTTTGTGGTCCAATGAATGTTGAGGCACTTGGCGGGTATCGTTATTTTCTCACCTTCACAGATGATTTGAGCAGATATGGGTATATCTACTTAATGAAACACAAATCTGAAACATTTGAAAAGTTCAAAGAATTTCAGAGTGAAGTGGAAAATCATCGTAACAAGAAAATAAAGTTTCTACGATCTGATCGTGGAGGAGAATATTTGAGTTACGAGTTTGGTTTACATTTGAAACAATGTGGAATAGTTTAGCAACTCACGCCACCGGAACACCACGGAGAAATGGTGTGTCCGAACGTCGTAATCGTACTTTACTAGATATGGTGCGATCTATGATGTCTATTTCCGATTTACCGCTATCATTTTGGGGTTATGCTTTAGAGAAGGCCGCATTCACGTTGAATAGGACACCGTCAAAATCCGTTGAGACGACGCCTTATGAACTGTGGTTTGGCAAGAAACCAAAGTTGTCGTTTCTTAAAGTTTGGGGCTGTGATGCTTATGTAAAGAAACTTCAACCAGATATGCTCGAACCCAAATCGGAAAAATGTGTCTTCATAGGATACCCAAAGGAGACTGTTGGGTACACCTTCTATCACAGATCTAAAGGCAAGATTTTCGTTGCTAAATTCGGATCCTTTCTAGAGAAGGAGTTTCTCTCGAAAGAAGTGAGTGGGAGGAAAGTAGAACTTGATGAGATAATCAGATCTGCTCCCTTATTGGAAAGTAGTTCATCACAAGAAATGGTTCTGTGACAACTACACCAATTAGTGAGGAAACTAATGATGATGATCATGAAGCTTGAGATCAAGTTACTACTGAACCTCGAGGTCAACCAGAGTAAAATCGCACTGTGAGTGGTACGGTAATCCTATTCGGAAGTCATGTTACTTGACCATGGCGAACCTACGAACTATGAAGAAGCGATGGTGAGCCCAGATTCGCAAAATGGCTGGAAGCCATGAAATCTGAGATGGGATCCATGTATGAGAACAAAGTATGGACTTTGGTTGACTTGCCCGATTATCGGCAAGCCATTGAAAATAAATGGATCTTTAAGAAGAAGGCGACGCCGATGGTAATGTTATCTGTCTACAAAGCTCGACTTGTTGCGAAAGGTTTTCGACAAGTTCAAGGGGTTGACTACGATGAGACTTTCTCACCCGAAGCGATGCTTAAGTCTGTCCGAATCATGTTAGCAATTGCCGCATTTTATGATTATGAAATTTGGCAAATGGATGTAAAACTGCATTCTTGAATGGATTTCTAGAAGAAGAGTTGTATATGATGCAACCAGAAGGTTTTGTCGATCCAAAGGGTGCTAACAATGTGTGCAAGCTCCAACGATCAATTTATGGTCCGTGCAAGCCTCTCGGAGTTGGAATAAGCGCTTTGATAGTGTGATCAAAGCATATGGGTTTGTCAGACTTTTGGAGAAGCCTGTATTTACAAGAAAGTGAGTGGGAGCTCAGAGCATTTCTAATATTATATGTGGACGACATATTATTGATTGGAAATGATATAGAATTTCTGGATAGCATAAAAGGATACTTGAATAAAAGTTTTTCAATGGAAGACCTCGGTGAAGCTGCTTACATATTGGGCATCAAGATCTATAGAGATAGATCAAGACGCTTAATTGGACTTTCACAAAGCACATACCTTGATAAAGTTTTGAAAAAGTTCAAAATGGATCGAGCAAAGAAAGGTTTTTACCGTGTTACAAGGTGTAAGATTGAGTCGACTCAATGCCCGACCACAGCAGAAGATAGAGAGAAAATGAAAGATGTTCCTATGCTTCAGCCATAGGCTCTATCATGTATGCAATGCTGTGTACCAGACTGACGTATGCTTAGCTGTAAGCTTGGCAGGAAGGTACCAAAGTAATCCAGGAATGGATCCTTTGGACAGCGGTCAAGAACATCTGAAATACGAAAAGGACTAAGGATATGTTTCTCGTATATGGAGGTGACAAAGAGCTAGTCGTAAATGGTTACGTCGATGCAAGCTTTGACACCGATCCGGACGATTCTAAATCGCAAACCGGATCGTGTTTTTATTAAGCGGTGGAGCTGTCGGTTGGTGCAGTTCTAAACAAAGCGTCGTGGCGGGATCTACATGTGAAGCGGAGTACATAGCTGCTTGGAAGCAGCGAATGAAGGAGTGCGGATGAAAGAGTTCATTTCCGATCTAGGTGTCATACCTAGTGCATCGGGACCGATGAAGATCTTCGTGACAATCTGGTGCAATTGCCTTGGCAAAGGAATCCAGATTTCACAAGAGGACCAAGCATATCAAGAGACGCTTCAATTCCATTCGGGACCAAGTCCAAGTGGGAGACATAGAGATTTGCAAAATACATACGGATCTGAATGTTGCAGACCGTTGACTAAGCCTCTTCCACGAGCAAAACATGATCAGCACCAAGACTCCATGGGTGTTAGGATCATTACTTTGTAATCTAGATTATTGACTCTAGTGCAAGTGGGAGGCTGAAGGAAATATGCCCTAGAGGCAATAATAAAGTTATTATTTATTTCCTTATGTCATGATAAATGTTTATTATTCATGCTAGAATTGTATTAACCGGAAACATAATACATGTGTGAATATATAGACAAACAGTATGTCACTAGTATGCCTCTACTTGACTAGCTTGTTAATCAAAGATGGTTATGTTTCCTAACCATGAACAAGGAGTTGCTATTTGATTAACAAGGTCACATCATTAGTTGAATGATCTGATTGACATGACCCATTCCGTTAGCTTAACACTTGATCGTTTAGTATGTTAATGCTTTCTTCATGACCCATACATGTTCCTATAACTATGAGATTATGCAACTCCGTTTACGGAGGAACACTTTGGTACTACCAAACGTCACTGGCGAATCGGGTGATTATAAAGGAGTACTACAGGTGTCTCCAAAGGTACTTGTTGGGTTGGCGTATTTGAGATTAGGTTTTGTCACTCCGATTGTCGGAGAGGTATCTCTAGGCCTTCTCGGTAATAAACATCACTTAAGCCTTGCAAGCATTACAACTAATGAGTTAGTTGTGAGATGATGTATTACGGAATGAGTAAAGAGACTTACCGTAACGAGATTGAACTAGGTATTGGATACCGACGATCGAATCTCGGGTAAGTAACATACCGATGACAAAGGAACAACGTATGTCGTTATGCGGTTTGACCGATAAAGATCTTCGTAGAATATGTAGGAACCAATATGGGCATCCAGGTTCCGCTATTGGTTATTGACCGAGAATGGTTCTAGGTCATGTCTACATAGTTCTCGAACCCGTAGGGTCCGCACGCTTAACGTTTGATGACAGTTCATTATGAGTTTATAAGTATTGATGCACGAAGGTTGTTCGAGTCCGGATGTGATCACGGACATGACGAGGAGTCTCGAAATGGTCGAGACATAAAGATTGATATATTGGAAGCCTATGTTTGGACTTGGAAGGGTTCGAGTGAAAGCAGGAAGTTTACGGAACACCGGGGTTACGGAACCCCGGGGGTATATGGGCCTTATGGGCCATAGGAGAGAAGAGGAAGGGCGGCCAAGGTGGGCTGCGCCCCCTCCCCTCTAGTCCGAATAGGACAAGGAGAGGGGCGCGCCTTCCTCTTCCCTCCCCAATCCTACTCCAACTAGGACAGGGGGAGTCCTACTCGGTGGGAGTAGGACTCCTCGGCGCGCCTCCCAAGGCTGGCCGCACCCCCCCTTGGCTCCTTTATATCTGAGGGCAAGGGCACCCCATGACACACAAGTTGATCTACGGATCTTTCCTTAGCCGTGCAGCGGTGCCCCTTCCACCATATTCCACTTGGTCATATCGTCGCGGAGCTTAGGAGAAGCCTGCGCCGGAGAAGTCATATCGTCGCGGAGCTTAAGCGGCTCTGCGTCGGTGGAGCATCAACATCGTCACCACGCCGTCGTCTTGTGGAACTCATCCCGACACTTTGCTGGATCGAGTCCGGGATCGTCATCGAGCTGAGCGTGTGCGAGAACTCGGAGGTGCCGACGTTCGGTGCTTGGATCGGTCGGATCGTGAAGACATCGACTACATCAACCGCGTTGTTATAACGCTTCGCTTTCGGTCTCACGAGCGTGGGCGGACGACTCTCCCTCTCGTTGCTATGCCATCACCATGGTCTTGCGTGATCGTAGGAAATTTTTTGAAATTACTACGTTCCCCAACAAGGAGCACTTTTGCCCTCCGGCGGAGCGATTCTGCCGGGCGAACTTCCCTCCCGGAGGGGGAAATCATCGTCATCATCATCACCAATGACTCTCCCATCTTGGGGACAACAATCTCCATCAACATCTTCACCAGCACCATCTCATCTCAAACCCCAGTTCATCTCTTGTATTCAATCTTGTTACCGTAACTATAGATTGTTGCTAGGGGGTGACTAGTAGTGTTGATTACATCTTGTAGTTGATTACTATATGGTTTATTCGGTGGAACATTATATGTTCAAATCCATTATGCATATTATAATAACCCTCTGATCATGAGCATGTTGATGAGTTGTGAGTAGTTACTTTTGTTCTTGAGGTCACGGGAGAAATCATGTTGCAAGTAATCATGTGAACTTGATATGTGTTCGATATTTTGATAGTATGTATGTTGTGATTCCCTTAGTGGTGTCATGTGAACGTCGACTACATGACACTTCACCATATTTGGGCCTAAGGGAATGCATTGTGGAATAGAAATTAGATGGTGGGTTGCGAGAGTGACAGAAACCTAAACCCCAGTTTATGCGCTATTCCATAAGGGGCCGACTGGATCCTAGTGTTTAATGTTGTGGTTAGAATGTATTCTTAATAATTTTCTTGTAGTTGCGGATGCTTGTGGGAGGGATAATCATAACTAGGAGGTTCGTTCAAGTAAGAACAACACCTATGTAACGCCCCGGATTCGATGCGCCAGGTGTCCGCCAGTTATTCGTCGTTGTTGCCATGTCATTTGCTTGCGTGTTGAACTTTGCCATGTCATCAACTGCATTTCATATCATGTCATCATGTGCATCGCATTTGCATACGTGTTCGTCTCATGCATCCGAGCATTTTCCCCGTTGTCCGTTTTGCAATCCGGCACTCCTATGCTCCCCGGCGCCCCCCTTTACCTCTTTTCGTGTGCGGGTGTTGAACTTTCTCGGAATGGACCGAGGTTTGCCATGCTGCCTTGGTATAGCACAGTGAACCGCTGTCAAGTTTTGTGCCATTTGGAGGGCGTTTGGTACTCCAACGGTTAACCGGGTAACCGCAAAAGCCCCTTTCTCTTTGCAGACCAACACCCCTTCAAAGTGACCCAAAACCCTTCCTAACCCCCTCCATGCTCTAGGTCGTTCGATCACGATCGTGTGGGCGAAAACCGCACCCCATTTGGACTCTCCTAGCTCCTCTATCTATAAATATGCCCATCCCTCAAATTCGGCGGATCAAACGCCCTAACCCTAGTCCTCTTCCTCCCGCCGCCACGGACACGTCCGCCCGCTCCCCAGCCAATAAATGCGTCCGCGTGTGTGTCGCCGCCGTCCCTCCGCCGCCATGAGCATGGAGCCCATCCGGGGCAGCAGGGCCCGCTCCGCGCGCCGCTTCGCCGTGCCTACGCCTCGCTGCCGAGCCTTGCTCCGGCCACGCGCCTCGCGCCGCCCGGCCGTCGTCCGCCGGCGCGCCGCTTGCCTCTGCCCGCCTCGATCGCTTCTAACCACGCCTCTGCGCCTCCCGTCGCCGTTCGCGGCTCCGGCGCGCCGCCGGAGCTCCGCTCCGCGCCCGATTCTGCGCGCCTCCCGGCCCGGCCGCCGCAGCCCCGCGCCGGCCTCCTCCGGCCAGATCCGGGCCGACGTCGCCCGGATCCGCCATCTCCGGCCCTCCCCGGCGTCATCTCTGTCATCTCCGGCGAGCAACTCCGGCCCTGCATCGAAGTCCGTGCAAAACGAGGTTGGCCCCCGAAATCCACTAAGTCCCAGATATTTGCATATTATCATGCCATGTTTGACCTGTTGTATCTCTGCATCCGTAGCTCCGTTTCGTGCGTGTAATATGTCAAATTGTTCGTCTCGATGAGTACATCATTTCATCTCATTTCATCATTTTCATTTGAGCACATCTTGGTGCCCGAAATGCTGTTGGAAGAGGGCTATGTGATGTTAGTTTCAGATTCTTATCAGTACATGCACTTTTGTCATTTTTGCCATGATTGATGTGTGCACCCTATGAACTTGAGTCCTACATGTGTTTTTTAATATGTCATGCCATATTTACAGGGGTGTATGCCATGTATTTTTGTGATCTCTGTGGTGACTAGCACAAGCATGCAAACTAGGCTTCATGATGTTGCTGATTTCAGCCCCTGTTCTGCTGATATTTTTATGCCATGTAAACTTGATGCTACCAAGAGATCCATGCTTATTTTGAGATACTTCAGTAAGGATGTTTTGAACATATGGTTATTCTCTATCCATCCATGCCCTTGTTTGCAATTATGGAGTGCCATAGCTTGAGTCAATCGAGCTCTACTTTTGCTATAAAATGTTTCCTGGCAGGTTGTTTACATGTTATTCAATTTTGCCAAGGTTGTTGTAGTTGATCCGTGTATGCTATGATGTTGCTCTTGCCATGTATAGCCTCTATGCCATGTCTTCTTACTGTGAGTTGCCTTGACATGCCATGTATTGCTCTGTGGTGAGTGGTTCAAGCTCATCAACATGCCTACTTGTTATCTGTTTATGCCATGCTCCAGTTTTTCACCAAGTCTGAATCTGTTTATGTTTTTGCTATGTTCACAATCTTGCAATTGTATTTTATGATCCCTTTTGGCTCATGGTCAGTAAAGGACATTTGTTCTATGAGATTATTAGATTCATGCCATGCCTTTGTTTTCCATGATAATTTCCTGTAGCATGTTGTTTGATAGCTCTAAAAATTGCAACCTGATGTTATTTCTGCCATGTCCTGTAAATTCTGCTAAGTCTGTGAACCTGATATTATTTGCAATCTTGCCAGGTGTTTTTGAGCATGTTCTAGTGATTTCTGGAGATAGCTCAGTGTTCATGTTTTGTCATGCTTTACCTGTACTTCATGCCCATGCCTTTTGTTATTACGTTGAGATGTTGTAGCATGTTGTTTTGGTGCTTGCAATATGCCTAGTTGCTGTTTTGGACAGATTGTTGCTATGACTTGTTTCATGTGTATGTGTTGATCCGTTGCTCCGTTTTGAGTGTGCTCTATATGAAACTTGCTTGATTTTGCATGTAGTTTCATATTATCATGTTGCATCCTTGTTTTGAGGTGTTTACTTGATGTTTGTATGCATTTTGCATCAATGCCATGTTTAACTTGTTTTGCTCATATCTTCTAGGGCGTAGCTCCGAATTTAATGAACTTTATATGTAACTTGACTAGAATTTCGTGTAGATCATCTTGGTTCATTTTAACTTGCTGTTTAACAACTTGAACATAAGGTTTATTCAGATCTGGACCAATTTCGAAATTTGCATATGAGGACTTACCGGAATTGTTCTATGTGGTTCCCGGCCTCATTTAAACTTGCTTTGATGTGTTGCTCTTGTTTGCGTCATCTCTTGCCATGAGTAGCTTCATGTAGCTTTGTCATGCATCATACTTGGTTGAGCATCATGTCTTGTATATGTGTGGCGTGTTTACTATGTTGTGTGCTTCTTCTTATTAGTTCCTGTTTCGTTGCATTCGTGAGGATTCGTTCGTCTACGCTTAGTTCGTCTTCATGGCTTCATCTTCTTCATGGACTCGTTATTCTTCCTAGCGGGATTTCAGGCAAGATGACCGCTACCCTGGATCTCACTACTATCATTGCTATGCTAGTGTAGCGACCTGACCCAAAATCGGTCAAGTATACGTATGCATACCATCCCAAGATCATCTTTGGTACTCACGATTACATCGATGAAATAATCAAAGTTCAATCACACCTGAATTTATTACGATTCTCATATAGAGTCTTTATTACAAGAGAATAAATTCGCTCAAGGCCAACTCATGAGAAATAAACTACTAATGCATGGAAGCGTGAGCGAAAAAAGCGTGTCCATCCGACTCCAAAGGGCAATCGCCAAGCGCGGAGCGTAGCCTCACTCCTGATCGGAATAAATCTCTGCAACATAAGACGTTGCAGCCGTGTAGGTCAGCTTTTTGAATAAGCTGGCAAGTCATGAAGAGAATAACAACAATAAAGTTACTAACACTATATGCATTTTGGCTGTGGGGCTCTAAGTTTCAACATTTTGCGAAAAAGCCAGTTTTTCCCTACTACAGTGGACTTGTTTGCAAATTACTACAAATTGTTGGTAGTTATTGAGATGGTTCCGCCAACCAATGTCTCATTCCCAAATTATTAAGTCATAACCCCTCAAATTAATTCATTAGTTTTAGTGTTGAGATTTCCGAATACTTCCAAGTTCCGAGGCTCAAATTGTCCGTAATCGGGACACGGCTAATCGATTAGATCTTTAACTCTCGCAGAGGTTTGCGACTTTACCCGCAAGAATCATTCCCTCCTTTTAAGTCTTAGCACTTCATGGTGTTTGAAGACGAGACGAATGAAACAGGGTCTTCCAAAGAGTTCTTACGCTACTGCCGGTACCCATCCAATCCTACCGTTCTTCTACATCTCGTAGTACCGTCCAGCCAGCGTCACAACTAGGGTTGACCCAGCCAGAGCCCATAATGGCTTGCGGCTGCACAGCTAAGCTTCCGGTCAATGGGGCATCCATCCGTCTCTTCGTGGCTGGGTGAAGCTTTCCGCAAGATGTCATGGCACTTCTCCATGCATCCCGGCTAACCACTGGGTTCTCCAGGGTGCCCGTCAACCGTCCTCCACCCAGTAGTGAATTTCGAAGTCCATCTTGATCATTGTAGTTCATGGGGTTGTCATCATCATTGACTCTCACATCTTACTTATGAATTTCACTCAACCAAACCCGTCTACGAGCATAGCAAAATAAACTACTTCGTCCCGGGGTCATGGTAACAAGGGGAATTGGTTCATCCTACCACATGATACTACTCAAGATTAATAACTTCAAAATTTCAACTACTGCATGCATGGTGGGGTGGTATAATTTCTAATGCACAAAATCATAGGTATTGAAATAACATGATCAAGACTTGCCTTGCTGATGATCCTCGTAAGCTAAAGACTCGTAGTAGCAAGCTTCGCACTCCGGAAACTCTACCGAGACAAACAATAATCACAATAAGCATATAGCATAGGATCACATAATACAATAGCATAGTAACATAACACACCAAACAAACAAATCAAAACCCAAAGGGAAAACTCAAAGAAAAACCAACTCAAGTTTTTCCTACTTCAAGCAACAACTAAAAATAGTTTTATATAACAAAAAAATTTCTAACATAACCTAAACATGAGTTTATGTTAACTTAACAGAAAAGAATGCTTTAAGCAACTAGGAGCAAAAGGAATCAATTTAAAATCTATTATGAAACTCCTATTAGGCCTAATTCAATTTCTATTAAGAAAAATAAAATAAAAGTTTTATTTATTACAAATAAAAGTTCATCCCAAAAAGTGACAGAAACTATCCTAGAATAATCAATCACATGTGAAAAATAAATTGTTTTACTAATTAAAATAACAGGAAAACAGTAGCTAGTTAATTAATTAGGATTAACAAGATTCTGCTTAAAACTAATTTTTTATTAATCCTAAAATACCAAAATTAATTCCTATGGTTAGACAATGTCAAAATAAAGTTGGGACAAAAGAATCATATAAAAATAATTTTCCTAGCTCATTTTATGACAGATTTACTATTCTGGCTAAAACTAAAATAAAGCAATTATAAATAATTTTAACATAGCTAAATATATTTTCTACAGAAACTATAGAAAATTTGCAAACCAACAAAAAAAGAATCACTCAAAAGTATTGAGTAGAATAAAAGATATGAATTTTTCAAATCTGGAACTATTCTGCTAAAACAGAAAAACGAAAATAAAGAAAAACGACTAAATGGGCCTAACTAGCGCACTGCGCGTAATATAACTAAATGGGCCCTAGGGTTTAAACGAAACGGGCCGGTACTAAATAAAAAAAAACCCTACTTAAAATAAACCGCAACGAACCGGGCCGAACCGGTTTTTTTTATAAAAGAACATACCCCTTCGGGGGTGTTCTAATCCTAGCCGTGGATGTGAGATCGGACGGCAGGGGTGGAGTCCGGTGGCTTACCGGAGCTCGGGCGGCGGCGGCGGCGGCGAGTGTGTTGGCCTCTCCGGTCGTCGGGGAGGTCGGCGGAGTGGTCCGGCGGGTGCGGGGCGACGAGGGGGGAATGGGGTGCGGGGGAGGGGTATAATTAGGGGGTCCTCTGCTTGGACGAGGGGAAAAGGCGGGCGAGGAGATCCCGGCGAATCCTGGATCTCACGGGATCCCGAAGAGCGGCGGCGGGGTCGTTGCGTGGGCGAGGGGTTGAAGGAGGTGGGGCCCGCTTTGGCGGTGGGGAGAGGAGGCGCGGCGCTTGGTCGGTCGACCAAGCGGTAGCCGGTTCGGCGCTGGGCTGGGGCTAGGCGCCTGGGCTTGGTGGGCGTCGGTGGCCGGTGGGCCTGGCTGGTGGCGGCGGGCTGGCTGGCCGGTCGGTGGGCCGCCTGGGCTGTTGGCTGGGCCGGTTGGCCTGGCCGGCGCCAGGGTTTTTTTTTAACTTTATTTTTGAAAAATAAAAACAGAGAGAAATATAAATATTTATATAAGACATATATATACCAAAATGATCAGGGGAATATTCCCTATCATTTGAACATTTTTCCAGGGGCAAAATCCAAAGTTTATAAAAAATCATTTTTTCCAAATTCAAATAAAACTCAAATTTGAATTCAAAACTTTTGGCATTGTTTCCTCTGATATTTTTGGAGTGTCATGTTTGCTCCTCTCATACTTTTGCTCAAGTATTTATCAGGCATAGTTTTTGAAATGATTCCCACTTGCCAAGTTTGAATTCAAATTCCAAAACTCAAAAACTTCAGAAACTCCAAATGGCACTCAAATTTCAAACAGAATGCATAGATGCTTAGCTATAATTGTAAAACATTCCAAATAGGAAATTTGGGATGTTACAAACCTACCCACCTTAAGATGAATCTCACCCTCGAGATTCGGGTTGGCTACCAAATAGGTGCGGGTGGTCTCGAAGAAGGTCTTCTTCGCGCTCCCAGGTGGCTTCTTCCTCGGAGTGGTGACTCCACAGCACCTTGCAAAACTTGATGACCTTGCTGCGGGTGACTCTGCTCGCAGTCTCGAGTATTCGGACGGGTTTCTCCTTGTAAGTCAGATCTTTGTCAAGCTGTATGGCCTCTAGGGCAGCCTTGTGTCTCTCAACGGAATATCGGCCATGTCGGCATGACACTTCTTGGTGAGAAACATGGAAGACATCATGAACTCGGACAATCCTTCCGCAATTCCAACTTGTAAGCAACTTCTCCACGACGTTCGAGGATTTTGTAGGGCCAATGAATCGGGTGCTAACTTTCCTTTGACACCAAACCGCTTGATTCCACGAAGTGAGACACACGAAGATATGCTCGGTCTCCCGCTTCGTAAGTTACTTCCTTGCGTTCATCGTCGGCATAACTCTTACGTCTCGATTGTGCTATCTTGAGTCTGTCTCGAATCAGCTTGACTTTCTCTTCGAATCCCTGATAAGATCGGAACCGAAAAGTGATCGATCTCAACACCATCCACAACAATGGTGTTCGCACCTCCTTCCATATAAAGCTTGAAAGGGCCATCTTCAAACTGGATTGATAAGCTGTTGTTGTATGAGAACTCTGCGTATGGCAAATTATCATCCCAGCTAGACCCATAGTCTAGCATACAAGCTCTCAACATGTCCTCCGAATCTGATTGACTCTCTCGGTGCATCCATCTGCTGCGGATGAAAGGCTGTCTTGAACTCCAGCCTCGTACCCAAAGTTTCATGCAAGCTGCTTCCAAAACTTTGAGGTAAACTGCGTTCCACTATCGACACGATTTTCCTCGAGAACTCCATGCGGACATACGATCCTGGTCATGTATATCTTGGCCAACTTAGCACTGGTATAGGTAGTCTTCACGGAATGAAGTGAGCTACCTTGGTCAAACGATCAACCACTACCCGGATGGAATCATAACCTGAGCGGGTCTGGGTAATCCTGTGATGAAATCCATTCCAAGTTTTCCCATTTCCAATCGGGAATCGGCAAAGGTTGAAGTAACCCTGCTGGCTTCGATGTTCGCCTTTACTCGTTGACAAACATCGACATCTCGCTACGTACTCGGCAATATCCTTCTTCATACCCGTCCACCGAAACTTTCCTTCAAATCCAGGTACATCTTGGTGTTACAGGGGTGAATCGAATCGGTGAATCATGAGCCTCTGAAGAATTAGCTTCGAGTTCGGGATCATTGGGCACATAAATACGATCCTCGAACCATATAGTTCCGTGTTCATCCTTACGGAACCCTTTCGCTTTTCCTTCATTCATCTTCTGCTTTATCTCATCAATTTCCTTGTCCGACTTCTGGGCTTCACGAATCCTTTCGGCCAAAGTGGACTGAACTTCCAGAGTTGCAATATATCCTCTCGGAACTATCTCGATCGAGAGATCTCGAGGTCATCGACTAACTCTGGGGTAATCCTCCTGCTGTCGAGTATTCACATAACTCTTACGGCTCAAAGCATCTGCTACAACATTAGCCTTACCTGGGTGGTAATGCAATCTCATGTCATAGTCCTTTATCAACTCTAGCCATCTCCTCTGCCTGAGGTTCAACTCTTTCTGCGTGAAAATATACTTCAAGCTCTTGTGATCTGTATAAACATCACAGCGGTTTCCGATGAGGAAATGTCTCAGTCTTGAGTGCATGCACTACGGCTGCAAACTCCAAATCATGTGTGGCATAATTCATCTCGTGAGGTCGTAGCTGTCTGGAGGCATAAGCTACAACTTTTCCTTCCTGCATTAGTACTCCTCCGAGTCCTTGACGAGAAGCGTCGCAATAAACCTGGTATTCCTTGTGTATGTCCGGCAAAATCAGCACTGGGCTGTAACCAAGCGTTTCTTCAATTCCTGAAAACTGGCCTCACAATCCTCGGTCCAAACATACTTGGCTTCCTTCTTCAACAGCTCAGTCATGGGCTTGGCAATCTTTGAGAAGTTCTCAATAAACCTCCGATAATATCCTGCGAGTCCGAGAAAACTGCGGATCTCCTTGGTCGAGGTGGGCGATCGCCAATCGGTGGATGATTCAACCTTGGCGGGATCAACTGCTATTCCTTCTCCTGAAATAACATGTCCAAGGAATCCGACTTCCTTCAGCCAAAATTCACATTTGCTGAACTTGGCATACAACTGATGTTTGAAGTTTCTCGAACTAGACGCAAATGTTCCTTATGCTCTTCCTCGCTCTTGAGAAAATCAATATATCATCGATGAACACCACGACAAACTTGTCCAGATATTCCATAAACACCTTGTTCATCAAGTTCATGAAGTATGCAGGAGCATTAGTCAATCCAAATGACATGACGGTATACTCGTATAAACCATACCTGGTAGTGAATGCTGTTTTGGGTATATCCTTTTCACGGATCTTCAACTGATGATACCCTGATCGAAGATCGATCTTAGAGAATACCTTGGCTCCAACTAGTTGATCAAACAGATCATTAATCATCGGCAGAGGGTACTTGTTCTTGATGGTTACTTCGTTCAACGCACGATAATCCACAACCATCCTCAAGCTTCCATCCTTCTTCTCTACCAAAAGAACTGGGGCTCCCCAAGGTGATGAGCTTGGCCGAATGTATCCTTTCTCCAATAACTCATTAATTTGATCCTTGATCTCTTTCAACTCGTTCGGTGGCATCCGATAAGGTCTCTTGGATATTGGGGCTGTGCCGGGCAATAACTCAATCAGAAATTCAATGTCCCTGTCCGGTGGCATTCCTGGTAATTCCTCCGGAAACACATCGGGAAAATCTTGCACTACTGGCACTTCCTCCTGAACAACTCCCGTGAGGGAATTCACCTGATTCTTCATCTGGCTACGTCTGGATACATACTTGATCCTCTTCTGCTCCGGGGTGGTGAGCAGAATAGACTTGCGGGCACAATCTATGTTTCCTTCAAACTTCGTCAACCAATCCATGCCTAGGATTACATCCAAGGTCTGGGTTTCCAACACTATGAGGTCTGCGGGAAATTTATGGTTTCCAATGTTGAGGGTTGCATGACAGCCTAAGCCTGCCATCATTTCTCCTCCTGGGGAACTGACGCGAAGGGGGTTCCTAAGGGTTTTAGTGGGCAACCCGTACTTTTCCACAACTACCCTTGATATGAATGAATGCGTTGCACCAGAATCAAAGAGTACCAAAACTGAACGTGAATTCAATAAAAAATTACCAACCACAGTGTCTGGCTGATCATAGACGTCCTCCACGTCAATGTGGTTCACCTGAGCACGAGGGAACGGGTTGGGCTTCTTTGCTGAGTTCCCGTTGCCGTTTCCATTCCTCTGCTTGGCCTCTGGGCAGTCGGTGGCATAGTGCCTTGTTTTCTGGCACTTGAAGCAGGTGATGTGGCTCAGATCCTTCGGAGCCGGGGCAGGACGAAGCTGATTACCATTACCGTTTCCATTGCCATTGCCATTGCCAGATCTGTTGTCCTGGTTGCGATTGTTCCCATTGCCTCCATGGTTATGTCCTCCATGGTTGTGATGGATATGCCCTCCTGAGTATGGGGCATAACGGGGCTTCTGCTGAGCTCCTGAGTTGTGCTTCCCCTGGCTGTACTTCCGCTTGCGGCTTTCAATCTGCTGCTGCTTGCCTTCAAGTACGATGGCCTTGTCTACCAGCTTCTTGGTAGTTGGCAAGTAGCCACCATAAGCTGCATTCCCAGCTCGTCGTTGAGTCCCTCGAGAAACTTCTCCTGCTTTGCGGCATCTGTGGCCACATCATCAGGGGCATAGCGGGCTAGCTTGCTGAACTCATCCACGTCTTGTGCCACGAAGACGGTTCCCTGGCGTAAGTTGCGGAACTCACGCTTCTTGAGACTCATGGCTCCGGCTGAAACATGGCGGTGCGGAAGGCTCTTGGAACTGATCCCATGTGACGGTGCCGATGGGATAAGTGGCGGTGTAGTTCTCCCACCAAGAAGCTGCAGGTCCATCAAGTTGATGTGCGACAAAGCGCACCTTCTCTCCATCAGTGCTCCCAACAGTGATTAACTCTCTTCCGATCTTGCGGAGCCAATCATCGGCCACAATCGGCTCAGTGCTGCTAGAGAACACCGGCGGATTCAGCCTCAGGAATCGAGTCAAGTTGTCAACAGGGGGTGGTGGTGGTGGCGGTGGATTGTTGTTGTTGTTGTTCTGATTCTGGATGAGCATCTGCATAATGGCATTTTGCTGCTGAAGCAGCTGGGTGAGCTCCGGCGGGAAGTTGAGACCGGGGTCACGTCTCGGAGGCATCTGGTGTTTTGGAGCGCATGAGAAAATTAGAATAGAACAATGGTCTAATGAGAAATAACACTACCCATATGAATGCACAATCATTAATACACCAATCATTTATTCATTCCACTCAAACATGGTTCAATCTCGATTACAAAAGCTCATGACTAATCAAAAATAATGACCTAACTGATCGACGAAAAAGTAAAATAACATGGTGGTCGACTAAAAGTCTTCATCAATAATCCTTGCGTCCTCTGGTGCGATGTCCTCCGGTGTGGTGTCCTCTGTTGTGGCGCCTCCTCTTGCGGCTTCCTCCAGTGGAACTCCCTTCATAATCCTGATCATTGCTCATGAGAGGTCAATCATCTCCACTCGGGAAAAGGTCCTCTCCGAAGTCCATCTTTTCCTCAATTGCGGCAAGCTTTATCTTCAGGTCGTCGACTCTCTCCATGAAGTCCGCGACTTCTTCCTCATGGTTAAGGAAGTCTGCGTGTGCCTTCTCCTCCAGTTCCAGTTCACGGAACAGCAGCCTCTGTGTACCTTGAATTCGGCGAGTCCGGATCTCCCGTTTCTGAGGAGACACTCCAAGTCCTAGATATAAGAGAGAGTGGAGTCGTCCTCTACGGTGCGGATGATATCTCCATTCCTTGCCTGCGAGAAACCATGGCGAGGTCGAGGGATCGAGCTCGGCCTCAGACTCCTCTCGGAGATGTCCAAGGGCACGATAGATCGCCATGTCCTTCCGATGATCCAGTTGAAGTCGGTGAACTCAAAGTCAATAGGCTCCGTATGTCCTCGAAGGTTCTCCGGAATATGCACTTCAATCCGGTGGCGGGTGTCGTCGGAAGTGCATTGGTTGGCTTCCGGTGATCGAGGGCGAGCAATCTTCAGCTTCTTCACCATCTGGACCAGCTTCCGCCGAAGGGCATCGTCTCATCGGGCTGGCGAACTCCGTAGCAAACGGGGTGAACTCGACGGCCATCTAGAATGTTGAAAATCGGAGAGGAGTCAGAATTGAACAGGGGAGAATTATTGAATGATAAGGATATAAAGTAAATAGTCTCTTCCTATGGCTTTCCGATCCTAGGGGTTACGATCCTACGGTCAGCGTGTGCTCTGATACCATCTCTGTAGCGACCTGACCCAAAATTGGTCAAGTCTCGTATGCATGCCATCCCAAGATCATTTGGTACTCACAAGTACATGGATGAAATAATCAAAGTTCAATCACACCTGAATTTATTACGATTCTCATATAGAGTCTTTATTACAAGAGAATAAATTCGGCTCAAGGCCAACTCATGAGAAATAAACTACTAATGCTGCGGAAGCGTGAGCGAAAAAGCGAGTCCATCCGACTCCAAAGGGCAATCGCCAAGCGCGAGCGTAGCCTCACTCCCGATCGAATAAATCTACGCAACATAAGGCGTTGCAGCCGTGTAGGTCAGCTTTTGAATAAGCTGGCAAGTCATGAAGAGAATAACAATAATAAAGTTACTAACACTATATGCATTTTGGCTGTGGGGCTCTAAGTTTCAACATTTTGCGAAAAAGCCAGTTTTTCCCTACTACAGTGGACTTGTTTGCAAATTACTACAAATTGTTGGTAGTTATTGAGATGGTTCCGCCAACCAATGTCTCATTCCCAAATTATTAAGTCATAACCCCTCAAATTAATTCATTAGTTTTAGTGTTGAGATTTCGAATACTTCCAAGTTCAGAGGCTCAAATTGTCCGTAACAGGGACACGGCTAATCGATTAGATCTTTAACTCTGCAGAGGTTTATGCACTTTACCCGCAAGAATCATTCCCTCCTTTTAAGTCTTAGCACTTCATGGTGTTTGAAGGCGGGACGAATAAACAGGGTCTTCCAAAGAGTTCTTCCGCTCTGCCGTACCCATCAATCCTACCGTTCTTCTACATCTCGTAGTACCGCCCAGCCAGCGTCACAACTAGGGTTGACCCAGCGAGCCCATAATGGCTTGCTGCTGCATGAGTAAGCTTCGGTCAATGGGGCATCCATCCATCTCTTCGTGGCTGGGTGAAGCTTTCCGCAAGATGTCATGGCACTTCTCCATGCATCCCGCCAACCTTTGGGTTCTCGAGGTGCGGTCAACCGTCCTCCACCCAAGAGTGAATTTGAAGTCCATCTTGATCATTGTAGTTCATGGGGTTGTCATCATCATTGACTCTCACATCTTACTTATGAATTTCACTCGACCAAACCCGTCTCGAGCATAGCAAAATAAACTACTTCGTCCGGGGTCATGGTAACAAGGGAATTGGTTCATCCTACCACATGATACTACTCAAGATTAATAACTTCAAATTTTCAACTCTGCATGCATGGTGGGGTGGTATAATTTCTAATGCACAAAATCATAGGTATTGAAATAACATGATCAAGACTTGCCTTGCTGATGATCCTCGTAAGCTAAAGACTCGTAGTAGCAAGCTTCGCACTCCGGAAACTCTACCGAGACAAACAATAATCACAATAAGCATATAGCATAGGATCACATAATACAATAGCATAGTAACATAACACACCAAACAAACAAATCAAAACCCAAAGGGAAAACTCAAAGAAAAACCAACTCAAGTTTTTCCTACTTCAAGCAACAACTAAAAATAGTTTTATATAACAAAAATTTTCTAACATAACCTAAACATGAGTTTATGTTAACTTAACAGAAAAGAATGCTTTAAGAAACTAGGAGCAAAAGGAATCAATTTAAAATCTATTATGAAACTCCTATTAGGCCTAATTCAATTTCTATTAAGAAAAATAAAATAAAAGTTTTATTTATTATAAATAAAAGTTCATCCCATAAAGTGACAGAAACTATCCTAGAATAATCAATCACATGTGAAAAATAAATTGTTTTACTAATTAAAATAACAGGAAAGCGGTAGCTAGTTAATTAATTAGGATTAACAAGATTCTGCTTAAAACTAAATTTTTATTAATCCTAAAATACCCAAATTAATTCCTATGGTTAGACAATGTCAAAATAAAGTTGGGACAAAAGAATCATATAAAAATAATTTTCCTAGCTCATTTTATGACAGATTTACTATTCTGGCTAAAACTAAAATAAACTAATTATAAATAATTTTAACATAGCTAAATATATTTTCTACAGAAACTATAGAAAATTTGCAAACCAATAAAAAAAGAATCACTCAAAAATATTGAGTAGAATAAAAGATATGAATTTTTCAAATCTGGAACTATTCTGCTAAAACAGAAAAACGAAAATAAAGAAAAACGACTAAATGGGCCTAACTAGCGCACTGCGCGTAATATAACTAAATGGGCCCTAGGGTTTAAACAAAACGGGCCGGTACTAAATAAAAAAACCCTACTTAAAATAAACCGCAACGAACCGGGCCGAATCGGTTTTTTTTATAAAAGAACATACCCCTTCGGGGGTGTTCTAATCCTAGCCGTGGATGTGAGATTGGACGGCGGGGGTGGAGTCCGGTGGCTTACCGGAGCTCGATGGCGGCGGCGGCGGCGGCGGCGAGTGTGTTAGCCTCTCCGGTCGTCGGGGAGGTCGGCGGAGTGGTCCGGCGGGTGCGGGGAGGCGACGGGGAATGGGGTCTTGTGGAGGGTATAAATAGGGGTCCTCTCTGCGGGCGAGGGAAAAAGCGGCGAGGAGATCCGGAGAATCCCGGATCTCATGGGATCCCGGGAGCGGGCGGGTCGTTCGTGGGCAGGGGTTGAAGGAGGTGGGGCCCTTTGGCAGTGGGGGAGAGGAGGGCGGCGCGGTTGGTCGACCGAGCGGTAGCAGTTGTGTGAGGTTAGAAGCGCGCGGGCGTAGCTGGGCCGTCGGTGGGTGGTGGGCCGCTGGCTGGCGATCGGTGGGCCGCCTGGGCTGTTGGCTGGGCCGGTTGGCCTGGCCGGCGCCCGGGGGTTTTTTTAACTTTATTTTTGAAAAATAAAAACAGAGAGAAATATAAATATTTATATAAGACATATATATACCAAAATGATCAGGGGAATATTCCCTATCATTTGAACATTTTCGAGGGCAAAATCCAAAGTTTATAAAAATCATTTTTCCAAATTCAAATAAAACTCAAATTTGAATTCAAAACTTTTGGCATTGTTTCCTCGATATTTTGGAGTGTCATGTTTGCTCCTCTCATACTTTTGCTCAAGTATTTATCGGGCATAGTTTTGAAATGATTCCCACTTGCCAAGTTTGAATTCAAATTCCAAAACTCAAAAACTTCAGAAACTCCAAATGGCACTCAAATTTCAAACAGAATGCATAGATGCTGAGCTATAATTGTAAAACATTCCAAATAGGAAATTTGGGATGTTACAGCTAGTTGCTTCGTTCTATCGCTATGCTGCGCTACCTATTACTTGTGTATCAAGCCATCCCAAATTGCCATGTCAGCCTCTAACCTTTTTGCACCCTTCCTAGCAAACCATTGTTTGGCTATGTTACCGCTTTGCTCAGCCCCTCTTGTAGCGTTGTCAGTTGCAGGTGAAGATGAAGTTTGTTCCTTGTTGGAACATGGAGATGTTGTTCCTTGTTGGAACATGTTTACATGGTTGGGATATCACAATATCTCTTATATTATTAATGCATCTATATACTTGGTAAAGGGTGGAAGGCTCGGCCTTATGCCTGGTGTTTTGTTCCACTCTTGCCGCCCTAGTTTCCGTCATATCGGTATTATGTTCCCGGATTTTGCGTCCCTAACGCGGTCGGGTGATTTATGGGACCCCTTGACAGTTCGCTTTGAATAAGACTCCTCCGGCAAGGCCCAACATTGGTTTTACCATTTGCCTCACCACCACCTACATTTCCTTTGGGAGTAATTAACCCAAGGGTCATCTTTATTCAGCCCCGGGCCAATGCTTGTCTAAGTGTTGGTCCAAACCAGAGCCTCTCATTTGTGCCGCCCTAGGCAACTTAGGGTATCGTCGGTTGCCAGACGTAGTGTTCATCCGGTCGTGGCGAGAGGCGAGATCTGCGCGGCTACTATACGGGTGTCGGCACGCCAGGAGGTCTTGCTGGTCTTGTTTTATTAATGTCGAAATGTCTTGTAGCCGGGATTCCGAGACTGATCGGGTCTTCCCGGGGAGAAGGAATATCCTTCGTTGATTGCGAGAGCTTATCATGGGCTAAGTTGGGACACCCTGCAGGTATAAACTTTCGAGAGCCGTGCTGCTGTTATGTGGCAGATGGGAATTTGTTAATATCCGGTTGTAGTAAACTTGAAGCAAACTCTTCTAAAATACACCAACCGTAATGCGTAATCGTGAGTGTCTATTTTGGGGTTGATCGAGAGGAGAACACGGTTTCGGGTTATGTCGGCGTAAGTAGGAGTTCAGGATCACTTCTTGATCATTACTAGTTGACGACCGTTCCTTTGTTTCTCTTCTCGCTCTCATTTGCGTATGTTAGCCACCATATATGCTTAGTCGCTGCTGCAACCTCACCACTTTACCCCTTCCTTTCCCCTTTAAGCTTTGCTAGTCTTGATACCCATGGTAATGGGATTCTTTGAGTCCTCGTGGCTCACTGATTACTACACCACCAGTTGTAGGTACAGGTTGCGATGATCATGGCGTGAGGCGATGTTTGTTTGTTTGGAGTTCTTCTCATGCTTCGCCTTGATCGGGGATAGGTTCGGTCGGCAGCCCTGGGCTAGCAGGGTGGATGTCGTTTGAGTTTCTTTATGATTCATCCGTAGTCGGATGTTGATCTTGTATGTTGTATTGTTGTATTCATGTGACATTGTATGTCTTGGTTGTATCCTATGTATTATGTAATGTTGATGTAATGATATCCACCTTGCAAAAGCGTTTCAATATCGGGTCTATCCTTGGTGGGACCTTGAGTTCCTTTTGGATAGGGTCGCATATTAGGCGTGTTCAAGTTGGTATCGAGCCTCGACCAAACCCTAGGAGCCCTCTTGATTGATCGTGTAGTTTGGTCGTTGTTGAGTCTAGAAGAAAACTGTTTTTTAGAGTCTAGTTATATCGGAGAGTAGGAATTCTTTTTACTCCTCAGCCCCTTCGTCGCTCTGGTAAGGAATCTTGACGTAGGTGTTTTGAATTACTTCTCTTCCCCTTCAAATTTTCTTTAGGATCACGCAGTTGGTTTTCCGGTAGTTGTTCCTCAGATCTTTTTATCCGGTGCATTTCTCGTCAAGTCGACTCGAACCCCTTCATCTTTGCAAATTCAATCCTCAGTTGTCTTATTTTCCCACCCGCCCTCCCTTCTTCTTCTCGGAACCGGAGCCCGTAATCGAGTATCCATCCTACTCGTGTGAAGTCTTTGCCTTCTTTCCTCCATGATTTCAATCGGTGTTTTCCAATCAAGATTATTTGTCGATTTTCCCCTTCCAAGTTGCCTTTGTTTTCCCGCCCTCCCACCCTTTTTCTTCCTGGAGCCTGAGCCTCTTTCGAGCATCAATTTCATTAGTGTGGAGTCTCTTCAGTCTTTCGTCAATTGTTTCAACCGGTAAATTCTCGTCTCATTTGAAATTCATCATCTCTTTTTCTTCCCCGGTGGATTCAATTCAAGTTTTTCGTTGCCGATCGTATTTTTTCCCTCAGCTCAAATATTTCCCTTTGCTCGTTCACCTCTCGCCAGTTTATCCTTCCGGAGTGCTGAAGACATCTCAGGAGATTCGTCTGTGTTTGAGTTGATCCGAGGTTGTCACCTCATGCAAATATTTCAATTGTTCTGGTGCAGCATCTATCTTTTCAAAATCCTTTTTCAACGGTGTTATCTCTTCAGTGGGCCCTAACCCACAGGTCTTTTCCCAGGATCTTACCTGACTCTTCTAATTATTCCGGAGCTGTTCCCAAATTCCTTTTGAAGTGTGACGTAAGAATGGATCCCATCAGTCAGATGCTTTTCCAAGATCGATTTCAAATCATTTTTCATTGTTGGCTCAACCTCTCTGCTTTTCATTCTACCGGAGTATCTCAGTAATTTTGGTGGTATTTCTCGTCGTCTTTTGAAGATAGAAGAAGAGTTTTTCCTCTAAATCCTGTCCGTTCTTCCAAAGATTCGTGGTTCTAGCTTCATGCTATCCTCTCGAATTATTCCGTTTGTCAGATATTCTTTCTTATCCATCCGGAGCATTTCAGGAGTTGCTTTCTCTCTCGATCATCCGGAGGCCATCTTTTTGGAAGATTTCTTCATTCTAAGTTTTCAAATTCGTTCTCCAATTATTCCATATTCGTGCCCCTTCATTCGTCTCAATATTCTCCCTGTGCTTCGTTCAAGTATCCTCTAATCAGTTCATGATCTCTTCATTCTCTTGTATCTAAATTCCCTCAAGTATCTTTGGGCTTTTCTAATTCTTCCCGGTGATTCATTCTCTTTCATCAGTCATTTCCAAACTCTTACGGTGGTTCGTTGAAGATTTATTTTCGGTTTTTCATCATATTCAATTCATTCGTTCTTTTAATCCTACCGGTGGCTCAGGAAGACCTCCCCAAATTTGGCGGCATATCTCCCCTTAATCTTTTCCCAATGTGGACAAGTGATATGCAATCCATTGCTTCTCATCAATTTAATTGATGAAGGATAAGCATAACGTAATTCTTATTCTTCTTTCATCGAGTTGATTAATTCTTTTCTTCGGAGTTGTTCATGATGAATAATCTCTTGGTTCTAAGTCTTTTCATCTTTTCTTTTCCGGAGTTCAATTCCCTCGACCATCTCGTCGGAACCTCCATCTAAATCATCGCAACGCTCATCTATTCTTTCATCCTTCATTTTATCTCGTCATTCTTTTGTTACCGGAGTTCTTCACGGTGGTTCTTCATGATTTAATTCATTCTTCAAGAGTTCATCAAGTTTTGTTGGTGGAGTTCAAGTATCTTTTCTTCTTGCGTCTCGAAGTGCAATTAATTCTCCGTATTCTTTTGAAGTGGAGTTTTGCATTTCTTCATTCCACTCAGCTATTCAATCATTTCCGTTTGTGGCCGGTTATCACCTTATGATTTTGAGAGGTTATCCATAAGTCCACAACAAGCTTATTCTTTTGTTGTTGAAATTTTACATCAACTCCATTCAATCCTTTCTTCTGAGGTTGCTTCTATTTCATTCGTGGCACAAGTTGTCATTCTCTTCTCCGTTCTTTTCATTCAACTCTTTCAATTCTTTCCGGAGGTTTTGTGTCATGTCTTCATCAAGTACCATTCCATCCTCTCAACTTCAGATTCTATTCCTTCCATGTTTCAGCCGGAGTGCTACCTAAATCGTTTCAGTCTTATTCGTTTCTTTTCTCACTCTAACCACTCCAGTTAGAACGAGTTGTTTCATTGTCCATCTTGTTTCCGTGAGTTTTTGATTCTTGTCATTCTCGTCGTTCCTCTCTTCTTCTCGAATGCTCTCGATTCTTTGCTTCTCCTCTTCAGCTCTTGTTTCGCCTCATCCTTTTTCCCTTCCGTCTCGGTCCTAAGATCTCGGGACGAGATCTCTTGTTAGTGGAGGAGTGTTGTAACGCCCCGGATTCGATGCGCCAGGTGTCCGCCAGTTATTCGTCGTTGTTGCCATGTCATTTGCTTGCGTGTTGCACTTTGCCATGTCATCATCTGCATTTCATATCATGTCATCATGTGCATCGCATTTGCATACGTGTTCATCTCATGCATCCGAGCATTTTCCCCGTTGTCCGTTTTGCAATCCGGCACTCCTATGCTCCCCGGCGCCCCCCTTTACCTCTTTTCGTGTGCGGGTGTTGAACTTTCTCGGAAAGGACCGAGGTTTGCCAAGCGGCCTTGGTATAGCACCGGTAGACCGCCTGTCAAGTTTCGTTCCATTTGGAGGGCGTTTGGTACTCCAACGGTTAACCGGGTAACCGCAAAAGCCCCCTTCTCTTTGCAGCCCAACACCCCTTCAAAGTGACCCAAAACCCATCCTAACCCCATCCATGCTCTCGGTCGTTCGATCACGATCGTGTGGGCGAAAACCGCACCCCATTTGGACTCTCCTAGCTCCCTCTATCTATAAATATGCCCATCCCCCCGAAATTCGCGGATCAAAACGCCCCTAACCCTAGTCCTCTTCCTCCCGCCGCCACCGGACACGTCCGGCCGCAACCGGACATGTCCGGCCCGCTCCCCCCAGCCAATCGTCGTCCGCCGCGTGTCCGCCGCCGTCCCTCCGCCGCCGCGGCCGCTGAAGCCCATCCGAAGGCCCGCTGGGGCTGGCCTCCGCCCCGCTTCGCCGTGCCTCGCCCGCCGCCCGAGCCTTGCTCCGCCACGCGCCTCCACGCCGCCTCGGCGTCGTCGCCAGCGCCGCCTGCCTCTGCACCGCCTCGATCGCCCTAACGCGCCTCTGCACCTCCCGTCGTCGTTCGCGGCTCCGGCGCGCTGCCGCCATTGAGCTCGCTCCGCGCCCGGTTGTCGCGCCTCCCGGCCCGGCCGCCGCAGGCCCCGCGCCGGCCTCCTCCGGCCAGATCCGGGCCGACTCGCCCGGATCCGCCATCTCCGGCCCTCCCCGGCGTCATCTCCGTCATCTCCGACGAGCAACTCCGGCCCTGCATCGAAGTCCGTGCAAAACGAGGTTGGCCCCCGAAATCCACTAAGTCCCAGATATTTGCATATTATCATGCCATGTTTGACCTATTGTATCTCTGCATCCATAGCTCCGTTTCGTGCGTGTAATGTGTCAAATTGATCGTCTCGACGAGTACATCATTTCATCTCATTTCATCATTTTCATTTGATCTCATCTTGATGCCCGAAATGCTTTTGGAAGAGGGCTATGTCATGTTAGTTTCAGATTCTTATCAGTACATGCACTTTTGCCATTTTTGCCATGATTGATGTGTGCACCCTATGAACTTGAGCCCTACATGTGTTTTGTAATATGCCATGCCATCTTTACAGGGGTGTATGACATGTATTTTTGTGATCTCTGTGGTGACTAGCACAAGCATGCAAACTAGGCTTCATGATGTTGCTGATTTCAGCCTATTACTGATATTTTTATGCCATGTAAACTTGATGCTACCGAGAGATCCATGCTTATTTTGAGATACTTCAGTAAGGATGTTTTGAACATATGGTTATTCTCTATCCATCCATGCCCTTGTTTGCAATTATGGAGTGCCATAGCTTGAGTCAATCGAGCTCTACTTTTGCTATAAAATGTTTCCTGGCAGGTTGTTTACATGTTATTCAATTTTGCCAAGGTTGTTGTAGTTGATCTGTGTATGCTATGATGTTTCTCTTGCCATGTATAGCCTCTATGCCATGTCTTCTTACTGTGAGTTGCCTTGCCATGCCATGTATTGCTCTGTGGTGAGTGGTTCAAGCTCATCAACATGCCTACTTGTTATCTGTTTATGCCATGCTCCAGTTTTTCACCAAGTCTGAATCTGTTTATGTTTTTGCTATGTTCACATGCTTGCAATTGTATTTTCTGATCCCTTTTGGCTCATGGTCAGTAAGGGACATTTGTTCTATGAGATTAGTAGATTCATGCCATGCCTTTTTTTGTCATGATAAGTTCCTGTAGCATGTTGTTTGATAGCTCTAAACATTGCAACCTGATGTTATTTCTGCCATGTCCTGTAAATTCTGCTAAGTCTGTGAACCTGATATTAGTTGCAATCTTGCCAGGTGTTTTTGAGCATGTTCTAGTGATTTCTGGAGATAGCTCAGTGTTCATGTTTTGTCATGCTTTACCTGTACTTCATGCACATGCCTTTTGTTATTCCATTGAGATGCTGTAGCATGTTGTTTTGGTGCTTGCAATATGCCTAGGTGCTGTTTTGGACAGATTGTTGCTATGACTTGTTTCATGTGTATGTGTTGATCCGTTGCTCCGTTTTGAGTGTGCTCTATATGAAACTTGCTTGATTTTGCATGTAGTTTCATATTATCATGTTGCATCCTTGTTTTGAGGTGTTTGCTTGATGTTTGTATGCATTTTGCATCAATGCCATGTTTAACTTGTTTTGCTCATATCTTCTAGGCCGTAGCTCCGAATTTAATGAACTTTATATGTAACTTGACTAGAATTTCGTGTAGATCATCTTGGTTCATTTTAACTTGCTGTTTAACAACTTGAAAATAAGGTTTATTCAGATCTGGACCAATTTCGAAATTTGCATATGAGGACTTACCGGAATTGTTCTATGTGGTTCCCGGCCTCATTTAAACTTGCTTTGATGTGTTGCTCTTGTTTGCGTCATCTCTTGCCATGAGTAGCTTCATGTAGCTTTGTCATGCATCATACTTGGTTGAGCATCATGTCTTGTATATGTGTGGTGTGTTTACTATGTTGTGTGCTTCTTCTTGTTAGTTCCTGTTTCGTTGCGTTCGTGAGGATTCGTTCGTCTACGCTTGGTTCATCTTCATGGCTTCATCTTCTTCATGGACTCGTTCTTCTTCCTAGTGGGATTTCAGGCAAGATGACCGCTACCCTGGATCTCACTACTATCATTGCTATGCTAGTTGCTTCGTTCTATCGCTATGCTGCGCTACCTATTACCTGTGTATCAAGCCATCCCAAATTGCCATGTCAGCCTCTAACCTTTTTGCTCCCTTCCTAGCAAACCATTGTTTGGCTATGTTACCGCTTTGCTCAGCCCCTCTTATAGCGTTGTTAGTTGCAGGTGAAGATGAAGTTTGTTCCTTGTTGGAACATGGAGATGTTGTTCCTTGTTGGAACATGTTTACTTGGTTGGGATATCACAATATCTCTTATATTATTAATGCATCTATATACTTGGTAAAGGGTGGAAGGCTCGGCCTTATGCCTGGTGTTTTGTTCCACTCTTGCCGCCCTAGTTTCCGTTATATCGGTATTATGTTCCCGGATTTTGCGTCCCTAACACGGTCGGGTGATTTATGGGACCCCCTTGACAGTTCGCTTTGAATAAGACTCCTCCAGCAAGGCCCAACATTGGTTTTACCATTTGCCTCACCACCACCTACATTTCCCTTGGGAGTAATTAACCCAAGGGTCATCTTTATTCAGCCCCCCCGGGCCAATGCTTGTCTAAGTGTTGGTCCAAACCAGAGCCACTTGCGGTGCCGCCCCTAGGCAACTTGGGGTATCGTCGGTTGCCGTACGTAGTGTTCATCCGGTCGTGGCTCGAGACGAGATCTGTGGCTACTATCGAGGTGTCGGCACGCCGGAGGTCTTGCTGGTCTTGTTTTATTCTGTCGAAATGTCTTGTAGCCGGATTCGAGACTAATCGGGTCTTCCCGGGGAGAAGGAATATCCTTCGTTGATTGCGAGAGCTTATCATGGGCTAAGTTGGGACACCCCTGCAGGGTATAAACTTTCGAGAGCCGTGCCCGCGGTTATGTGGCAGATGGGAATTTGTTAATATCCGGTTGTAGTAAACTTGAAGCAAACTCTTCTAAAATACACCAACCGTGTGTGTAACCGTGAGTGTCTCTTTTCGGGGTTGATAGAGAGGAGAACACGGTTTCTGGGTTATGTCTGACGTAAGTAGGAGTTCAGGATCACTTCTTGATCATTACTAGTTGACGACCGTTCCTTTGTTTCTCTTCTCGCTCTCATTTGCGTATGTTAGCCACCATATATGCTTAGTCGCTGCTGCAACCTCACCACTTTACCCCTTCCTTTCCCCTTTAAGCTTTGCTAGTCTTGATACCCATGGTAATGGGATTGCTGAGTCCTCGTGGATCACAGATTACTACACCACCAGTTGCAGGTACAGGTTGCGATGATCATGACGTGAGAGCGATGTTTGTTTGTTTGGAGTTCTTCTCATGCTTCGCCTTCGATCAGGGGATAGGTTCCAGGTCGGCAGCCTGGGCTAGCAGGGTGGATGTCGTTTGAGTTTCTGTTTATGATTCATCCGTAGTCGGATGTTGATCTTGTATGTTGTATTGTTGTATTCATGTGACATTGTATGTCTTGGTTGTATCCCTATGTATTATGTAATGTTGATGTAATGATATCCACCTTGCAAAAGCGTTTCAATATGCGGGTCTATCCTTGGTGGGACCTTCGAGTTCCTTTTGGATAGGGTCGCATATTGGGCGTGACAACCTAAGCACCGGTCCACCCACATATCAAATTATCAAAGTAGCGAACACAAATCGAACCAACATGATGAAATTGGCTAGATGAAATTCCCGTGTACCCTCAAGAACGCTTTGCTTATCATAAGAGACCGTTTTGGCCTGTCCTTTGCCTCAAAAGGACTGGGCTACCTTGATGCACACTTATTGCTACTATCGTTACTTGCTCGTTACAAATTATTTTGCCATCAAACTACCCGCTACTTACAATTTCAGCACTTGTAGACATTAACTTACTGAAAACAACTTGTTATTTCCTTATGCTCCTCGTTGGGTTCGACACTCTTACTTATCGAAAAGAGCTAGAATTGATCTCATATACTTGTGGGTCATCAATATGATATAACAAGATGGTATCTCGCTAGCCCTTTATGAGACCGCAAAACATAAATGCAGAGCACCCCTGAAGATCAAGGACTGACTAGACATTGTAATTCATGGTAAAAGAGATCCAGTCACAGTCATACTCAATACATTTAATAACAACTAGTCATCAACCCGTGCTTCTGCACGGTCTAGATATAGTTCTTTTTAATGTAATTGTGTAATTTCATAATATTACAATAATTCATTTTTTTTCATATAAAGGAGTCAATGATATGTACAGAAAATAATAAAATATACATTCTGGTTAAAAGAATTAGTTCAACCATGATATATTATTCCCGGAATATACATTTACAAAAGATGTTCATGATGATTCAGTTCCCTAATCAAGATGTAGGGCCTAATATGGGACTTGCTTTTTCACGAAAGATGATGTGTATATAAAACATAAAAATAATACATAAACTGAAATTACAGAGGAAGTACCGAATGTTTCCGAAATATTGTTCTAGTGACTACTTTTACGTGGATATGTGTTCCTTTTTGTGTTATATTCCTTTATCTAAGGTTCTATTTCTTTGTTGCGGTCTGTGTAAATATAGCACAACTGCAATTCTACTTCATTCATGTCAAAAAAAATTATTCGGATGAAAAAAACAATGCTACTTTAGCTGTTTACATAATAATCTCCATTACATCTTTGCTCGTTGGCAAGCGCTCCCGCTTTAACTAAAAAACATTTAATTGTGAATATATCTATCTTTTATCACATAAAAAAGAGAGTATATCATAATACTTGAAAAACAATCACCCATTAATTTCAAATTATATGGGCGTGGTTGTGAAAATTCACCTATTTGAAATACGAATAAAAATTATGGGGTTTATATTCATATATAATCTTGTTGTGCATGAAAATATATGTTTTTTCTTAGTTATTATCTTACAATTTGGTTATTTCACACATTAAATTAATTGGCTGCAAGTTCCTTATTTCGTATGGGAGGAAACAAATTTCCTTTTCAATCAGGCATTAACTCTTTTTTCCCCATAATGTGATGCTTGAGGAGTTTTTTTTGTATGTGTATTTTTCAATTTTTGAAAGGAACATGCACATGTTTTTCAAGAAAACAGGGTGTGGACTCTTTATAGGATATCCTATGAATTGAACGCTTGAGTACTTTTCATTGTGCATGTTGCTTTAATTCTTCTCTTTCTAGAAAAATACATGTGTTGCTTTAGTACGTGTATTTTTCTCATTTTTGAACAGAACATGCACGTGTTTGTTTTCTCCAAATCGTGACATGGACTATTTCATCCTAGGGCTTGAATGCTTGATAACTTGTTATTATTATATGTTTCCGTTTTCTTTAGGCAGGAAAAGACACGTGTATTTTTATTGATTATAACTTGAACGTGGTCGTGGAGGACTCTTACATGTATGTGTTGCTTTAGACCTTCTATATGTACGTGATGTTTTTTCTGTAAGAACAACAATGTGGTATTATAATAGATCTTGGACATTAAATTTTAAGTCTAATGGCTACATTAATTTTGTTGATGGTGCCTCCAGTTAGTAAATATAAGATTATATTTACGGTTTTGTAATTCTAATTTTCTGAAGTAAAGCAAACAGGCAGTCATGCAGGCTGCTTGATTGATTTTATCTAGATGTCGTATATTTGTACATACGACTACAGTCGTGTAGGTGTAGGTGTACATACATGATCTTGCTTCGGCCGGTTACGATCCGATCGATCTTTGCGGAACGTTTTGACGACTTCTCTCGAAAACGCGAAATACATTGATGGATTCCGTGTGTGCTAGCTTCCTTAGGCTAGCTTGCACTTGTATGTATATAGCTCCTGGGGGTGAATCCATCTAGCATGCTAAAACCAACATGTGCATGCATCAAATATTTATTACCTGAAACTTAAGATGTGCACAACGAATTAGACCATCACAATCCGATCCATCAATGGAAACGTGTGGTATGGGGGTCTTTCTTTACCCCCTTTTCCTTGGTGGCTGGCCATAACGTGTCTAGGACTCAATTCTTTTTTTTCTTTTTACTTATGGATAGACACGTTTCTTTTATGTAACCTCATACATTTTTCTTGGTGGCTGGCCATAACGTTTCTAGGACTCAATTCTTTTTTTCTTTTGATTTACAGATAGACGTGTTTCTATTGTCTAACCTCTTAGAACTCTTACGTAAAACGTCTAAATTTCTTTTAATCCTAGTCGTATATGATTCTACGATTATGATTGTTGTTTCTCTAGAATTAACGTGGAGCCTCGTATGGTGCTTCCAATTAGTAAATATAAGATGCATACAAATGACAGCGGTGCTCTCTAACTGGTGCCTTTTATAAGAAGATGATGACTCAGCAACAAAAGTAAATAGATAGGCCCTTCACAGAGGGAAGCAGGGATTTGCAGAGGTGCCAGGGCTCGAGTTTTCAAAATAGAGATAAATAATATTTTGAGCGGTATGCTTTCGTTGTCAACATAACAACCAAGAGATCTTGGTATCTTCCATGCTACATACATTATAGGCGGTTCCCAAAAAGAATGGTAAAGTTTATACTCCCTGCTACCTCTTGAGCTTGTGTTGGTTTTTTCCTCAAAGAGGAAACGGTGATGCAGGAAAGTAGAGTAAGTATTTCCCTCAGCTTTTGAGAACCAAGGTATCAATCCAGTAGGAGACAATGCTCAAGTCACCGAATACCTGCACAAACAAACACCAACTTGCACGCAACATGATAAGGGGTTGTCAATCCCTTCACGGTCATTTGCAAAGTGAGATCTGATAGAGATGATAAACGGTAAAGTAATATTTTTGGTATTTTTGTTATATGGAACGGAAAGTAAAAGATTGCAAAGTAAAAGAAATAGGAAACTGAAATTGTAGATCGGAAACTTATATGATGGAAAATAGAACCGGGGGCCATATGTTTCACTAGAGACTTCTCCCAAGAAAGAAATTATTACGGCGGGTAAACAAATTACTGAAGAGCAACTGATAGAAAAGCGCAAAGTTGTGACGATATCTAAGGCAATGATCATGAATATAGGCATCACGTTCGTGTCAAGTAGACTGACACGATTCTGCGTCTACTACTATTACTCCACACATCGACCGCTATCCAACATGCATCTAGAGTATTAAGTTCACAAAGAACGGAGTAATGCATTAAGCAAGATGACATGATGTAGAGGAATTAAGTCAAGCAATATGATGAAAACCCCATATTTTTATCCTCAACAATACGTGCCTTTCTGCCCCTACTGTCATTGGGAATGGCCGCAAGATTGAACCCAAAGCTAAGCACTTCTCCCATTGCAAAAAAAACCAATCTAGTTGGCCAAACCAAATCGATAGTTCGAAGAGACTTGCAAAGATATCAAATCATGCATATAAGAATTCAGAGAAGATTCAAATAATATTCATAGATAAGCTGATCATAAATCCAAAATTCATCTGATCTCGGCAAGCACACCGCAAAAGAGTATTACATCGAATATATCTCCAAGAACATCGAGGAGAACTTTGTGTTGAGAATCAAAGAGAGAGAAGAAGCCATCTATCTACTAGCTATGGACCCGTAGGTCTGTGGTAAACTACTCACGCTTGATCGGAGAAGCAATGTTGTTGATGTAGAAACCCCTCGTGATCAAATCCCCCTCCGGCAGGACGCCGGAAAAGGCCCCAAGAAGGGATCTCACGAGTACAGAAGGTTGCGGCGGTGGAAAAGTGGTTTGTTTTCTCCCATGGATGTTTTTGGGGTATAAGAGTATATATAGGAGGAAGATGTAGGTTAGGAAGTCTCCGAGGGGCCCACAAGGTCAGGGGCGCGCCCTTCACCCTTGTGGCCACCTCGAGGATCTTCTGACTTGCACTCCAAGTCTCCTGGGTGTCTTCCGGTCCAAGAAAAATCATCGTGAAAGTTTTATTCCGTTTGGACTCCGTTTGGTATTCCTTTTCTGCGAAACTCTAAAACAAGGAAAAAATAGGAACTGGCACTCGGCTCTAGGTTAATAGGTTAGTCCCAAAATATCATATAAAATAGCATATTAATGCAGATAAAACATCCAAAACAGATAATATAATAGCATGGAACAATCAAAAATTATAGATACGTTGGAGACGTATCACTCCCCCACCACCAACAAGCACACTCCATGGCTGGTCCGAAACAACGGGTACCGTCCAACTAACAATAGTCCTTGGGGAGTTTTGTTTGCAATTATTTTGATTTGATTTGAGCATGAGACCGGGCATCCTGGTTACCAGCCATTTTCTCGTGAATGATGAGCGAAGTCCACTCATCATAAGAATAACCCACCTAGCATGGAAGATATAGACAACCCTAGTTGGTACATGAGCAATTCGAGCATACAAAACAAATTATCATTTGAAGGTGGACTCCTATGGAACAACTTTGGGTTTATGGAAGTGGATGCACAAGCAGTATTCCCGCTTAGTACAAGTGAAGGCTAGAAAGAGACTCGGAAGCGACCAACTAGAGAGCGACAAACAGTCATAAACATGCATTGAGAGTAACCAACATTGAGTGCAAGCATGAGTAGGATATAAATCACCATGAACATACGTAGAGGCTATGTTGATTTTATTTCAACTACATGCATGAACATGTGCCAAGTCAAGCCACTCGTGTCGGCGTTCCGGGAACGGGGGTACCCAGACTTGCCTGCCTGCGGCCCACAACATGGCTCCATCAACGGCCTGGTATGGCCCAGCTTCAGCATCAACAACTCAAGACCCTTGCGAGGGGCCAAGCCTCGCGAGGTGGACGACACCAAGACCTCCACGAATGGTGGTCTCTCCAGGCCGGCTCCCGAGGAGCGGAGATTTCTATGCAAGCCACACCTCGCGAGGTTCAGATGACGTGAGCCGTGACAACCAAGGCCTGGCGGGCACCAATGGGCACAGTGTACCAGTTTCCTCTTTGGTGCCAAGGAGGCAAACGCCAGCGCGGAGTCCCGAGGAATCAGCCAAAGGTTTCCATTCCCATGCAACAATACCAAGACCGCCAGGACAGCAGGACGGAGGTCATCGCCGAGTCCACCCCGGTGTCACGACCATAGGCTTTTGCAGGAGAAGACTACTTTTCTCGGGATAGCATGTACTAGTTGTCTCCCTTCGAATTTGGCCGTTGTGGGATCCCTTCCCGCCTTCATTTGGGAAGAGGACCAAGGCCACTATAAATAGGAATTAGCCACCACCATAGGCGACATCGGATCCATTCCACCCTCAAATCCACCAGCTCACCCGAGCCCAAGAACACCTCTCCTCCGGAGGTTGTTCGCCATTGTACTAGTTCATCCTCAGCCCCTCGAGGCTAATCCACCACAAAGTAGGAGTAGGGTTTTACACCGCAAGGTGGCCCGAAACTGGGTAAACTGTTGTGTCTCTTTTCCATTCAGCTCATCGGGCTAGGATGTTAGATTAGCGAGTAGGCAGACTGGGGAGGATGACTTCTTCGCACGCACCCCAGAGTTCGAACCTCTCAAGGGTTTGCGGAACCCGAAATCCGACATTTGGCACACTAGGTAGGGGTGAGCCGAAGCTTCGCTTCTCCGTCCGCCGCACTCCGCCCATGCCGTTCAGCTCCAATGGCGGGCGTCGCCGCTCCTCCGACTGGGTCGACGGGCGCGCACGGAGGTGCCATGGGTTTCCGGGCCTTCACCCCAACCTTATGGCGGGTGCAGTGGCCGTCCAAGTTCACGCCGGAGATCCCGCCTCGCTACTTCAGCACGGCGGACCTGGTGGGGTTTCTCCAGGTGTATGAGTAGGCGTTTTTGTTGGCCGGCAGCAACGACAAGGTCATGACGAACTGGCTCCCCATGGCTCTCACAGGCGCACCACGCGCCTGGCTCCTAGGCCTCCCAGATTCTTCAGTGGCCTCCTGGGAGGAGCTGTGCGGCCTTTTCGTCGTGTGCTTCGCGGTGCCAGAACCTCACGCCATCGCGGCCATCCTCGGCGGCTCGCATGTGCCACCCTCGGATCGCCACATTAAGCAGTTCTTTCGCCAGGCGGGCGCACTCCACGTGTAGCAGGCGACACCGCCAGGTTGGGCGGCGCCAACGGCCGACCTCATCTTCGACTCTGGGGACCACCCCGCGGTCGTAGCCGGTGCTGGTGCGCTCCCGATACTCTGCATCCCCACCATCTGCAACGTGGCGGTCACCAAAACCCTCATCGATGGTAGAGCCGGCCTCAACGTGCTCTCGGTGGAGGCATTCGGCTTACTTCATGTGCCCAATGGCCGGCTCCGCCCTACGAAGCCCTTCTCTGGAGTTGTCGATGGCTCCACCAGCCCCCTCGCGCAGATCCGCCTCCCCGTCACCTTCGGCACCCGCGACAACTACCGCACCGAGCTTATCGACTTCGACATCACCCGCATCAGCCTCCCGTACAATGCCATCCTCGGGTACCCGGCCCTGGCCAAGTTCATGGCATCGACTCATCCTGACTACAACCTTATGAAGACGTTGGGAAGCAGCGACGTCCTCACCGTGGCAGGAGACACCAAGGACGCGCTGACGGCCCTCAAGCTCGCCTTTAGGGCCGTGATAGCAGTGCGCCCAGCCGAGGAAGGGGCCCCAGAGGTCTCGGGGGCTGCGCCAGCAAAGAAGAAGCAGTTGTTCTCTCAAGATCGGGCTGAGACGAAGCAGGTGTCGGTCGATGAAGATGGGGCATCGGGTGCCACCTTCACCATCGGCGCCAACCTCTCTCCAGATCAAGAAAAGGCGTTGGTTGATTTCTTACGCGCGAACAAGGAAGTGTTCGCATGGGAGCCAAGGATCTAGTTGGGATCCCAAGGGGAATAATCGAGCTTTACCTAAGGGTGTGCCCTAATGCACGACCGGTGAAGCAGAAGGCACGGCGGCAGTCCACAGAGAAGCAGTCGTTCATCGTCCAAGAGACCCGCAAGCTGCAAGATGCTGGAGTCATTCAGGAGGTGCGGTACCCAGAATGGTTGGTGAACCTGGTCATCATCCCCAAGAAGGGCGGAAATGAGCGCATGTGCGTCGACTTCACCAACCTCAACAAGGCTTGCCCTCAAGACCCCTTTCCACTTCCACGTAATGATGAGATCGTCGACTCCACTGCCGAGTGTGACATGTTGTGCTTCCTGGACGCCTTCTCAGGCTATCACCAAATCAAGATGGCGGTGCAGGATGTTGAGAAGACGTCCTTCCTGACCCCATGCGGGGTGTATTGCTACACTTGCATGCCGTTTGGGCTGCATAGCGCCGGAGCAACCTTCCAGCGCTGATGCACATCGCTCTGGGCTAGCAGCTCGGGAGGAACACTGAGGCATACGTCGAGGACATAGTGGTGAAGTCTCGGGAGGCAAGGACCCTTATTGAAGACCTGGAAGAAATGTTTGCAAGCCTGTGCAGGGTGGATCTGCGACTCAACCCGGAGAAATGTGTGTTCGGCGTCCCGTCCGGCAAGCTGCTGGGTTTCTTGGTGTCGCACAGAGGGATCAAGGCTAACCCAGAGAAAGTCAAGGCCATAGAAAGGATGAGCCCGCCGCAGACTCTCAATGAGTTCCAGAAGCTGGCGGGCTGTGTGACCTCGCTGGGGCGTTTCGTCTCCAAGTTGGGAGAACGCGCCCTCCTGTTCTTCAAGTTGATGAAAAAGAAGAGGCCGTTCGAGTGAACTATGGAGGCTGACGCGGCTTTCCAAGACATCAAGAAGTACCTCACCAGCCCGCCGGTGATGGTGGTGCCACGTCCCCTGGAGCCCCTGGTGCTCTACTTGGATACCATGCCTCACTCAGCCAGCGCAGCGCCGGTGGCGGTAAGGGAGGAGCGCCTAGACAAGGGCTCACGACGAGGCGCCCCGTCACCAGATGGGGCGCCGCAGACTCAAGATGGCTCTCCCGAGGCTCCAACTGCACCACTGTCCAACAACACTCCTGAGATCACGGCCAACCCCACAGGCAGAGGGCCTCCTGGGGACGGTACTCCTGAGGGCATGACTACCATGACAGATGATAAGGCTCCTGAGAACCCGCAGACTCAGGAGTTGCAGGACCCTACCAATGCCTTCTCCCTCGTCGAGCACCCGGTATAATTCGTCAGCATGGTGCTACGGGACGCGCGGATGCGCTACCCCATGCCACAAAAGCTACTGCTCGTGCTCCTCGTCGCCTCCCGAAAGCTGCGCCACTACTTCCAAGGCCACCCCATCAAAGTTGTCCCAGCTTAACCTCTGGAGAGGGTGCTCCAGAGCCACAACGCTGCGGGAAGGGTCACCAAGTGGAACATTGAGTTGCAGGCGTTCCAGTTGGAGTTCAGCACCACTAGGGTCATCAAGGATGCGGCCCTTGCTGACTTCATGGCGGAATGGACTGACGTCCCTGACCGTGAAGTGTGCGAGGACCGCTCCCTCATACCCAGCGACAAGGAACCAGATGGCTGGATCATGTACTTCGATGGCGCGTTCTCACGCCAGGGCACGGGGGCTGGAGCTGTGCTTATTTCGCCCACCAGAGATAAGCTCTACTACGCCGTGCAGCTCGGCTTCCAACACGGCGACAAGGTCTCCAACAACATTGTGGAGTATGAGGGCCTGATCGCGGGCCTCAAGGCCGCCGCAGCACTGGGGGTCAGGCGCCTCACCATCAGGGGTGACTCGCAGCTCGTCGTCAACTTCTCCAACAAGGAGTACACGCCGAAGGATGAGCACATGGAAGCATACCTTGAGGAGGTATGCAAAATTGAGAAACGATTCTTGGGCCTGGAATTACAGCACGTGCCGCGAGGCACAAACAAGGAGGCGGATGATATCGCCAAGAGGGCGTCCCAGCGTCTACCTCAGGAGCCTGGCCTCTTCGAGGAGCGGCTCTTCAAGCCATCTATGGCTCCACCCACTTCAGAACCGACGCCGCCCCATGAGGACCTCACTCAGGCTCCTCCGTCGGGCACCCCAGCTTCTAGCCTGACCTCAGGAGCTCGCCTCCTCCTCGCGCTGCAACCTCAGGAGGGGTGTTGGACCGAGGAGTTCAAGGCATACCTACTTCGGGGCACCCTACCGGAGAAGGAGGAAGACGCGGAGCGTGTGGCCCGCCAAGCCACAGCATACTGCATCCGGGATGGTGAGATCTATCGAAGGCGTCCAACGATGTTTCTTTATGGTGTATTTCTAGGGAGCAGGGATGTGAACTGCTGGCTGACATACATGGTGGGGACTATGGGCACCATTCTTCGTCACGCACCCTCGTGGGCAAGGCATTCCGAGCGGGTTCTACTGGGCCACGGCGCTCAACGATGCCGTCGAGCTGGTGAAGTCCTGTGAAGCCTGCTTGTTCCACGCCAAGCAGATCCACCAGCCCGCTCAGGGCCTCCAGACCATCCCGCTCACATGGCCGTTCGTGGTCTGGGGGCTGGACATCTTGGGACCATTCCCACGTGCGCCCGGGGGCTACCGCTACCTCTACGTCGCTATCGACAAGTTCACCAAGTGGGCGGAGGTGGAAGCCGTCCGCACCATCCCGGCTGGCTCGGCTGTCAAATTCATCAAGGGCCTCGTGAGCCGGTTCAGGGTTCCTAACCGCATCATCACCGACAATGGCTCACAGTTCACCAGCAACCTTTTCAAAACATATTGTGCTAACCTTGGAACACAGATATGCTACGCTTCGATAGCACACCCCAGGATCAATGGCCAGGCCGAGCATGCCAATGCGGAGGTCCTGAGAGGCCTCAAGGCAAGGACCTTCAAGAAGAAGCTCGAGGCCTGCGGCAGGGGCTGGCTCGATGAGCTCCGGTCCATCCGCACAACCGCAACCAAGCCGACGGGCGAGACTCCATTCTACCTCGTCTACGGAGCCGAAGCGGTTCTCCCTCACGAGGTCAAGCATCTCTCCACGCGGGTCTTGGTGTTTGCCGAGGCACGCCAAGACGCCACACGGGGGATGGACCTCGTGTTGGGGGAGGAACACCGCTGTCAAGCCTCACTCCGAGCGGCAAGGTACCAGCAGGCGTTGCAGCGGTACCACTGCCGCAGCATCCGCTCCACGACGCCCGCGGTGGGTGATCTCGTCCTGAGGCGGGTGCTCTCCATGGAGGGGCTACATAATCCCTCACCCATGTGGGAGGGCCCATTCAGGATGGCCCGTGTCTCCAGGCCTAGCGCCGCGCGCCTGGAGACGCAGGACGGGGTCCCCATCCAGAACGCCTAGAATATCCAGCACCTTCGGAAGTTCTACCCATGAAGCAAGGCCCCGTGCGTGTGAAGGTCTCCGCTCGTGGCACTCTCACATAATAATGAGTGGGGTTGTACACGCCCCGAAGTCTCCTGAGTGTCGCCCGCGAGCCTCACGGGGGCTCCCTCCCACGTCCTAGTGGCAGCACTTAGCTCCGTGCTGGTGAGAAGACTAGATTAGGTGGCGGACATGGTTCTTCTTTTGCTTGCTTTCTGTAGTTGGTTTGCAACTTCTTAATGGAATTTGGATTTTTCGAGTTTCTCGTTTGCCAAATCAAGAGCTTTTCTTCCTCTTGTTCGTACACCTCTGCAGCCTTGTCCCAGGAAGAGCTGCAGTTGCCCGTCGCTCCTCCTCACACGTCCCGCACGCGGGGGCTGAGTAGGTGTGTGCGCTGGGCGCTCGCCCGCGCCCGCGCCTCAAGGAAGGGCATGACACCCTGTGAAGTTTTTTTCTAATAATCCAGCAGCTGCATGATGCCTTCGGAGGCCTGACGGCTTCTGAGTCGTTAAGAAGCAAACTTTGCAAGATATTGCTGGAGAAGGCGCACCCTCGCGAGGCCGGAGACTACAACAAGCATATCAAGCTAAGTTATCCTAACCGCACCTAATCGGGATATCGGTATCTCGGCACAACATCAAAATAACAAACATAGCATAATGGCACGAGTGCCTTGGTTCATTACACGCCCCAGCGGGGCCCTTTACTTTTTTTCAAATACAAGAGAAAGAAAAGGTTAAACAAAAGTGGCCCGCACGACCGCGGTAGCTCCTGAGGCTAGGCTCCGGCGGCTCCCGGGCTTAGTCCGAGTCTCCCTCCTACTTCACCGGAGCGCGGCGACGAGACGACCCGTCGCCTTCCCCGATGTGAGCCCGGCGACGTAGTAGTTGGTCGTAGCCGCCGCTGCTAGTGCTCTCACCGGAGGAGGAGCCACCACTACTGAAGGAAGCACGGCCGCCGCCAAGGGCAAGCTCACCCTCGTCGTCATCGCGGCCGGCGTCAAGGCCAAGCTCGTCGTCGCCGCTGCAGTCTTCCGGGCAGCACCCCGCACGACGGCCATCCTCACCGAACACCCTCACGTAGAGGGTTGCGAGGCCGCCGTACCTGAAATGAAGAGTGTGCCTCCCGCTCAGGCCTCGCACACGAGCAAACACCTGCCAACCACGGGTCAAGACCATGCTGCCCGTTGGGGTGACTTCGATCCCAACCCATGAAGCCTTGCTGCAGCAGCCGTCGGCCTGCAGCCAGAGGTCGTCAAGCCCCGCGACCGACGGCTCGCCCACGAAGAAGCGCGGGACCGAGAGCCAGGTGCCGGCGGGCCTCTCCGACCAAACGACGAACTCCGGGAGCACATCTGCCGAGTGGAAGCGCAGCCGAGGAGGCCGGGCAACCACGGCACGCCTCCCCTCATCATAGGGGATGCCTCGCCCTTGGCGGCCCCCTCCTTGAGAAGAAATGCCGCCGCGGCATCCCGAAGCAACGCCAGCCCCCGAGGAAGTGCGCCCGCGTCCCCGAGTAGGTACCGCCGGGATCGCGGCATGCTTGCGGGGGTGGCCACGCCCTCTCTTGGGCGGTGGTGAACCCGGCCCCTCCTTGGGGGCCTTCCCCTTCTCGGTAGAGGATGTCGGCGTCCTGGGAACGGGGGTCCCCAGACTTGCCTGCCTGCAGCCCACGGCGTGGCTCCACCAGCGGCCCTGTACAGCCCATCTTCACCAGCAAACACTCAAGACCCTTGCGACGGGACAAGCCTCGCGAGGCGTGTTGGTTCTATATCCGGCGTATCTCGTAGTAGGGGTCCTAAGCTAGGTGTTTTGGAGCGATGGTAACATGGACACAGGGTTTTACCCAGCTTCGGGCTCTCTCGAAGAGATAATAGCCTACAGGCTGCTTTTGATTGTATTTGTATGGGGTGTAGTACAAAGTACATGTATCTTCCACGAGATTGTAGTAATGAATATTAGCTGATCTATTGTCTAGCCTAGCCTTGGTTTATATAACACACCGGAGGCCTAGGGTTTTAGGAGAGTCCTCGGCTTGTGCCCCATGTCTCGTGGAAACCTCCTTGTATGCGGCATGGGCTGCCCGAAGTGGCCCATGAGTGAACCGCCATGGGTGTCCTCGGCCCGATCCACCTGACCGGGGGACGACGTTGTGAGTACCCCCTAGTCCAGGACACCGTCAGTAGCCCCCTGAACCGGTCTTAAAGTTGGGGACGCTCCTTGATTCTTCCGAACTATTCTTCATCTTCAGTTGTCGGTCTTGAAAACTGGTTCAACAAACCTTCTTATCTTCAATCTTGAAAATCACCGAAGTAAATCCGAAGAGTTTACATGTCGGGTATCCGAGGAGCCCCTTTAAGTTATCGGCTTTTATCAATGCCTTGTTATTTTTACGGCCACCTCGGGTTTGAAGTTGTTCCCGGGCGACGGTGTCCTCTTGCATTCGAGCTCCAACACCGGACTGCATTCGAGGTATCTTTCGCAGCCGAGCACCAACGCCGGACTGTATCCGCGAGCTCCAATGCCAGACTGTATCCGAGGTGTCATAGATCACCTTGGCTTGAAGAAGTTTAAAGGAGGTTAGCCGAGCTTAATGCCGGAAATGCCCTCTATAGAGCCAGCCACTTGCATCCGAGCTTTATGCCGGACTGCTTCCGAGGTGATGCACCACCTCGGGCTTGGGCTGATTGTTTACGGATTTTATTTCTGATGCGTGTAAATTTATTTGTTGTCAATATGTATAAATAATAGCCCTGAAGGTGTGTGTCGGTCTAAAACCTGAGATGCACCTGAAGGAAAACATGAGACCGCTGATCCTAGTAGCCCCTGAGACTCAGTTCGATGCACGAAATCGGCCTCAGGATCAACTCCTAGCTCGGCAACATACGTAGGAATAGAAACGCAGTGTAATATATTATGAGGTAATAGTGATCGGCGAATGGGCCCTTGAGAGAGGGTCTTGAGAAGTCGCCGTAATATAATAGCTTGACGCCAAATAGGTCCAGATGGTACCTATTGTTGCCCGAAGACGCATTTGCGCATAGTTCGGTCAAGCCGAACACTGAGCACTTTGAATTTTCTGAATTGAATAGGCAATGCAGTAGCCCCCGAGACACTGGTCGGGTGGCAACACCAGATCAGGGGATCGATGTAGCCCTTTAATATTTGTAAATGATAAGCACGAAGCCCAGTTGCCCCTAAGCCTTAATGTGGGCACGGGTGGATGAATTAAGGATTGATGTCCAGAGTAAAATCACAAAGTATGTGTAATGATTCTATGTATCCAAGTACTTTACATCATTAATGCTCGGATCTGCATTGTACAAAACTTTGTTGACCGACCATCGGCTTCAACCTCTTCGGCCAGTAGTCGAGGTGTGTTTTCCTACTTCATAAAGCCGTTATAAGAGCAAAGATTTATCGAAAACAAGGCAATCTGGCCATACGGTTTTATAAACAAAGGTACACGGTGAGATATGATATATTATGTTTTAACGTAAGAAACATCTTCCAAAGAAAATAGTCCAGCTATCGGTTCCTTTCTTTGGGTCGTCATGCTTATCATGATCATGAAACCTCACCTCCGATCAATGTGGGAGAAAATATTGAGGATTTAGTTCGGGGAAAGTTCCCGAACTCAATGGTATTAATGAACCAAAATTTCCACTTCCGTCGTTGCCGACCAATGTGATTCTTTAAGATTGCTAGCTTTCGGCTTCATCCAGTCTGAGGTACTTACTCGGATGACCCGGTAGTAGCAATCACAGAGGTGCTCCCTTTACCACCTAGTCGAACAATTGGGAACGTAAGGGTAAGCATAGGAGCCAGGCAACCCAGCTTGGCAAAAATCTTAAGTCAAATTGATGCATATTTATGGCTTTATAACGATGATTACGGAAGGCAGCCCTCGTATATTAAATACAAACGCCGATGATATGTCTATTTTGACTCCATTGCGAACGTTTGTCATTCGAAAGTGGCCCATTGTCGGCTTCCACCCCCTTGTAGATGCTATGCAGGGTGTCTCCACAATAATAAAACAACCCTTAGCCGACGTCTCTATGCCCGAAGGCGGTTGGGTTAGCGGAAATAAGGCAATCAGATATTCAGGCTTTATAAATTTCACTTAGTCATAGGAGCTTTAAAGATGGGAGGCCAGCTACTAGCCCCTGGTTAGTGTTCAGCGACAGCCGAGGTTAAGCCGTAAACACTTCGGCCAATGTTATGAACGGCCCGTCATTTAACACAGTCATCGGATCGCTGACCATATTACGCTTATTGTGACAGTCAGTTTTCGGCTTTCTCCACTGAGGTGCTTAACCATGCGAGCTGGAAGCACAATCGCAGTGGTTCTCCCTTTGCACACCTAGCCGAACAAAGCGGAACGTAGGAGACAAGCACAGGAGCCAGGCAACCCAACTATTGACCAAAGACACAATTCAAAACCGTGCATATATAGCAATATCCGAGAATGTTTTTGCCGAATCTCTAAAGGTGTCCAGCGTTGCACTGCGACACTTATGCTAGAAACACACAAATAGTTTAAAAGTGCCAGAGGCTTGGAAAACCAAAAAACTTCAGTAAAAACTTGATGTCCGAACTAGATCAAGTGTTCGGTGCCAAATCAAAAATTGGTCTTAGAAAAAAATATGCTTCCGTCGTGCTTTAACATGACAAATCCTATCTCAAGACTTCAAGCGGGTCAGCCTATGGCTTGAACCTCCTATCCCAAAGGCGGAGTACTTCTCGTTAGGCCAGTTTAGCAAACTAAACTCTAGCGGCTTTGAGAGAGAAATTAGGCTCCTCGGCTATTGACCACACACTCGCGTCGAAAAAAGGAGTGATAGAAAAAGACTTTGCAACGACTAAGAAGAAAACACTTATTACGAAATGGCTCATGTAAATATAAGAGCCCCCAATTAACCTAGGAAGAGAAAGTTGTTCTTAGCAGACACCGTTTTAGACAAACAGGTCTTTTTTCAAAAACAAATATAAAGTTTGGAAGAATCGAACAATGATTAAAAATTGAAAAAGTGAGCATGAAAGCGACTTAGCTATTTAGTGTGCTCGGTGTAGATGATGCGGGCCGAACTTGCGGTGGGATGAGGTCCCAGCCCCCAAGCCGGTCCCAATGTGCCGGAGGGAAGAGCTCGGCACTCCGAAGCGGTGACATAGCACGGCCAATGTGGCGAGGTGGAACCCCTAGTCCGGCCGAGGCGATGAAGCAGGCCGGCAGTATGACGCTAAAGTCCTCGACGTGGGTTAATGAAGTGATGACGAAGCCCCCAGTCCAGCCGAGGTGGCGTGGTACATCGGTACGCCGAGGTGATAGTGCTGCCCAACCCAGATTTTTGACCTGTGCACAAAAAATAGTGCAAGCCGGAGATAATAGTAATAATAATAAATTAAAAAGGTTGATGCATAATTAATAATTTATGCAAAGCGAATAATAAAAGAAATATTGGCATGTGCGCCGAAGACCCGACAAGGTAGAGCTCTCTCAGCGATGTCGAGGTCCCCGAGGCAACCGAACATGTCGGTATGGCAATTCGACCAACAAGGTGATCACGCGAGCCGATTTATGCTAATCGGGATGATGACATCAACTTGCCAAGGTGGCGGCATAGCACCACCATAGTTAACTTTCCTGTTGGAGGGACGACGACGTCGGTTCGCCGAGATGGCGATGCGGACCAACCGAAGTTGGTTCACCTATGCATATAAAACAGTGAAAGTAATAACAAGTAGTGATAATAATAATATACTTTTAAAAAAAGTTCTTCTACTTAATTAACTTAAGATAAGTAAATAATTAAATAAAAATGGCCTGAATGCCGAGGTCGGCACGGCGGAGTGGTCACACAGAGATGTCGGCAGAGGGACGCGGGCCGAGGTGACACCCGAACTTAGTCGATGCAGGTGGAATGAGGATGTCGGCTCGCCATGACATAGTATACATGCATGAAGTACCACAAGATGGGTAATAATAATAGAAGTAATTAAATATATTTTTTTTACAGAATTATTTATGCGAAATAAATTATTAAAAGAGAGGTGGCCTGGCGCGATGCCATTGTCGACACAGGGCGTCGGCGCAGCGAGGTGACAAAATCCGGATTCGCACGGTCGCCCGAGTTGTGGATGCAATGTGCGCGGGGCCACGACGGCATATCGGATCGCCCTGAAACGGCGGCCAAAGTGTAGACCTGATTGCAAAACCTGCAGGACCAAGAGTCGCTGACCAGCAGAAAATACTTTTTGAAATATTATTAATATGCACATCGCGAATAACTAGAAGAATTGCACGTGATGATTGACAAGATGATCATGGACGAGGGACGTCCAGAAAGGAGTGCCTCGAGACTGCGTCGGGCCAACCAATATACGGAACGACCGATCAGTATGTTACCGCCTAGCAAAATTCCGTCAACTGACCTCAGATCCCGCTGGCCGGGTTGATCCCCACAGGGAGTTGCAACAACAATTGCTGATGGCTTATGTGCAGAGGAGGATAGAGCTTAAATAGAATTTTTCCCTTGAGCCGCATGCGGGCAGAAGAATCGATATTCAATCAACATATCTTGTCCTCCATTAATTTTCCTGCATACATAATGCAGTGCAGGACAGAAATCAAAAATTCCTTTGTATAATTTATTTATGTGAAATAAACAATTTGAGAAATATAGTCTTGGCGCCGAGGTCCGCTTGTGAGAGTGGTGACGTGATGGTGCGGACGCAGCTCAGTCCGAATTCGTGGGATGGCGATGCTGTCATGGTGCGCTCCCGACTTGCAGGGCGACAATACTGATAGGACACAATGAAGCTACAAGGAGTTTGGCATGGAGCGCCGGCGAGATGCCAGTCAGGTCGGGGCGATAGAGCACCACGACATTGCGTCCGAGTTACGGACGAACAGCCCTCTGTATCATAGGTATGAAGACAGCCCGGTTGCGTACAAAGTACACGAGAAGCAAAAAAGCTGACACGGAGCTTTATGTAGATTAGTATTCAAAGTGAGCGTGTACTAATTGTTTGATGAATAGTACATTTGGCAGTAGCCAACAGCCTTGATCCTTATATAATTTAATTTAAAGCAATGAGACAAAGAAGATCTCCCTGGAGGATGACGCCGAGTGGGAATATCCTCGGCTCCGCGTGCAGTGCTTCGCGCGAGTACTCGAGTGCTATACATCCTTCTGCCCTAGGCTGCCGCTGCATGAAGCTCGGCTATTTTTTATTTTGTGTTGGCTATCTGTTGTAGATCCTCCAGCCCTAGGTTGCCGGTGGCCGCCGCACAGCCCAGATCAGACGTACTGGCTGGCGGCGCTGTTAAAAAATTCTCCATCTGCAAAGGAGTTGTACGACGCGACAACGATGATTTTGCAAAGTAGATAATTTACATTTGAAGAGATCTAGCTGAAAAAATATCACCTGATCACCCCATCGATCCGTGACGATCACCCAGCAGGCTCTTAATGAAAGCACTAGTGTCGGTTCTATATCCGGCGTATCTCGTGGTAGGGGTCCTAAGCTAGGCGTCTTGGAGCGATGGTAACATGGACACAGGGTTTTACCCAGCTTCGGGCTCTCTCGAAGAGATAATACCCTACATGCTGCTTTTGATTGTATTTGTATGGGGTGTAGTACAGAGTACATGTATCTACCACGACATTTTAGTAATGAATATTAGCTGATTTATTGTCTAGCCTGGCCTCGGTTTATATAACACACCAGAGGCCTAGGGTTTTAGGAGAGTCCTCGGCTTGTGCGCCAAGTCTCGTGGAAACCTCATTGTATGCGGCATGGGCTGCCCGAAGTGGCCCATGAGTGAACCGCCATGGGGGTCCTCGGCCCGATCCACCTGATCGGGGGACGACGTGGTGAGTACCCCCTAGTCCAGGACACTGTCAAGGCGGACGACACAAAACCTCCTCGGGACGGCCTCACCGGGCCGACTCACGAGGGGCGGAGAGATCAAGGCAAGGGACACCTCGCGAGGTTCCTGTGACACAAGCCATGACGACTGGAGCCAGGCGGGCGCCAGCACACGCAGTGTCTTCATTTCCTCTTTGGTGCTAAAGAGGCAAGCGCAGGCGATGAGTCCCGAGGCATCAGGAAAAGGTTTCCATATCGATGCAACGAGACCAAGGCCAGTAGGACGACAGGACGGAGGTCACCATGGAGCCCAAGACAGCGTCACCACTAGAGCCTTTGGCAGTCGAAGACCACCTTTAGTCAGGATAACTTGTACTAGTTGTATCCCTTCGAATTTAGCCATTGTTGGATCCCTTCCCGCTCAATATTTGGGGAGAGGACCAGGGCCTCTATAAATAGGACCAGCCGCCACCATAGAGGGGACGGATCATCCAGATCATCCTCAACCACACACAAGCTCACCGAGCACAAGAGCACCTCTCCTCAGGAGGTTGTTCTTCCCTTGTAACTGGTAGTCCTCAGCCCAAGAGGCAATCCACCACACCACACTGGAGTAGGGTATTACACCACATCGGTTGCCCAGACCCTTATAAACTCTTGTGTCTCTCTATCTGTGGGTTCGACGCGCTAAGCTTTGAGATCGCAGTGAGAGTGAGGGCGTGATTAGGTAGGGAGAGATCTTCGTGCGCACCAAAGTGTTCGAACCTCAAGGGTTTTGCCGGAACCCGAAATCCGACATTTGGCGCGCCATGTAGGGGTGCGCCGAAGCTTTCTTTCTGCCGATCCGCGTCTCGTCGCTTCGTCGTATCCATGGCGAATGCTCATCAAGCCCGTGCTGAGCGTCGGGCCGCCCTCGCTACCCGCGTCGCTCAGACCGCACCTTTCGGCGGGCCTCCCTGTCGTTCGCCGTCGCCCGCCGCCAACGCCGCCACCGGCCCGGCAGGAAACGAGCAGCAAGCGTCCTCGCTGCACCCCTCGATGCGGCGGGACGGCCGCACCGCCACTCCGTCGCTAACCCCAGCTGGCTCGTCGTCTCACGCTCGTCGCGCTCCAACGGACGCGCAGGCCGCGCTGCTCATGGCACGCGAGCTCCTGCGTTATCGCCCGGTCGACGACCTCTACGAGGACTGGCTCGATCACATCGCTGAGCTCATCAGTGCCGCAGGGGGCTCCCCTGCGCAATCCCTCTCGCTGCCTCGCCCTCCGCCAGCTGCGGGCGACGTGGCTCACGGAGCGCTTCCACCACCTCTGCTCTCAAGGATGGCGCTCGCTCGTGGCTCCTGAACCTGCCCCCGGGCTCGATCTCCTCCTGGGACGAGATGCGCGACCGCTTGGTCCCCAACTTCCAGGGCACTCGCGACCGCCCTCCGGCCACGGGTGACCTGCGCCGCATCAAGCAGCAGCCAGGAGAGACCATGCAGAAGTACATCCAGTGCTTCAACAATGTTCGTCTCAAGATCCCCAAGGTGACGGATGAGGCCATCATCTCTGCGTTTTCTGACAGCGTCCGCGACGTAAAGATGAAGGAGGAACTCGCCATCCATGAGGAACTTTGCACGGCTTTGGAGCTGTTCAACCTAGCGACCAAGTGCGCAAGAGCTGAGGAGGGCGCCTTTCCCTCCTCGAGCTCCCAGCTACCGACCTAGAGGAGAAGAAAGCCAAGGCCAAGGACGTGAAGTGCAAGGGAGTAGCCGTGCTCGCAGCGGAGCCAGACACAAAGCGCGGCCGAGACCATCCCGAGTCATCCAAGAGCAATCGGCCGTTCTGCGCCTTCCACAACGTACACAGCCACAACACCAACGACTGTCAAGAGCTCAGGGCCATTCGAGATGGACGCCTCGGTCGATGCCCCGAGCGCAACGACCGGGACTACGACCGAGGAAGAGGACATGGCGGAGGATGCTGGGACGATCGCGGCCCTCGCCAGAGTGGGCGACTGCCTCGCGGACTGGCTGGCAGACCAGCCTCGTGAGGCGCTCGAGAGGACCAGCCTCACGAGGACCGCCCTCAGGGCAATGCTGGTCTTCCTCTGCTGCCGCCAACGCTAAGAAGGAACAATGACCACCAGCAGGACAAGGGGGTTGGGGGCTTCCAGGAACCATGTGACATCGCCTGCGTCTTGGGAGGAGCTCAAGCCCTAGCCTCTTGAAAGTGCGTTATATCGACTAGAGGGGGGTGAATAGGCGATTTTTATGAATTCTTCATTGAGGAATTTGCCAGTGAGGAAATTCCTAAGTGAAGAACTACTTGCAGCGGAATAAGTACTCGAAGTAAGCATAAGAGAATGCGGGCATGGTCATCATGATGAAATGAAGACAATCAAAGAGTATGTGAAGCGTAAACCACAGGATAGCACAAGATGAAGACAAAATGGTCAAGAATTGAACTCGACTTAAATTGAGAAAGTCTTCATCAAAGTCTTCAAACACGAGTTGAACGAACACTCAACACAGCAATGAGGAAATGAAAGAGTTGAGGAAATAGAACCAGTTAGGTCGGTGAAGACAACGATTTGGTAGACCAGTTCAAGCTGCCTCATCTCGGTTATGCGCCTGGTTGGGCGGCTGAGTATTTAAACTCGAGGACACACAGTCCGGACACCCGATCGCCGAAAGCACGCAGCTCAGACACCAAGTCATCACCGTATTCTCCTTGAACTAAGGTCACATACCTCGTCCAATCACTCGTGGTAAGTCTTGAGCGACTTCCAAACCTTCACTGCACTTGGTCACTCGGCGATCCACAATTCCTCTTGGATGCTCTAGACCATGACGCCTAACCGTCTGGAAGAAGCACAGTCTTCAAAGGTAAGAAGCGTCGGATCCACGCAGGATCAATCTCTTCAGTGATGCTCAATCACTTTGGGTTTGTAGGGGTTTGGTATTTGGGTTTTTCCTCACTCGATGATTTTCGCTCAAAGTCCTCGGAGGATGGGTTGCTCTCAAATGACAAGTGTCAAGTTTCTCTCGGAGCAGCCAACCAGCTAGTGGTTGTAGGGGGCGGCTATTTATAGTCTAGGGAGCAGCCCGACATGATAAGACATAAATGCCCTTCAATGATATGACCGTTAGGTGGATAAGATATTTTGGGACAGTGGCGCATGAAGACAACAACGGGCCGGAAATTTGACTCTCAAATTCCTCGGGGCTATCATGTTCCTCTCATGTAGGCAATCCAAGATGGCAATTCCTAACTCCTCGATCGAACAAATTCCTCGTGACACTGGAAGAAATTCGTCTACATCCTTTGAAGAAATTGGTCGAGGCTGTATGAGATTTCAAAGGCTTCACTCGAAGGGATTGGTAGGTGTAGGATTTTGAGTTGAGCATCACATGGAAATTTTTCCTTAGTATTTCCTCGACCCCCTTTAACAGAGAGCGGTGTTTCCTATGACTCAAGAAAGAGAAAAGCGAAACTCACGAAAACAAAAGACTTCACTTCATGTTCCTCAAATGAATACCAAGTCTTCAAGGTCACACCAATTTCTTCACTTTCAAAGTCTTGTAAAGTCTTCAGAATATCAAAGTCTTGATCGAAGAACTTCATTTTTAGAATTAGACTTTCTCTGTAAATATCAAACTTCTCATAGACTTATAGACCTGTGTACACTCATAAACACATAGTCCCTTAACATATAAGTCTTCAATACACCAAAATCACTAAGGGGCACTAGATGCACTTACAGCTCGCAGCATATCTTCAAGCAGTTTCCTCGCGAGGTGAACGCAGTCCTTCTCAGGCTTGAGGCCACGCGCCCTCTCAGGTGGTCCAAGTGCGCCATCACCTTCAACTCGGCGGACCAACTCAAGTGCGCAGCCACCGCTGGCGCCCTCCCGATGCTCTGCTCACCCGTCATCAGCAACGTACAAGTCACCAAGACCCTCATCGATGGCGGCGCATGTCTTAATGTCCTGTCCGTCGAGACGTTCGACAGCCTCCAAGTGCCATATCACTAGCTTCAGCCTACCAAGCCCTTCTCAGGTGTGACCGACGGCTTCACCACCCAGATAGGGCAGGTCCGCCTCCCTGTCACCTTCAGATAGCGCGACAACTATAGCACCGAGCTCATCGACTTTGACGTTGCTCACATCCGCCTGCCGTACAATGCCATCCTCGGATATCCGGCCCTGGCCAAGTTCATGGCGGTGACCCACCACGGCTACAACGTCCTCAAGATGCCAGGAAGCCGCGGGATTATCACAGTCCCCTGTGAAGAAAGAGATGCGGTGTGCTCCCTCGAGCGCGCCTTCCAAGCTGCATCAATCAAAGACCCCGACAACAATGGAGCGCAGTACCCTCCTGAGGCCGTCCCCAAGAAGAAGAAGCAGCAACTCCGCGCAGGGCCTAAGGTGGACGGTGCCTCAGGCGGTGCAACATCAGGATCAGCGCTCGCGCCTGGGGTGCCTCCTTACCTGGCATAGGAAGGCGCACCAGGCGCCCTCCTCGGGCAGGGCTCGGGGGCTCTCTTCTAGAGGGCTTCGGACCTAGCCAACATCACGAGGGAGACACTCGGGAACCACATGGAGGAGTGCTTTGCAACACGTTTCCCTCAGGAGGACACTAGGCGCGGAGCGCCTGGTGCTCAGCAGTTCATCAACAAGGCCACTCAGGAGTTGCAGGATGCAAGAGCCATGCGCGGCGACCACCGCCCACCTGGCGCAGCTCCCTATCCAGGCGAGCATGGCGGGCTGCGCGTCTGCATCGATATCCCAGGGCTCAATAGGGCCGCATCTCAGGAGCTCTTCTAGCCTTCGCGCGTGGGGCGCTGCAAGGGCCCACCTCACAGCTATGTTCACATGCCATTCGGCCTGCCGAGCATGGCAGCCGCCTTCCAGCGCAACCTGCGAAGCATCCTGGCGGCTCAGGAGGCCAGGCATCATGTAGTCCTGGCGGAGATGGAGATGGTCCTCAAGGAACCGCCCCGACACCCAGAGCCGCCTGAGGCTCAGGGCCCCGGTGGCTCGTGAGGAGCAACCCCTTCGCCATGCATCTTCAGCTGCCCCAACATCCCTTCGACAATGGAACCAGGTGACATTTTCCAAGTTTATTTAGCTAGGAGCGCCCCTCGGGTTGCATCATTCCCAGGCCGCGTGGCCCTGTCCCTGCAGCATGTATCCCTTTTACGTCTTTAGCTTACTCTACTGGGGGCGCCCCTCGGGCTGCATCATCCCCAAGCCACTCGGGTCCGACCCAGTGGCGTGTATCGTTCTTGCATAATTTATCTATGGTTATCACCTGCTTGATTGTCACCCACCATGGGAGCCGCGCGCCGATCGTCTTTCTTCAGGATCCTTCGCATAAGAAGGCTAGGCACGGCGTTTGTGCTTGGGCCCGTCCCTGCAGCGTCGATAAATCCAACGGCTGAGCTCTGTCTAGCGGGCCGGCCCCATTCACGTCACCTCCTGGGGTCGTTGGTGCTTGGCCTTCTTGTGCGATAACCTCAGGAAGTTCATTCGGCGCAGGTTGCCTAACCATCTCGCAGGAACATCACAGCCACCAAGAACCAAGACCAGGCGCAACCCGCCTTGAGGTAGGGCCACGTGAGTCCCGCGCTGGCTCACGAGTGCCCAGACACACCTCGCTTCCAGCCCTGTCGGTGCAAGCCACATGTCGGCGGGGCTGCTACACGCCTGGGCTCTCCGCAGTAGGGAGTCCCCTCCCATGTACCAGTGGAAGCACCATGCTCCGCGCTGGCCGTCGACACAGCCGAGGAGCGGCTATGACCGTGCAAGTGCGAAAGCGCTATGCTCCGCACTGGTGATAAACAACTAAGGGCGTCCCCATGGTCGTATCAACCTCAGGGAGCCTTGGGCTCAGTGTCTGGCCTCATCGCAACACCTCCCCTTGGGAGAGTCGCGTGAGGGGGCTGGGCACAGGGGCTGCGCTCAGGTCATGCCCAAGCGTACGCCACCCTGCCAGGTCCCCCGGACCTGTTCGTCACGCGCCCCTCCCGAGCCAAGCCTCGGCGAGGAAAAGGTACGAAGGTCGTTTGAGCGTGGAGGAGGAATCATGAGCATCACGACTCAGGAGCCTAACTGGCCACGTAGCCCCTCACTCCTTGGTCCCGTCCTGGTGATCCGGACGACCCAACGGCGGTTGAGGTATGCGCGGGGTCGGGCCCTACCGACGTACAACACTAGACCTATTCCTGCATATCCTTTCCTTGAACTGTTTGTGCGTTAAGGGGGACTCCTGAGCATCGCGACTCATGAGCCTAACTGGCCACGTAGCCCCTCACTCCTTGGTCTCGTCTTGGTGATCCGGACGACCCAACGGTGGCTGAGGTATGCACGGGGTCGGGCCCTGCCCACGTAGATCGTAAAGCAAATGGGAAGGAATTCGCAAAATCTCAAGCAAATATTACAAGACATATTGTTCTCCCAATACTAAACGCAAGTTTAAACGCCTCCACAAGGCATGGTCCATTTTGCAGAAACTAAACAGGAAAGGAGCCACCAGCAAGCCATCCCTTCATCCCTTGACACCGTCGTCGCCTGCAAGGGATGCTTCTTCTTCAGCGGCACCGCCTTCACCTGTACCACCAGCCGGAGTTGCCGGATCAGAAGCACCGCAAGTCGAGGGCGTAGGGGCGAAGGCGCGAAACTTCTTCAGCAGGGCCTCCACCTGACCCTTCACGGCTGCGGCAGCGGACGCGCAATGCTCGTCGTCCACAGGCTCCAGCAGCTCGTCGAGATGGGCGGCAGGATCGCGAAGATGCAGGTGGCTGAGGATGCGCATCAACGCGGCTGAGGAAAGAACGCGGGATTCTTCCTCTGCCATGGGGACGATGCCACTGACGACGTCCTCAAGCGCATCGACTAGATAAGGAAGCAGCTGGGCGGGGCCCTCGTCGCCGGCGGCCAGCGGATCCTCCAAGCCCTTCTCGACAAAGGACCCATGGCGCCGTCAAGAGACTTCTCCTCAAGGAGCTTGAAGGCCTCATGTCCTCAGCCAGACCTTCGCCTTTGGCTTCAATCTCAGCCTTCTCGCCCTTCGCTCCAGCTCTTCCGGCCCGGCCGCTGTGACCTGCGCCCGCCATCTACTCCAGCTCGGCGTCGTGATCCCTGACGGTGTCCTCTCGGGCCTTCATCTTCTCCTCCTTCGCCTTGCAACCTCGGGCTTCTTTCACGTGCTCCCTCCGCACAGTCTCCAGCTCGGCCTCCAGCGACCGGCAGCGGTCCTGGGCGGCCCCGGCATCCTTCAGCGCCACCTCGCGGGCGGCCATAGCTTGGGCGACAGCCTGCTTATCCTTCTCGGAGTCCGCAGCAGCCTGGCTCAGTGTTGCCCAGACAGACACATTAGAGTGAAGCCAGCTAGAGACCAGCTCCAGGCACCGGCCACCAGGCGATAGTTGGTGCCTTGAAGATCTTCTTGCAGCAGGATCATCACCGAAAGAGCGCGCTCCAGAACGTCAGGGCAGGCCGAAGGACCCGGAGATAGCAGTGCGGTAGAAGGGGGAGGAGGCGACGTCGTCACCATGGCCTGGGAGGACGGAGACTCCTGAGCTTTCGCGATCTCGGCGACCGAGCCAGGCGTTGGCACATCCGGGCAGCTGGAGCCACGAGGCTGACTCCTCCCGAGGATGCTCCTCCAAGCCTCGCGAGGATGAGCGGGCCGGAGAAGCGCGAGCGCCATTGCTGCCCTTGTCCATGGAGAGAGGTGTGGCCATCATAGGTGATCTGGTCCCGAGCAGCGCTGCCTTGTCCTCCTTCCTCCTCTTCGCCGCGGGCATCAACCTAATTGCACAACGGAGAAGCATCAAGGGTAAGCAGCAGAAGCAAGAACGGAACAGGACAAGAACACTAACTGGTCTACCGCGGCGTAGTCCCTCCGCTTTGTAAGCTTGAAGTCTGAGAGCCTCGCAGCCTGAGGCACAGGCGCGCGGGCTCCAAGAGCAGAAGAGGGGGCATCGGATGGGCCAGAAGCAGCTCCAGGCGGAGTCAGGGTAGGAGCGTCATCTCGGGAGACCAGCGCCGACCTGCCCCTCGTCGGAACCACGGGTGGCTCCCCTTTCTCCGGGAGGGCATCGGCCTCATCATCGTCATCAGGCAAGATGCGGAGGATGTCGTCCTTGCGCAAGGGAGAGGTCTCCCCCATCCCTTCAGGGGTCGCCTCCGAGTCACGCTCCTCATCCTCCTCCTCTTCCTCCTCCCTGCTCGGAATGTGCGTAAAACCGTCCACCGTGTCGGATTTTGAGGTTCAGCGGGACCCTGAGAGTTCAACACTTGGGTGCGGCGGAGATTAGCCCTCTACCTACCTGCATGCCCAGCGCCTCGCTAAGATCTAAGCTATGAAGGAACAACACAAGAGACACAAGGTTTATACTAGTTAGGGCCACTGTTGTGGTGTAATACCCTACTCTAGTTTGTGGGGTGGTGGATTGCCTCTTGGGCTGATGGTGATGAAGAATACAAGGAGAACATCCTCGCGAATGGGTTCTTGGCAGGCGATGAACTGCTTGGAGGAGTTCGCCTTCTCTCTCTCTCTCTCTCTCTCTCTCTCTCTCTCTCTCTCTCTCTCTCTCTCTCTCTCTCTCTCTCTCTTTGGGATCCAGCTCTTGATCCGGTCCGAGATGCCTCTACTATGGTGTCTAGCTCTACATATATAGGCGGAGGCCACAGGGCCTCTTCCCAAATATTAGCGGGAAGGCGCCAACAATTGGCCATTTTGAAGGGAACATCTGGTACACTTATCTGACTAAGTTGGTCCTCGCTTTGTCGAAAGGCCTCAGGTGAAATAGCCTTGGCTTGGGCTCCTGCCATGACTTCCTTCCTGCCGTTGGGCTGGTCTTGGTCTTGTTGCACCGAATGGGCGCCTTTGCTTGATGCTCTGCTGCGCTTGCTCCCTTGCACCAAAGAGGAAAGGAGGACCTTGCGGCTGACTAGCGCCTGCACGCCCTTGGTGCGTCATGGCTATGCGTCATAGGCACCTCGTGAGGTACCCGCCTTGATTTCTCGCCTCTCGCGAGCCATCCTGATGAGGTCACCTTTGAAGCTCCACCGTAAATCCGCCCAGCCTCATCTGGCCCCCTCGCGAGGTCTTGAGCTGTGTTGGTGAAAATGGGCGTGATGGGCCCCCTTTGAAACCCACGCCGCAGGCCATGAGCAGAGCAAGTCTGGGACCCCGTTCCCGCAGCGCCCGGCAGTAGCCCCGGCCCAAAGCGCGCCCGGGCTTGGCCAGCGAGAAGGGCAAGTCTGCAGGCGGCCATGAGCCCTAACAGCCTCGCGGCCTTGGGTGCTCACGTGTCGGTTGATTGGGCGTGGGGCGGCCTGCTCCCCCACGACTCCTCGGCGTCTGCAATTGACAAGTCCACATGCATGCAAAGCGGGTCATGATTACTGCGATCGTGGAGGTCGGTGGTTGGCCTCCTCGGCTTTAAGTATGGAACGGTGCGCGCTCATCTCGTCCATCTCCTCTGGCTTCTTCTTGTTCTCCATGGCTCCGCCGAAGAGGTTCTCGGCCGCGGAGAAGGAAGGCTTCGCCGAGTGGAGCTGACTCTCCCATAAGCGCGGGTCGAGGCCGTCTCGCAAACACCCTGTGGCTCCCGTGGTGGCTCCTCGCGGTGATCGTGGAGGTGATCTCCTGCGTGGTGGCGGGCGGCGAGTCGCTGCGCAGTGGCGCGCACCCGGCCCGTGACACCTTGGCCGCTGCGTCCACTCGGCGGAGGTGCTGCTGGGAGTTAATTGTGTAGTCAATCGAGCTGGCAAGCACCCCGCTCCAGGCTTCTCGCTTCCTCCTAGGCAAGCTTCGGCTGGTGCCCTGGCGGCCTCTCGCTTCAAAGCGGATGGTTGCTGCAGCCGGGCCTCCTAGGCTTCGCTGGAGGTCTCTGCCGCCGGGAGCCTGGCCTTGACCCGAGGCTGGCAAACATTTGCCCGCTATGATTCTGCACCGGCGGTGCACCGTGCACTTTAAGTTCGACGGTGATGCCACCTTCTACGTGAGGGTGTTCGGGGAAGATGGTGCCGCGCTGGGTGCTGCCGAGAACGGCGGCTGCCGTGGCGGGTCAGCCCCGGCGATGAAGACTATAGCAGCGTGGTTGGCGGCCTTCGGGCTCGTCAAGCTTTGGCGACTCTTCTTGAACAGCGGCTCCTCCAGTGTGGCGCGACCAGCCTCGCGCCACACCGCGCCGCCTGGATGGAGGTAGCAGGTCCGCCCGCCGTCTCGCCCGGTGAAGCCTTGAGAGTCCGCTGAGCTCCGGAGGCAGTCGGGTCTCTCCGAGTTGGTGTCGGGCGAGCCACGCCTGCTTTTGTTCTTTTCCTTTTCTGCATAAAAAACATTGAGGTAGGGCCCAGCGTAGGCGTGCTTGGACTATTCTTTGTTAATTATCATTACTTTTTCGCTATCTGGTATATTGCCTTTGTGCTACGCCTGCGGCGTAGAAATTACTTAGCTGAAGCGTCGTGGCCCTCGCTTCCGAGGCGAGGCTTCACCGAGCGCTTCATGTCCTGCGAAGGTTAGTGCGAGAGGTAGCTCGACCTCAGCGGTGGAAGCGTGACCCAGTCTTGTGTTGTGTCGCGGTGCCCATGAGGCATGGGCCCGGAGGGTGCTCCTATAGTGGACCGGGTAGGGAAAACCTCGAACAATAAGGCAGTAAAAAACACTTTCATGAGGCGCTCAAGCTGCCCCCTCGTGAGACCTTGCCGAGAGAAATCGAGGTAGGAGGCGAAAGGTCGAAGAGCCACAAATCAAAGCGACAACAGCTTGATAAAACTTCAAATGAGATTGAACAAGCCAAGCTCACGGAAAGCAAATGAAACAGCCACGTCGGCACCTAATCTAGTCTTGACGTCTTCTCTGTGTGGAGCTAAGTGCCACTAGGCGTGGGAGGGAGCCCAGGGGCTGAGGCCGGCGCTCACGAGACTCCGGGGCATGTACATCCCCAACTCATTATTATGTGAGAGTGTCACAGGCGGCGAGCTTCACAGGCGTTGGCCTTCTTCACAGGCTCCGGGCCTTTCTTGGGGGGAGCAAGCTTCACGGGCATTGGCCCTCTTCACAGGCTCTGGGCCTTTTCCCAAAGGATAGCTTCACAGGCATTCGCCTTCTTCACAGGCTCTGGGCCTTTTCCCAAAGGATAGCTTCACAGGCATTCGCCTTCTTCATAGGCTCTGGGCCTTTTCCGGAAAGATAGCTTCACAGGCTTTGGGCCTTTTCCAGAAAGATAGCTTCACAGGCATTCGCCTTCTTCACAGGCTCTGGGCCTTTTCGCAAAGGATAGCTTCACATGCTCTGGGCCTTTTCCCAAAGGATAGCTTCACAGGCATTCGCCTTCTTCACAGGCTCTGGGCCTTTTAGAGTAAAACCTCCGGAGGTGCTGGATGTTCCACGTGTTACGGCTGGTACCCCTCCACGAGTCTCAAGCGTGCGGGCAGGCTGAAACATGAACAACCTTGGTGGGCCCTCCCACATGGGAGAGAGCTTGTGCAGCCCTCCACGGAGAACCCGCTTTGAGCACGAGGTCCCCTACCTCAAAGGGTTACATGGCGGATGTTGCGGCGATGGTATCGTCGCGGTGCTTGCTGGTACCTCGCCGCTTTCATAGCGCAGCTTCTCGACGATGCTCCTCCCCGATCGAGGCCCGTCCCCGCATGGCGTCTGCTGCGCCTCGTCGAGCGCCGGGACCCGTGCGGAGCGGCGTCGGCCTCGTGAGGAGGACGCTTTGGCTCCATAGACCGGGAAGAGCAGGGGTCTCTCCGGTTAGCTTAGATCAGCGGTCGTGCGGATGGACCCGCAGCCGGACTGAAGCTCGTCATACCAACCTCTGCGCGAGCCTCGGTTTCTTCTTGAATGTCCTGGTTTTGAGGCCCCTCGGGACCTCTGCGTTAGCCCTTCGGCAGCCGTTGCTCGGTGCGCCGCGGCGTATATCTGCATTCGAGTTAGCATAGTATGTTTTGAAGAGATTCTTGGTGAGCTGCGAACCGTTGTCGGTGATGATGCAGTTCGGCACTAAACCGGCTCACGATGCCCTTGCGAACTTGACCGCGAGAACCTGCGGGGATGGTGCGGGACGGCTTCCACTTCAGCCCACTTGGTGAACTTGTCCCGGCGGCGTAGAGGTAGCGATAGCCCCACAGGCTCGAGAAGCGGGCCGGGATATCCAGCCGCGAGAAGCGGCTCACAATGCCCTTGACGAACTTCACCGCAAAACCTGCGGGGATGGTGCGGACGGCTTCCACTTCAGCCCACTTGGTGAACTTGTCCACGGCGACATAGAGGTAGTGATAGCCCCCTGGCGCTCGAGGAAACGGGCCTAGGATATCCAGCCCCCAGACTGCGAATGGCCACGAGAGGGGTATAGTTTGTAGACCTCCTGCTGGCTGATGGATTTGCTTGGCATGGAATTGGCGGGCCAAGCCTTCACTAGTTCGGCGGCGTTGAGTGCGATAGGCCAATAGAAACGCTCCGGAATGCCTTGCCCACGAGGGTTCGTGAAGGCAGTGATGCCTGATCTCCACCGTGTATATCCGCCTGACAGTTCTTTCCCTTGCTCCCTCGAGATGCAGCATAGCGACACATCATTTAGTCGCCTTGATAGAGCTCTCCATCCCTAATGCGATCTGTTGTGGCTTGCCGCGCCACACGCTCCTTCCTCCTCCTTCTCGGCAGGGGTCCCTTGCGTTAAGTAACTCGAGCTCCGTGATCCAGCACCCTCCACGAGGCTCCATCGTCGGGCAGCGGCGCTTTCACGAGGCAGACCCGGACGACCAGGGCTCTGAGGCAGGTGGTGAGAAGCTCCCCGAGGCTGCACCGTGCTTGCTAGTCTTGGCATGGCCGAGGCTTGAAGAGCCGCTCCTCGAACACGCCCGGGCTCTGAGGCAACGCCTGGATGCCCGTTTGGCGATGTCGTCGGCCTCTGATTGGTGCCATGAGGCACATGCTGCAACTCAACCCGGAACTGCTTCTCCATCCTGCGGACCTCCATAAGGTAGGCTTCCATGTGCTCATATTTTGGCTCGTACACCTTGTTGGAGAAATTGGCGAGGGCTGGGAATAGCCCTTGATGGTAGGCGCTTCACCCCTAGGGCAGCTCGGCCTTCAAGCCCGCTATTAGACCTTCATACTCCGCTATGTTGTTGGAGACCTTTTCACCTTCTTTGAAGCAGAGCTGCCAGCGTAGTAGAGCTTGTCTGAGTGGGAGATATGAGCACCGCCTCAGCCCCAGCGCCATGTCTGAGAACGCCCATCAAGTGCATGACCCAGCCTTCTCATGATTCGCTTCGGGGAGAGGACCGATCTTCGCCGGCCTTGAGGCCGGTGCCTCAATCCATTCTGCCATGAAATCCGCTAATCGGCCCCTTGATGACTCTGGTTGTGCTGAATTGAGCTGAAGCAGCTTGCAGTTCAATGTTCCACTCAGCGACCCTTCCGGCTGAGTTAGGGCTCCTGAGCACCCTTTCCAAAGTGCAGCTGAGGCGACCTTGATGGGGTGGCGAGAAAATAGTGCACGCAGCTTGCGAGGCCACCAATAGTCTTGAGGAGGAGTTTACGAGGCATGGGGTGCAGCGCCCTTGTGTCCCATAACACCGTCTTGTGAAGTATACTAGGTGCTGAGCGAGGTTTGGGCGTCGGTGCCCTGGCGCCCTCGTGGATTGTGGCGCCTCCTGAGGCGGTGGAGCCTCCATAGGCTGGTAGTGCAGGGAGGGACCTCTTGAGTCCCAGTCGCTCCCTGGCGGCTGTTCCTTCTCGGCCTGATGTAGTGGTTTCTATGGGTCTTCCTTGTTCTGCCGCCTTGACACTGGGCTGCTGCTTTGGTTTGGTTTGCGCTCTTCCCTAACCGCCACGAGTTCTTGTTGGCGAGTAGGGAGTGGCGGCGAGTAGAGTACCGAGGGGTTCTGCAGGCGTGGGGCCACCATGACCGGAGGGCTGGTCAGGTACCTCTTGAGATCTTGAAACGCCTTGTCGGCCTCTTCAGTCCATTCAAAGGGTCCCTTCCTTTTCATTAGCTGGAAGAAAGGCAGTGCTCGTTCCCCTAACTTGGAGATGAAGCGCCCTAGTGCAGTCACGCGCCCATTGAGCTTCTGCATTTCCCTGAGGGTCTTTGGCGGGCTCATGTCCTCGACCGCCTTGACCTTTTCTAGGTTAGCCTCGATGCCTCGATGGGATCTGAGGAAGCCCGAGGAGCTTGCAGGGGACTCAAACACACACTTCTCCGGGTTGAGCCATAGGTTCACTGCGTCGAGGCTCGCGAAGGTTTCCTCCAGGTCTTGTATCAGGGTTCTGGCCTCCCAAGACTTCACCACAATGTCATCGACGTAAGCCTCAACATTCTTCCCGAGCTGCGGACCCAAGGTGATGTGCATCAGCCACTGGAAGGTCGCCCCTGCGTTGCGTAGCCCGAATGGCATGCACGTGTAGCAGTACACCCCACACGGGGTCAGGAAAGCCGTCTTTTCCACGTCTTCTACCGCCATCTTGATCTGGTAATACCCGGAGAAGGCATCCAAGAAGCATAACAGGTCGCACTCAGCTGTGGAATAGACGATCTGGTCGATGCGAGGGAGCGGGAACGGATCTTGCGGGCATGCCTTATTGAGGTTGGTGAAGTCGACACACATGCGCTCCTTCGTCCCTTCTTTCATTACAGCAGCGGGGTTGGCCAACCAATCCGGATACCGGACCTCGCGAATGACCCCGGCGGCTTCTAGCTTGCGGGTCTCCTGGACGATGAAGGCTTGCTTTTCAGTGGACTGCCGCCTCGCTTTCTGCTTCACGGGGCGTACGTTGGGGCACACGTGGAGGTGATGCTCGATTACGCCCCTAGGGATCCCTGCCAACTGATCGGGCTCCCGGGCGAATACCTTCTTGTTTGCGCGCAGGAACTTGACCAGGGCCTCCTCCTGCTCGGGCTCGAGGTTGGCGCCTATGGTGAAAGTGGCGTCAGTGGACCCGTCCTCGTCGACGGGTATTTGCTTGGTCTCTGCCTTGTCTTGGGTGAACAACTGTTTCTTCTTGGTTGGTGCAGCCCCCTTGGGCTCAGGGTTCCCCGCGTCGGCGGGCTGCACTAGCGCCGCCGTCTTGAAGGCGAGCTTGAGCACGCGCAGCGCACCTCCGGTGTCCCCGGGCACGGTGAGGACGCCGTTGCTCCCGGGCATCTTCATGAGATTGTACGCCGGGTGAGTCGCGGCCATGAACTGGGCCAGTGCTGGGTAGCCGAGGATGGCATTGTAGGGGAGGCCGATGGGGGCGATGTCGAAGTCGACCAGCTCCGTGCGGAAGTTGTCGTAGGTGCCAAAAGTTACCGGGAGCTGGATCTGTCCCAAGGAGCTGGATGACCCGCCCCCGACGCCTGAGAAGGGTCGGCCGGGCTGCAGCCGCTCCCGGGGTATGCAGAGGAGGTTGAAGGCCTCAACTGAGAGCATGTTGAGGCCCGCGCCACCGTCGATGAGAGTCCTGGTGACGGCCACCTGGCAGATGGCGGGGGTGCACAGCATGGGGAGCGCACCCGAGCAGGCTGAGTTGGAGGGGTGGTCCTCCGAGCTGAAGGTCGGCTGGTCTTGGCGCCGACCGGTCTGGGGCTCCCACCCTTGAGGCGGCGCCGACCCCGGACGAGCGGCAGCGTGGTGACTTGAGGCGGCGCCCGTGAGCCGCCAGGAGGGCGCGACAACGGGGCGCCGGCGCAGCGTGATGGGTGAGAAGAGGCGCGGGCGCTTCCCAGAGGCCACGGAGGCGCGGAAGGTGGAGCAGCCACACGCTGCAGAGCGCCCGGTGAGAACCATGGGAAGCGGTTGGCCATGACCTGTCGTCACCCCAGCCGAGGGCGGCCTCCTCGTCGCCCGTGAGGAAGACCATCGGATCGGTCGCGCCGTTGTAGCGCGGCGGCGTCGTCAGCTTGAACTTGTCCGGCCACCGTACCCGTTGCAAGGCCGGGGCCAGGGCTCGGAGCCACCTGGCCCCCACGCTGGCGCTAGCGACCGGAGCGGGCGGCGCGCTGCTCATCGCGAGGCGGGTCGCGGCAGTGGCGGAATGGGAACTCCGGTGCACCCCTACCTGGCGCGCCAAATGTCGGATTTCAGGTTCCGGCAGACCCTTGAGGTTACACTGGGGTGCGCGCGGAGATTCGCCCTCTACCTACCTGTACCCCGCCGCCTCGCTAAGATCTAAGCTATGAAAGGAACAACACAAGACACACAAGGTTTATACTAGTTCGGGCCACCGTTATGGTGTAATACCCTACTCTAGTTTGTGGGGTGGTGGATTGCCTCTTGGGTTGATGGTGATGAACAATACAAGGGAGAACAGCGTCGCGAGGGTCTGTTCTTGGTCGGGGCGATGAACTGCTTGGAGGAGTTCAGTCGCCTCTCTCTCTCTCTCTCTTTCTTTGGGATCCAGCTACTGATCCGATCCAGATGCCTCTACTATGGTGGCTAGCTCTACTTATATAGGCAGAGGCCCTGGGCCTCTTTCCAAATATTGAGCAGGAAGGGCGCCAACAATTGGCCATTTTGAAGGGGAACATCTGGTACACTTATCCTGACTAAAGTTGGTCCTCGTCTGTCAAAGGCTCTGGTGGTGACGCCGGCTTGGGCTCTACAATGACTTCCTTCCAGTCGTTGGGCTGGTCTTGGTCTTGTTGCACGAAATGGGCGCCTTTGCTTGATGCTCTCGCTGCGCTTGCTCCCTTTGCACCAAAGAGGAAAGGAGGACACTGCGGGCTGGCGCCACTTGGCGCCCGCTGGCGCCCTTAGTCGTCATGGCTTGCGTCATGGGCACCTCGTGAGGTACCCGCCTTGATTTCTCCGCCTCCTCATGAGCCAGCCTGATGAGGCGGCGCTGAAAGCTCCTGTCATCCGCCCATGCAATCTCAGCCCTCGTGAGGGTCTTGAGCTTGTGTTGGTGAAGATGGGCCGTGATGGGCCCCCCTTTGAGCCACGCCGCAGGCCGCAGGCAGGCAAGTCTGGGGACCCCCATCCCAGAACGCCGACACACCGGCGTCGTCGCCTCCGGGACCCCAGGGGGCGCCGGCAGCACCAGGCCGTGCCCATCATAGGTGGGCATGGCGGCCACAACCTGCGCCCAATCCTTATGAAGGAACAAGGGAACAAAGGCACTTGGCGAATACTCTTGGTCATCCCCGACCAAGAGGCGGAGAGCCACAGCCAGCTCCTCATCAGACTAGGCCTCTGGGCTCAAGCGAAGCTTGTCTTCTTCGCCCCCAAGCATCCACAAGGGGCACGAGCGCGCCTGGAGAGGAGCCACCCGCAGCATCAGGAATTCCCTCAGGAGCATGGCCCCCATCAGCTTCGCCTCCTTTGCATTGCCCGGCTTCAGGTCTACGATCATATTCTCCAGCACAGGCTTCGCCTGGTCATCAGTAAGCTTTGCATGGGACCACCCCTCGTCAGAGTGGGGCATCTTCGTCGGCAGCTTCAACCGCGGGTGGACACACTTGGCATCCATCATGACCCACTTGCTCCTGAAGCCATCTACCTTCTTCCCGGCCATCGAGATCGCGTTGGCCTTGCCGACCGCGACAAAGTTGGCGCACCCCAAGGTGTGGCCCTCATTGATCCGGAGGAAGAAGAAGTGGCGCAGTAGAGCCACGGACGGTATCACCCTGACATACGCCTCGCAGTAGAAGGCAAAGATCGAACAGGGAAGGACGGTGTTGGGATAGAGATGGAGGGCCTGCAACCTGTAATGGGGGAGGACAGCGTAGAAGAAGTAGGAGAACGGGGGAACCAGACCCACAACGATGCTGCTCATGAAGAGGGGGTAGAAGGTGCTCTCCGAAGCCTCCGGCTTGGCGGAGCCAGCCTGGAGCTCGGTCTTCCCCCTCTCGTTGCTCTCCCTGCCATCAGCAGGCGCATGGCGGCGAGGTTCTTCTCCAAGACATTGGGCGCGTCCAGAGCCGGCTCGTACCAGGCAGGCGGCGAAACAACCTTGGCCTTTCAGGGCGCCATTGGTCGGAAGCCCGGAAGGAGATTTAAGTAGATCTGGAGATTTCGGAAGCGAGGAGCGAGAAAGGCGATCTGGAACAAGACGAAGGAAAGCAATGAAGGCAAGCGTTGCCCGCGCCAGCCTTTTGTCAGTCGGGCAGTTGCCAAGGCAGCGTGGGGAAGCGAAGACGCCCACGTCCAATCGATCGCCATGCGTCAAGCGGGGTCGTAGGCTATTGGGGCCCGCGGCGCTCCGCACTTACCCCTTGGCTTCGCCTCGAAGCCAAGTCCGAGCGCGCCTTGGGCCCGGGGGCGTCCTGGGAACGGGGGTCCCTAGACTTGCACTGCCTCATGCCACGGCGTGGCTCCACCATGACCTGTCTGCCAAGCTGTAGGACCTTGAAGTATGTCTAGAGGGGGGCTGATTAGACTACTTGACCAATAAAAACTTAACCTTTTCCCAATTTTATAGTTTGGCAGATTTTAGCTATTTTAGGACAAGTCAAGCAATCATCACATAATTCAAGCAAGCATGCAAAGAGTATATTGGCAGCGGAAATTAAAGCATGCAACTTGCAAGAAAGTAAGGGGAAGGGTTTGAAGAAATCAAACGCAATTGGAGACACGGATGTTTTTGGCGTGGTTCCGATAGGTGGTGCTATCGTACCTCCACGTTGATGGAGACTTCAACCCACGAAGGGTAACGGTTGCGCGAGTCCACGGAGGGCTCCAACCACCAAGGGTCCACAAAGAAGCAACCTTGTCTATCCCACCATGGCCGTCGCCCACGAAGGACTTGCCTCACTAGCGGTAGATCTTCACGAAGTAGGTGATCTCCTTGCCCTTACAAACTCCTTGGTTCAACTCCACAATCTTGTCGGAGGCTCCCAAGTGACACCTAGCCAATCTAGGAGACACCACTCTCCAAGAAGTAACAAATGGTGTGTTGATGATGAACTCCTTGCTCTTGTGCTTCAAATGATAGTCTCCCCAACACTCAACTCTCTCTCTCTCATAGGATTTGGATCTGGTGGAAAGAGGGTTTGAGTGGAAAGCAACTTGGGGAAGGCTAGAGATCAAGATTCATATGGTAGGAATGGAATATCTTGGCATCAACACATGAGTAGGTGGTTCTCTCTCAGAAGTGGTAAGTTGGAAGTGTAGGTTCATTCTGATGGCTCTCTCCACGAATGAAGAGGAGTGGAGGGGTATATATAGCCTCCACACAAAATCTAACCGTTACACACAATTTACCAAACTCGGTGGGACCGAATCATCAAACTCGGTCAGACCGATTTAGTAAACCTAGTGACCGTTAGTGATTTTCGGTGGGACTGACATGCATCTCGGTGAGACCGGCTCGGTTAGGGTTAGGGCATAACGTAATCTCGGCGAGACCAATTACACAAACTCGGTGGGACCGATTTTGGTAATTAGCTAACCAGAGAGTTGGTCAGGTAAACTCGGTCGGACCGATTTGCTCTTTTGGTGAGACGAAATGTTACAAAAGGAAACAGAGAGTTTACATTGCAATCTCGGTGGGACCGATCGCTCACTTCAGTTAGACGGAGCGTTCTGAAGGAAGCAGAGAGATTGCAACCCCATCTCGGTGAGACCGAGATCCCTATCGGTAAGACCGATTTGCTTAGGGTTTGTTGGAGTGACTATGACTTTTGGAATCGGTGGCGACGGATAGAAAGAATCGGTGTGACCGATTTTGGCTTTAGGTTTAGGTCATTTGTGGATGTGGGAAAGTAGTTGAGGGTTTTGGAGCATATCACTAAGCACATGAAGCAAAAGGCTCATTAAGCAACACCTCATCCCTTCTTAATAGTATTGGCTTTTCCTATAGACTCATTGTGATCTTGGATCACTATAATGTAAAATGAAGAGTCTTGAGCTTTTGAGCTTGAGCCAATCCTTTGTCCTTAGTATTTTGAGGGATCCACTTTCATCATCCATGACATGCCATTCATTGAGCTTTACTGAAATAATAGTCTTGGAATAGTATTAGCTCAATGAGCTATATGTTGTTATGAATTACCAAAACCACCTACGGATGGTTGCACTTTCAATCTCCCCCTTTTTGGTAATTGATGACAACATATAGATCAAAGCTTCGACAAAAGATAATAAGATTTAAATAACATCGTCGCTTTGAGAAGTATGTGATAAGCAAGAGCTCCCCCTAAATTTGTGCATAGTTTTAGATTTGCTTTGGACTACAAATGCACAAAGAATTAGGCTCATGGGTTACTCTTCCATGTCACATACATCTTGGTGGAGCGCTCAAAATAATAAACAATGAATACATGCACTCATCACCAAGCATGTGAGTGATCACATAAGATAGATAGGATAATATCAAGCATGCATAAGTGTAGCTTATGATCAAACACATGATCATCAATGTCTCACAAACATAGTATCTCAACCAAAAGCAAACAAAGTTTGAAAAACCACCAAATAAAGCAAGAGAGAACAAAAGCAACACTCTCTCTCTCTCGAAGCCTATGATCTATACATTTTTCTCCCCCTTGGCAACAAGTTACCAAAAAGTTCATAGAAAATGCATAGTGCAAGATCGATTCTCAGGCTTGATCTTCAGGTGGTGGTGTAGAGATGGCTCCTTGGACGAAGTCTTCAGTTGAAGTAGATGGAGCTGGAGCTGATGTAGGTGCTGGAGCTGGTGGCACTGAAGCTGTAGCTGGTGCAGACGAAGTTGCTCTTGTGTCAGAAACAGGCACAACTGATGACCTCTGGGCTCTAGGCACTCTGGCAAACCCATTTGTAGCGACCCGACCTCAGATGGTCAATTTTATGTGCTTCCGTGTCATCCCTGGATCGGTAATGCTGACACACACAGTACTCGAAGGATTTAAAAACAGAGTAGCAATCACACACTTATTACATCGAATGTCTCAAAAGAGAACTTATTACAATAATATGGCTTAAGGCCATCTAATACGATAACAACGGAAGGCTTGGAAAGATAAAGTGAGTCCACCAACTCCAACGGCATAGCTGAGCTGCACGGCAACGACCTATCGAACCTTACTCCTCGTCTGAAAAGTTTGCAACATAATACGTTGCAGCCCGAGAACAGGTCAGCACATGGAATATCTTTGGCAATGTAACACAATAGAGCAATAACAGAATAATGCTAACACTACATGCATGTTTGGCTGGTGGAAAGCTCTCTGATTACAGTTATGGAAAGCCAATTTTCCCTACATCAAAGGAATAAATTTTACTTTAACTATCATGGTGGTTGAAACATCATTGAGAAGGTATAACCCCAACTCAATCCCAATTAAAATAATTAACATCCCATCAATATTAATTTAGAGTGATGAGATAAATGTGAATACACAAGTACTAGATACTCAGAATTGTCCATAACCGGGGACACGGCTAACCATGATTAGATTGTACACTCTGCAGAGGTTTGCGCACTTCTCCCCACAAGACTCGATCGCCTCCGTTGATTTCTCGCACTGCATGGTGTTTGAGAAACGGATGACCGAGACACGGTCTTTCAGAAACATTAACTCTCTACTCCGGGTAGACCATACCAAACCTACAAAACCCACTACCTGCTGATCTACCTCTTCAAGAGCTTCACGTAACTTACTCAACTATGCTAGAGCCCATAATAGCTTGTGGCTGCACACGGAAGTTTCTAGCATGAATAATCTCAGTTCCTTTGAGCACGGGTGGCGGTCCATAGGAAGATCACACGGATACCCCGGGATTTCCAAAACAAAACAGACAACACTGGGTTCCCCAGGTGCCTCAATCCACCCAGATGTGTATTAAAGTTGCCACCTTAAGTTAACCATTAATTAACAATCTCACATCTGTCATGAATAACTCTCAAACCCAACCACGTCTACGAGCATAGCATAGCAATAGGTTCCTACCTCATCATCTACTTCCCAACCCACAAATTAATGACATCCTAACCATGCAATGTGCGAGGGTTGAAACTAATGCATAAAAAATGGGTATGAAAAGAGTATGATCAAAGTGTTACTTGCCTTGCTGACGATCCGGGAATCCTAGAGACTCGTAGTAACGCTTCGCACTCCGGGAATTCTATCGCAAACAAACAACAGCATACATAAGCAACAAGCAAAGATGCACAAACGAAACTTCAACTGAAAGAGGTTGACCGGAGAGTTCAACTTAAGAACTCCGGTTCACAAGAAGAATCAAACCAAACGCAGCAACGAAACTCAAACGACGAAAGAAACAAGATCCGTTTACTAATCTGAACTAGGGTCAAATTTTACAGAGGCAAAAACTTGTTTGAGTTGGCTATTCTGAAGGAGGGTTTCGAGATGAAACTCCAGGCGCTTGAATCGCCTGATTCCGATAAATGAGCGAAAAGTTATACTAGTTCGAACATCGGATCGAAATCGCGATCGAAATTCGCGGAATAAATCGATAAAAGAAAAGCGACGAGCGGCTAAGCGAGCGAGCGTTCGTTAGCAGAAACTAAACGACGAACACGTTCATTAGAACGAACGAGCAATGACGCTTCGCTAAACAAATAAACCAAAAAATCGATCTATATAAAAAAAGCGAACTAGGGTTTTTCTAAAAAACCGAAGGGTTTTCTAAAAAATCGGGCCAGGCGGCTACCTCCGTGAGGTCGTCCGGTGGCGGGCGACTCGGCGGGGCGGGCGAGGGCAGCGGGGCTCGGCGAGGGCGAGGTGGCGGCTAGAGGCGGCGGCGGCGACATGGGCGGCTGGCTCGGCTCGGCTCCGGCTCGGTGGTGGTGGTGGCTAGGGGGGGCTTATATAGGTTGGGGGGCTTCGACTTGGGAAGGGCAAGGCGGCTGCAGCGGTGGTGTCCGAGGCGGACACGGCGGCGACAGGTGGTAGGCGGGCGGCGGCGGCTGGGCGGCTGGGCTGCTTGGTGAGCCCTTAGCCCGATCAGTATGAGTCCTCTTTAAAAAAGCGTTGTGCGAAACTTATAAAAATCCTAGAAAATAAATAAAATTCTAAAAATACCAAAACAAGTTTTCTCCGTCTAAATAAAATATTTAGAAGAAGATGAACTTTTCTTGGCCCCTAAAATGCAATTTTTAAAACATGCAAATTTTTCTAGGGCGAATAAAATTCCAAATAAATCAAATAAAAAATCCAAATAATGATTTTAACATTTTTCCTCCGATATTTCAATTATTTTGGAGAAGTCATATTATCTCCCCTCATTTATTATTTAAAAATGAAATATTTTTCGGAGAGAAAATAATTAAAATCAAAATCCTCGTCTTCATTATTTGATAAAATTCAAATATGAAAATCGGAAAATCCCCAACTCTCTTCGAGGGTCCTTGAGTTGCTTAGGATTTCGAGGATTGCAAACGAAAATGCAATAAAATATGATATGCATGGATGACCTATGTATAACATGCCAAATTGAAAATTTGGGATGTTACAAACCTACCCCCTTAAGATTAATCTCGCCCTCGAGATTCGGGTTGGCTAGAAAATAGGTGCGGTTGGTCCTTGCGAATATCATCTTCTCGCTCCCAGGTGGCTTCCTCCTCGGTATGGTTGCTCCAATGAACTTTCCAAAACTTGATAACCTTCTGCGAGTGACTCATTGTGAAATCAAGAATCTTTCTTGGCTTCTCCTCATAAGTCAAATTACTATCGAAGCTATATCGCCTCTAGGGGCTTTGTATCATTTAACGGTATATCGGCCATCTCGGCGTGGCACTTCTTCACTGTGATCGTGAAACACATCGTGAACTCGACAATCCTTGAGTAACTCCAGCTTGTAGGCAACTTCTCCCATCCGTTCCAAAACACGATCACGGTCCTACAAATCTTGGGGCTAACTTTCCCTTTACTCCAAAACGTTTCACTCCCCTCAAGGGTGATACTCATGAGATAGGCTCATCTCCAATTTCATAGGTTACTTCCTTGCGTTTTGAATCTGCGTAACTCTTACATCTAGGCCGAGCAATCTTTAGTCCATCTCGATCAGTTTAACCTTCTCCTCTGATTCCTTGATCAAATCTGGTCCAAACAACTGACGGTCTCCAACCTCATCCCACATCAATGGTGTTCTACTTCTGCGTCCATACAGAGCTTCGAACGGTGCCATATTCAAACTAGCACGGTAGCTGTTGTTGTACAAGAATTCTGCGTACGGCAAATTGTCATCCCAACTAGATCCATAATCTAGCGCACAGGCTCTCAACATGTCCTCCAGAATCTGATTGACTCTCTTTGTCTGTCCATCCGTCTGCATGGGTGGAGCAGCGTACTAAACTCCAATCTGGTACCCAAAGTCCGTGTAGCTGATGCCAAAACTTTGAAGTAAACTGTGTTCCTCTATCTGATATGATGCTCCTCGGAACTCCATGCAAACATACGATCCTGGTCATATATATCTTGGCCAACTTTGCACTTGTATAGGTTGTTTTCACTGGGATGAAATGGGCTACTTTGGTCAAACGATCCACAACTACCCATATTGAATCATATCCTGCCTTGGTTACGGGTAATCCGTAATAAAGTCCATGCCAAGTTTGTCCCACTTCCATTCGGGTATTGGCATAGGCTGTAACAGTGATCCTCTTGGCTTCGATGCTCTGCCTTCACTCTCTGACATACATCACATACGGCTACATACTCGGCAATATCCTTTTTCATACCAGTCCACCAGAAACGTTCCTTCAAATCCAAATACATTTTGGTGTTTCCGGGGTGAATCGAGTATTGTGAGTCATGGGCCTCCTGAAGTATTAACTTCCTGATCTCTGAATTGTTGGGCACATAAATCCGGTCCTCAAACCACAAGGTATCATGCTCATCCTCGCGAAAACCTTTGGCTTTTCCTTCGCCCATCTTCTCTCTTATCTCAGCAATCTCTTTGTCCTCCTTCTGAGCTTCTCGAAACTTGTCCAACAATGTCGACTGAACCTCCATTGTTGCAATAAAACCTCGTGGAACAATCTCCAATCGAAGTTCCATGATCTCCGCAGCTAACTCCTTTGGCAATCCCTTGCTTCCAAGGATATTAGCATAACTCTTCTGACTCAAAGCGTCTGCTACGATGTTGGCCTTTCCTGGATGATAGTGTAGCTTCATGTCGTAATCCTTTATAAGTTCTAGCCATCTCCTCTGTCTGAGGTTTAACTCCTTCTGTGTGAAAATGTACTCCAAACTCATATGATCCGTGTACACATCACAACGGTTTCCAATAAGATAATGTCTCCAGGTCTTCAACGCATGTACTACGGCTGCTAAATCCAAATCATGTGTGGCATAGTTCATCTCATGTGGTTTCAGTTGTCGTCAGGCATACGAAACAACTTTTCCGTCCTGCATAAGAACACATCCAAGTCCCAAGCGAGAGGCGTCACAATACACTTGAAACTCCTTATGTATATCTGGCAATGTCAGCACTGGGGCTGTAGTCAACTGTTTCTTCAACTCCTGAAAGCTTGTCTCGCAATCCTCTGTCCATTTGAACTTAGTATCCTTCTTTAGCAATTCAGTCATTGGCTTAGCAATCTTGGAAAAATTCTCAATGAACCTCCGATAATATCCTGCCAGTCCAAGGAAACTGCGGATCTCGCCAACTGAGGTGGGTTCCAACCATTCAGTGACTGACTGAACCTTACTGGGATCTACTACTATACCCTCTCCTGATATAACATGCCCAAGAAATCCAACTTCCTTCAACCAAAACTCGCACTTGCTGAATTTGGCGTATAACTGGTGTTCCCTGAGTTTCTCGAGAACCAAACGCAAGTGTTCCGCGTGCTCCTCTTCGTTCTTCGAGTATACCATAATATCATCAATAAACACCACAATAAACTTGTCCAAATACTCCATGAACACCTTGTTCATCATGCTCATGAAATAGGCAGGGGCGTTAGTCAGTCCAAATGACATGACCGTATACTCATATAATCCATACCATGTGGTAAATGCTGTCTTTGGTATATCCTTCTCTCGGATCTTCAACTGATGGTATCCTGATCGTAGATCAATCTTTGAAAACACCTTAGCTCCTTGCAACTGATCAAACAGATCATTAATCATCGGTAAGGGATACTTGTTCTTTATCGTTACTTCATTCAGAGCTCGATAATCAACAACCATCCTCGTGGATTTATCCTTCTTCTCCACCAAAAGTTGGGGTCCCCAAGGTGATGAACTTCTCTGAATGTAACCTTTCTCCAATAGCTCCTTGATCTGCTTCTTAATTTCCTCCAGATCATTTGCGGGCATCCGATAGGGTCTCTTGGATATTGGCCTGCACAGCAATAGCTCTATCGAAACTTCGATGTCTCGATCCGGTGGCATGCTGGTAACTCCTCCGGGAAAACATCCGGATAATCCTCTACTACTGGTACTTCCTCTGTACAACTCCGTGAGGGCATTCACTTGGCTCCTCCTAGGCACATGCCTAGATACATACTTAATCCTTTTCCCTCCGGGGTGGTAAGATAAATTGACTTGCTAGCACAGTCAATACTTCCTCCATACTTTGACATCCAGTCCATACCTAATATCACATCCAATCCTTGCGACTCCAAGATAATTAGGTCAGACGGAAAAACATGCGTGCCAATGATTAGGGGTATCTGGGTGCACCATCTGCTAGCCATGTACTCTGCTTCAGGCGAGCTCACTAGAAGAGGGTTCCTAAGGGTTTGGGTTGGTAACTTAAACTTTTCCACAAATCCCCTTGATATGTATGAATGCGATGCACCAGTATCGAAAAGAACAAGAGCAGTAAATGACTGAACCGAAAACTTACCTATTACCGCGTCCGGCTGCTCTTCAACTTCCTCCACGTTAACGTGGTTCACTTGTCCTTTGTTTAATGGATTGGGCTTCTTCCCAGCGCTCCCATTTCCGTTTCCATTCTTTCCTTCAGGGCAGTCATTGGCATAGTGCCCTGTCTTCCCGCACTTAAAGCATATAACTTGGCTTAAGTCCCTCTTGGCGGGTGTAGCTGGGTAAGAGTGATTCTGATTATTGTTGACTCCATTCCCATTCCCGTTCTTCGCACCATTTTGATTATGCGATCCTCCTCCAGTATGGTTATGACCTCCATGGTTATGAACAAGTCCTCCCGAGTTCGGGGTTAAGTGAGACATCTGGTGAGCTCCTGAGTTATACTTCCCTTGTCCATACTTCCTTTTACGGTTCTCAATCTGCTGTTGTTTTCCTTCAATCATTAGGGCCTTATCTACCAACTCCTGGTAGTTGTTGAAAGTTGCCACCATCAACTGCATACTCATCTCATCATTCAGCCCTTCCATAAACTTCTCCTGCTTCGCGGCATATGTGGCCACATCATCAGGGGCATAGCGTGATAACTTGCTAAACTCATCCACGTACTGGGCCACAGTACGGTTCCCCTGGCGTAAGTTGCGAAACTCACGCTTCTTTATCTGCATGGCTCCAGTTGAGACATGGGTCGTGCGAAAAGCTTGTTGGAACTGGTCCCAAGTGACATTGGCTATAGGAAAAGTAGCAGTGTAATTCTCCCACCATGCGGCTGCTGGTCCATCCAATTGATGTGCGGCAAAGCGCACCCTTTCAGCATCTGTGTATCCTGCGGTGGTTAACTCCCTTCCAATAGGGCGTAGCCAATCATCAGCAACTATTGGCTCCGTGCTACTGGAAAACACCGGCAGTTGTAGCCTCAGGAAACGGGTTAAATTGTCCACTGGCAGCGGGTTGTTGTTGGCATTGTTGTTGTTGTTGTTGTTGTTGTTGTTGTTGTTGTTGTTGTTGTTGTTGTTGCCCTGGTTCTGAACTAGCAATTGCATCAAGGCATTCTGCTGCTGGATCAACTGGGTGAGCTCCGGTGGGAAAACAAAACCGGGGTCACATCTCGGAGGCATCTGAGGGTTTTAGATGGAAGAGATTAGAATAGAAAAAAGATCTAGGGGAGAAACACTACCCATATGCATATGAGGCAAACACACACATTCATTCAATCAAACAAGGGCATACAAAACGGTCTAGGACTATCGCGTAAGTGCTCAACTACTACTAACTACATGGGGAAATACTGCTATTATATGGTGGTCATCTGGAAATTTTGATTAGTGGAAGACTCCATGAGGTCTGCTCCAGCTTCGTCTTCGTAGTCATCATCACTTGGATCGAGTCGGTGTAAATGCGATGATGATGTAGTTGTCCGGACAAGTGGGATCTTCTTCCTCTTCTTCCGGTGCTGGTCCTCCCATGAAGACTCCGATCTTCTTGACTAGGTCGTCATTCTTCTCCAGTAGGATCTTGATTTCTTCCTCATATCCATCGCGTGTAAGCTTGAGTTCTTCCTCCAGCTCGATGATTCTAGTTTTCGCCTTCTTCAAATCCATCATGTCTGCGCACATCTGGTTCTCCTGACGTCGAATGTGCTGGTTTAGCTCCTGGATGTAAGCTGCAATGGATCTATCCTTTTTGGTGCTGATTACTTCCCATTGCTCGTCTCGGCGCCCACATATTTGATATATGGTGTCTTTAAGCTCCCAGTTGTAGACTTCTCCAATGCGTCCCATGGTGATGTGAGCTGCCATACTCTTGCCAAGGCTCCAGGTGGGTGCTTCAAAATAAAACTCTATGGACTTGGAAGTTGGTGAGAACGTCCTTCCTGGAACTTGTACTTGAATCATCCAGCGCTCTTCTTCTGGTAAAGTGGCGTTGTACGTCCCGGTGAAGCTTGGTATTCCAATATTCAGGTACCTAGTGACTTCCTTCAAGTGGCGTCCAAAAGGTGTGTCTTCATCCGGTTGTGCAAACTTGTTCTTCATCTCCGTCATCCTAAAGAGTGGAAAAATGGAGAGGAGTCAGAAATGAGTAGAGAAGAGTGACCTATGGTTTTATCTTAGTGGTCGTGTCCTACACTCAGCGTGTGCTCTGATACCATCTTGTAGCGACCCGACCTCAGATGGTCAAGTCTCTGTGCTTCCGTGTCATCCCTGGATCGGTAATGTTGACACACACAGTACTCGAAGGATTTATAACAGAGTAGCAATCACACACTTATTACATCAAATGTCTCAAAAGAGAACTTATTACAATAATATGGCTTAAGGCCATCTAATACGATAATAGCGGAAGGCTTGGAAGATAAAGTGAGTCCATCAACTCCAGCGGCATAGCTGAGCTGCACGGCAACGACCTATCGAACCTTACTCCTCGTCGAAAAGTCGCAACATAATCGTTGCATCTCGAGAACGGGTCAGCACATGGAATATCTGGCAATGTAACACAATAGAGCAATAACAGAATAATGCTAACACTACATGCATGTTTGGCTGGTGGAAAGCTCTCTGATTACTGAGTTTATGGAAAGCCAATTTTCCCTACATCAAAGGAATAAATTTTACTTTAACTATCATGGTGGTTGAAACATCATTGAGAAGGTATAACCCCAACTCAATCCCAATTAAAATAATTAACATCCTAGCAATATTAATTTAGAGTGATGAGATACATGTGAATACTCAAGTACTAGATACTCAGAATTGTCCATAACCGGGGACACGGCTAACCATGATTAGATTGTACACTCTGCAGAGGTTTGCGCACTTTTCCCCAGAAGACTCGATCGCCTCCATTGATTTCTCGCACTGCATGGTGTTTGAGAAACGGATGACCGAGACACAGTCTTTCAGAAACATCAACTCTCTACTCCGGGTAGACCATACCAAACCTACAAACCCTCTACCTGCTGATCTACCTTAGACCATACCAAACCTACAAACCCTCTACCTGCTGATCTACCTCTTCAAGAGCTTCACGTAACTTACTCAACTATGCTAGAGCCCATAATAGCTTGTGGCTGCACACGGAAGTTTCTAGCATGAATAATCTCAGTTCCCTTTGAGTCTGGGTGGCGGTCCATAGGAAGATCACACGGATACCCCGGGATTTCCAAAACAAAACAGACAACACTGGGTTCCCCAGGTGCCTCAATCCACCCAGATGTGTATTAAAGTTGCCACCTTAAGTTAACCATTAATTAACAATCTCACATCTGTCATGAATAACTCTCAAACCCAACCACGTCTACGAGCATAGCATAGCAATATAAGCAACACGTAGAAGTAACTCCCAAGGGTTTGATAGTAACAGGACAATAGGTTCCTACCTCATCATCTACTTCCCAACCCACAAATTAATGACATCCTAACCATGCAATGTGCGAGGGTTGAAACTAATGCATAAAAACTGGGTATGAAAAGAGTATGATCAAAGTGTTACTTGCCTTGCTGACGATCCGGGAATCCTAGAGACTCGTAGTAACACGCTTCGCACTCCGGGAATTCTATCGCAAACAAACAACAACATACATAACCAACAAGCAAAGATGCACAAACGAAACTTCAACTGAAAGAGGTTGACCGGAGAGTTCAACTTAAGAACTCCGGTTCACAAGAAGAATCAAACCAAGCGAACAGCGAAACTCAAGCGGCGAAAGAAACAAGATCCGTTTACTAATCTGAACTAGGGTCAAATTTTACAGAGGCAAAAACTTGTTTGAGTTGGCTATTCGGAAATAGGGTTTGAGATGAAACTCCGAGGCTCTTGAATCGCTGATTCCGATAAGCGAGCGAAAAAGTTATACTAGTTCGAACATCGGATCGAAATCGCGATCGAAATTCGCGGAATAAATCGATAAAATGAAAAGCGACGAGCGGCTAAGCGAGCGAGCGTTCGTTAGTAGAAACTAACAGCGAACACGTTCGTTAGAACGAACGAACAATAACGCTTCGCTAAACAAATAAACCGAAAAACCGATCTATATAAAAAAGCGAACTAGGGTTTTCTAAAAAACCGAAGGGTTTTCTAAAAAATTAGGCGGCGGGCGGCTACCTCCCGCGAGGTCGTCCGTGGCGGGCGACTCGGGCGGGCGAGGGCGGCGGGAGGCTCGGCGGAGGTGGCGGCTAGAGGCGGCGGCGACTCGGCTCGGCGGCGAGCGGCGGCGGCGGCTCGAGGCTCGGGGCTCGGCTCGGGCTCCGGTGGTGGTGGTGGCTAGAGGAGGGGGCGGCTTATATAGGTTGGGGGCTTCGACTTGGGGAAGGGGCAAGGCGGACACGGTGGCGGCGACAGGGAAGGCGGCGGCGGCTCGGCGGCCGGGCGGCCTGCTCGGCTGGGCCGGCTGCTCGGCTAGGCCCTTAGCCCGATCGGTATGGGTCCTCTTTAAAAAAAGCGTTCATGAAACTTATAAAATCCTAGAAAAATAAATAAAATCTAAAAATACCAAAACAAGTTTTCTCCGTCTAAATAAAATATTTAGGACAAGATGAAATTTTCTTGGCCCCTAAAATGCAATTTTTAAAACATGCAAATTTTTCTAGGGCGAATAAAATTCCAAATAAATCAAATAAAAATCCAAATCATGATTTTAACATTTTTCCTCCGATATTTCAATTATTTTGGAGAAGTCATATTATCTCCCCTCATTTATTATTTAAAAATGAAATATTTTCCGGAGAGAAAATAATTAAAATCAAAATCCTCGTCTTCATTATTTGATAAAATTCAAATATGAAAATCGGAAAATCCCCAACTCTCTCCGAGGGTCCTTGAGTTGCTTAGGATTTTGAGGATTGCAAACGAAAATGCAATAAAATATGATATGCATGGATGACCTATGTATAACATGCCAAATTGAAAATTTGGGATGTTACAACATTGGTGGTAGTCTTGCCCTTCCTCTCCTGCATGTCATCTTGTAGTTCCTCCACTGCAGTCTGAATCTCAGTTACTTTTACATCTAAGTTATAGAACTTTTGTTCTATGATTCTCTCCAGGCTCTCCTGATTTTGAGTTAGGGTGGCCAATCCCTTCTCAATCCTCAGAGTTGATGCTATTAAGTAACCAAGCTGCTCCTGCTTGTTCTTCAAGAAATACTCAGATGCCACCTCTAGAGTTGGCATCTTGGCAGCCTTCTCCCTCTTTGCCTTCTCCTTCTTCTCCTGAGCTTGAACTGATTGTGGATCATCTTCATTCATGACAACCTCATTGTCCTCAAAGTCTGGATAAAGTGGAAAGTGTTCCTTATCCAACTGATATTTTCTGTGCCCATCTTTGAGTTTATCGGTTCTTGAATCTGAGGTGCATATCCACAGCTCCTCTTCAGTCTGCTGCAGTCCTCTTGATAGTTTCAATGATCAGGCTCATGACTTTAAACTTCGTGGCACATCAAACACATGCAACATGTTGATGGCATGCCCTCGATCATGTTATGGTCACCGGACTTGGGCAACAAGGTGTGCCTCGAATCCAATTTATGGTTGGCAACCACGACAATGCAGAAAGTGAACTGATCCAAACTTGTGAGTTGCTAAAGCCTTGTTTGGAATTTCCTTGTACATGTGAGCCATTGAATTGTGATCCTTTTCTTCTTGGCATAAATGTCTAGGTCATCGTCATTCTCCTCGGGGCATTTATCAGCTTTGCCCTCCTCAACAGTTGACCGGTACCTTGTACCTTGAGACATCAAACAATTCTTCCATCTGGGTAAAAATGTGCTGTGGAGTAGAACTGCATGATAAGCTCATCATTCCAATTTGTGAGCTTTTGCCCAACAAAATCTGCAACTCCACAACTCACAAAGCTGTCTTGCACTCCAGGATAGTGCTCTTCATTCTCCTTCATGAAATTCCAGTCGACCCACCTCATATCACACACAATTGGCTTCTTGTCCAACAAGATTGTCTCATAGAAGTCCTGCTGTTCCTTGGTATGGAACCTGTAGTCAACAGCAGTTCTTCTCCTTGAAGCATATGGATCTTCCATTCTCCATAGTCTCAGGCCTGAATCCTTCCTGATTCTCATGTTCTCAGCCACAGGATGGGCATCATTGTGGTCTGGTATCTTGGGCTTGAGCTTCCTCAGAACTTGTCCTTCTTCATCTTCCTCATCAACCTTAGGCACTGGTGCCTTGTTCTTCTCAGCAGCTGGAATACTCCTAGTATTCCTCTTTGGTGCAGACTTGGCCTTGGGGGCAGCTTTGGGTGCTTCCTTGGGCTTAGATGTGGCAGCCCCTGATCTAATAGCATCACCCATAAGCTTTGGTGCCTTTGGTGCTGGTGCATCAGGCTCTTCCTCTTCCATCATGGAAGGCTTCCCAATAACTCTGGCCATGGTCATCTCGACCCTTTCCTTCCTCTTCTTGCTCTCAGCAGATGGCTCTTTGGGATCAGGATTTTCAGGTAGTTGAGTTGATGTTCTGGCCTTGGACATTGGTTGTCTTCCTGCAGGCCTTTTTATCTTCATGACCCTTTCCTTCTTGAGCACAACTTTCTTGGAAGTAGCCTCATCTTCCACAGCCATGTAATCTTCATCCTCTGAATCTGAATTTCTTTTCCTCCTTTGCCTAGTAGCAGCCTTAGGCAAATTGCTAGGAGTACTTCTGCTCCCTTCATCTGAAGTTGAGGGACTAGTGCCCTCACTCAAGTCTATCTGCTCTTCTGACCTGTTTTGGCTGTCACTTTGATCAGACATACTGCAAAGACTGACTGCTGACCCTGTGAAGAGTTATGGATGAGATCGAAAAGATGAGCATCACAAAATGCAGAGGTTTTTGCAAAAGAATGACTCAAAAGTTCAGTCTTAGTTTTCCATAGAAAGAATTTCGGATCCACCGATTTTCAAACTCGGTGATACCGAAGCAGCTTTTGGAACCTAAACTGATGATCTCGGTTGGACCGAGTTTCAGTTCGGTGGTACCGAGACTGCTAGGGTTTCACAGATTCCTCAAATCGGTTGCACCGATTAGTAATTCTCGGTCAGACCGAGAGTCACTGGTGCAATGGCATAAGCCAAATCGGTGAGACCGAGTTTTTCAACTCAGTGGGTCCGAGATGGTTTCGGCGGAAACCTAAACCTAAAAATTTGAATCACATCTAATCTATGAACTACTTTGGCTGGATAGAAGAGTTTCAATCGTGGCAAGATTCAATATGAAGACAATGTGCTAGGAATCAGACGTGGATAGCACAAAGATCAAGTCCATACCCTAACTTGGCGGTGGACTTGCTATGGCGGCAACGGCGGGGACGAAATCCGTTGGCGGCGAAGACCAGCGACGAGGAGGCTCTTTGGCGGCGAGGAGACGATTCGGAGACCACGATGGCAGAGCGAGCTGATCTGTGGCGAAGGGTTTTGGAGAAATTTCCAAAATTTTGCCCGTGACTATATATAGCCCGACCACTCGGTGTGACCGAGTGGAACAACTCGGTGGCACCAAGATGCATAAGCGTGTTCGATTCTAGCAAATCGGTGAGACCGAAAAGTTCAAATCGGTTGCACCGAGATTGAAAACTTAGATCAACTTGATGATCTCAGTAGGACCGAAATGGAAGGATCGGTCAGACCGAGAATCATTAAGAGGTTTTGGAAGTTAAGTCTATGACGAATCGGGGACTCCGAGTGCTCCTCACACATAGTGGTTCGAATCTGACTTGATCAAATTTTGTGATGTAGCATGAATAGAGTTTGAGACGAGAAAAGCATAGATAACTAAAGAAGGTTCTTAGGCATTCTTGTCCATCCACTTGGCACAAAAAGGAGAATCCAAACAAACAAAACAACAAGTGGATGTCCTTGAATGAGTAAAATATGCACCAACATGCTCACACAATAAGATGGCAAATGAAATATGTGGCAAAGCATGCACAACCAATTCTAGCATCTATCAAACAATTGGCGATGACTAGGTCATCTATATATGAGTATATTGACTTAGGAGTCAAATGAGAACATTTGATCATAGGTCATACTCATTGTTTAAGCTCAATTGGGGTTACCACTTTTACATAATGCATTAATGTGTTCACACCATTAGAGTTGCTTTGACTCAATTCTTAGAGTTAAGCTCCCCCTAGATGTGAGATCCCCCCTTAGTGGGATGAACTAACCTTGGGTTTTGTCGACGATGACTTCATGTAGGTGTTGAAGATGTAGATGCTCAATGTTGATGTAGATCATTTTGGAGCAATCCTTTGGAGTGAGTTGCACTTTCAACTTGCCTACATGGGTTAGTCCCACAAGGAACAAACAAGAATATCCATAGACATAGAGTGATGCACACACAATATGATGTCCATGAAAACATTAGGTTACCTTGTCCCTTGCCTTACCAACATGAGGGTTTGTGACTCCTTGAACTAGTGCAAGATGTGAAAGTTGATTGCACTTGTTCTTGCCAAAATGATATGAGTGAAGAATGTTGGCGGAGTCACCTCAAGAACTCTCTAGTTCTTATTCTTGGGATCCACATCATCTTGATGGGAATCCTTGGAGTTGTAGTTGTACTTGATGAAGTAGAACTTGACGTAGTCTTGGGGACCCAACTGAACGAGGCTTTAGGTGCTTTTTCAAATGCATCAATCTCTTCTTGAAGCTTGTCCTTGCCTTTGTTCTTGTGGTCTTGTGGTGGAAGATCATCTTGAGCTTGTGTCCCCTTGAAGGAAGTAGGATCATACTTCTCTTGTTGAGGAACAAACTTTGTCTTGGGGTATTGATCTTCTTCCCACTCAAATCCATTGACGTTGAACTTTCGTTCAAAACCAACACCTTGATTCTTCCGGTGCCTTCCTTGCTTGCGTACAATTTCCTCGAATTGCTTACTCCCAGCAAGGCTCTTGTAAACACCTTTCTCTATAATTCCCTTCAATAAACTATTTTCTTGCTCAAGTGTAACCTGGCTAAGAGAATCATTAGTGGAATCAAGAGAACTACTAGAAGCAACAACATTGGATTTGACATTATTATTGTTACTACTAGAGGAAGTATCTTTCTTGTACTTGTTACTAGACTTGACTTGAGGCATGTAAGTAGATAAGAGTAAACGCTTGGCAATGTAAGAAGAACTTTTCTTGCGGAGATCATCGTTGATTGCCTTTAAGAACTCATGCTCTTGCTCAAGATTGAGCTTTTCAAAGCGTAACTTCTCATGAGCCCTTAAAAGTTCTCGATGATCTTCGAAGATAGTTTCATGAGCCAACTTAAGAGTGTTTAGTTCTTTAGTTAGAAGCTCAATTTTCTCCTTATCATTGTCATTCGTTTGATTAGCATGATTAATTGACGTTTCATCATAGTATTCATCACTAGAGTTGTCAACAAGTAAATCATCATCACCTAGCAAGTCATCTTCATCACTATTGAAATCAACATACTCGGGATGTGTTACCTTTGGACCTTTGGCCATGAAGCATCTTCCAATTCCTTCATTTGGTGAATCAAATATGTCGTAGGAGTTGGTTGACACAAGTGCTAGACTGGCAACACCTTCATCTTGAGTATATTCGGAGTCGGAGTGATAGCTTCTCTCGGAGTGATTGTCGGAGTCGGATCCGGAAACCCATTCACCAACATGAGCTTGATGTCTTCGTTTTGTGTAGCTCCTTGATGACTTGTCCTTTCTTTCCGAATCCTTGCTTCTCCGTGAGGGTCTTCGTTCATAACGATCATCTCTACTACTCCTCTCTCTTGGTGGTGATTCTTCTCTTTTGCTTCTTCTTTTTGGAGAATCTTCTCTTCTTTTGTAGGGTGCCGTACACTCATTGGAGTAGTGTCCGGGTCTCCCACAATTGTAGCAATTTCGCTCTCGACTAGAAGATCTCTTGTCATTGTAAGACCTTGACTTGGAGCTTCTTTCTTTGCTTCAACTCTTGTAGAATTTGTTGAAGTTCTTCACCATTAAGCTCAATTCTTCATTGAAGGTTGGTTTCTCACTTGATGATGTGGGGTCTTCACTTGAGGCTTTGTAAGCACCACTTGACTTGTTGTGAAGTTCCTCCTTATCCTTGAGTGACATCTCATGAGAAAAAATCCTTCCAATGACTTCCGTTGGCTTGAGATCTTTGTAGTTTGGCATCATTTGGATTAATGTGCACACGGTATCATACTTTCCATCCAATGCTCTTAGGATCTTCTTGATGATGAATTTGTCGGTCATCTCTTCACTCCCTAAGCCGGCAATCTCATTTGTGATAAGAGCAAGCCTAGAGTACATTTCAGCGACACCTTCACCATCCTTCATTTTGAACTTGTCAAACTGACTTTGGAGCACATCCAACTTGGATTCCTTGATGGATTCGGTACCTTCGTGCACGTGCATATCAATCAAAGTATCCCAAATTTCTTTTGCATTCTCAAGACGGCTGATTTTGTTGAATTCTTCGGGGCACAATCCGTTGAAGATGATGTCACATGATTGAGCGTTGTATTGTAGCATCTTCAATTCTTCCGCATTAGCTTCACGGTTCGGTTCTCTCCCATCAAAGAATTCACCTTGCAAGCCAATACAAATAATTTCCCAAACGGCGGGGTTATGTCCAAGAATATGCATTTTCATCTTATGTTCCAACTAGCAAAATTAGTACCATCAAAGTAAGGACCTATACGGTGATAATTTCCCTCGCTAGACGCCATACTCTCCTAGGTTGTGAAACCAAGGCTATGACCACCAAAAGCTATGGAAATCAAAGCAAATGGAGACCAAAGCTCTGATACCACTTGTAGGACCTTGAAGTATGTCTAGAGGGGGGGGTGATTAGACTACTTGACCAATAAAACTTAACCTTTTCCCAATTTTATAGTTTGGCAGATTTTAGCTATTTTAGGACAAGTCAAGCAATCATCACACAATTCAAGCAAGCATGCAAAGAGTATATTGGCAGCGGAAATTAACGCATGCAACTTGCAAGAAAGTAAGGGGAAGGGTTTGAAGAAATCAAACGCAATTGGAGACACGGATGTTTTTGGCGTGGTTCCGATAGGTGGTGCTATCGTACTCCACGTTGATGGAGACTTAAACCCACGAAGGGTAACGGTTGCGCGACTCCACGGAGGGCTCCACCCACGAAGGGTCCACGAAGAAGCAACCTTGTCTATCCCACCATGGCCGTCTCCCATGAAGGACTTGCCTCACTAGCGGTAGATCTTCACGAAGTAGGCGATCTCCTTGCCCTTACAAACTCCTTGGTTCAACTCCACAATCTTGTCGGAGGCTCCCAAGTGACACCTAGCCAATCTAGGAGACACCACTCTCCAAGAAGTAACAAATGGTGTGTTGATGATGAACTCCTTGCTCTTGTGCTTCAAATGATAGTCTCCCCAACACTCAACTCTCTCTCATAGGATTTGGATCTGGTGGAAAGAGGGTTTGAGTGGAAAGCAACTTGGGGAAGGCTAGGGATCAAGATTCATATGGTAGGAATAAAATATCTTGGCCTCAACACATGAGTAGGTGGTTCTCTCTCAGAAATGGTAAGTTGGAAGTGTAGGTTCGTTCTGATGGCTCTCTCCATGAATGAAGAGGAGGTGGAGGGGTATATATAGCCTCCACACAAAATCTAACCGTTACACACAATTTACCAAACTCGGTGGGACCAAATCATCAAACTCGGTCAGACCGATTTAGTAAACCTAGTGACCGTTAGTGATTTTCGGTGGGACTGACATGCATCTCGGTGATACCGACTCGGTTAGGGTTAGGGCATAACGTAATCTCGGTGAGACCGATTACACAAAATCGGTGGGACCGATTTTGGTAATTAGCTAACCAGAGAGTTGGTCAGGTAAACTCGGTGGGACCGATTTGCTCTTTTCGGTGAGACCGAAATGTTACAAAAAGGAAACAGAGAGTTTAAATTGCAATCTCGGTGGGACCGATCGCTCACTTCGGTTAGACCAAAACGTTACGAAGGGAAACAGAGAGATTGCAACCCCATCTCGGTGAGACCGAGATCCCTATCGGTAAGACCGGTTTGCCTAGGGTTTGTGGCAGTGGCTATGACTTTTGGAATCGGTGGCGCCGGATAGAAAGAATCGGTGTGACCAATTTTGGCTTTAGGTTTAGGTCATTTGTGGATGTGGGAAAGTAGTTGAGGGTTTTGGAGCATATCACTAAGCACATGAAGCAAAAGGCTCATTAAGCAACACCTCATCCTTCTTAATAGTATTGGCTTTTCCTATAGACTCAATGTGATCTTGGATCACTAAAATGTAAAATGAAGAGTCTTGAGCTTTTGAGCTTGAGCCAATCCTTTGTCCTTAGTATTTTGAGGGATCCACTTTCATCATCCATGCCATGCCATTCATTGAGCTTTCCTGAAATAATAGTCTTGGAATAGTATTAGCTCAATGAGCTATATGTTGTTATGAATTACCAAAACCACCTAGGGATAGTTGCACTTTCACCAACCTTCACCAGCAAACACTCAAGACCCTCGCGAGGGGCCAAGCCTCGCGAGGCGGACGACACAAAACCTCCTCGGGACGGCCTCACCAGGCCGGCTCGCAAGGGGCGGAGAGATCAAGGCAAGGGACACCTCGCGAGGTTCCTGTGATGCAAGCCATGACGACTGGAGCCAGGCGGGCACCAGCGCACGCAGTGTCCTCGTTTCCTCTTTGGTGCTAAAGAGGCAAGCACATGCGAGGAGTCCCGAGGCATCAGGCAAAGGTTTCCATATCGGTGCAACGAGACCAAGACCAGCAGGACGACAGGATGGAGGTCACCATGGAGCCCAAGATGGTGTCACCACCAGAGCCTTTGGCAGGCGAAGACCACCTTTAGTCAGGATAACTTGTACTAGTTGTCTCCCTTCGAATTTGGCCGTTGTTGGATCCCTTCCCGCTCAATATTTGGGGAGAGGACAAGGGCCTCTATAAATAGGACCAGCCACCACCATAGAGGGGACGGATCATCCAGATCATCCTCAACCACACACAAGCTCACCGAGCACAAGAGCACCTCTCCTCAGGAGGTTGTTCTTCCCTTGTAACTGTTAGTCCTCAGCCCAAGAGGCAATCCACCACACCACACTTGAGTAGGGTATTACACCACATCGGTGGCTTGAACTAGTACAAACTCTTGTGTCTCCCTTTCCGTGGGTTCGACGCGCTAAGCTTTGAGATCGCGGTGAGAGTGAGGACGTGATTAGGTAGGGAGAGATCTTCGTGCGCACCCCACTATTCCAACCTCAAGGGTTTTGCTGGAACCCGAAATCCGACAGCGGAGAACCTCCTCATAGGCGCCACGGATGCAATGGCAAGACGGGGAGATGAAGAAGAGGAAGAAGAAGGAGCGGGCGGCTAGAAGATGGAGATGAGCGAGGGGGGCTTTGCCCCTTCCCTCATTTATAGCCGGAGGGAGGCCAACTGCCGGCCTCCACGACCCCACGCAATCAAGGTTTTTCTCTACATGCAGCAGAGTCTCGTCAAGTAGAATGGTTGTTGAGGCAACATGGGAAAGTGGAGACGCCTGAGGGAGTCTTGGATTAGGGGATATCCGGACAGCCGGACTATATGCATCGTCCGGATTATTGAAGCGTGAAGTTACAAGACTCAAGACTCCGTTCCGTGTCCGGATGGGACTCTCCTTTGCGTTGAAGGCAAGCTTGGCGATCCGGATATTGTATTTCCTTCCTGTATGGCGACTCCATATAAACCTAGCCCTCTCCGGTGTCTATATAAACCGGAGAGGTTGGTCCTTAGAAGGCCGATCACAATTACAATCATAATCATCATAGGCTAGCTCCTAGGGTTTAGCCTCTATGATCTCGTGGTAGATCTACTCTTGTACTACTCATATCTTCAATATTAATCAAGCAGGAAGTAGGGTTTTACCTCCATCGAGAGGGCGAAACAGGTAAACATTGTGTCCCTTGCTTCCTGTTACCATCAGCCTAAGAGGCACAGATCGGGACCCCCTACCCGAGATCCACCGGTTTTGACACCGACATTGGTGCTTTCATTGAGAGTTCCTCTGTGTCGTCGCCGCAAGGCTTGATGGCGCCCCCAACGGTCAACAACACGGTCCAGGGCGAGACTTTTCTCCCCGGACAGATCTTCGTGTTCGGTGGCTTCGCACTGCGGGCCAATTCGCTTGGCCATCTGGAGCAGATCGACAGCTACGCCCCTGTCCACTAGGTCAGATTCGGAAACTTGAACTACACGGCCGACATCCGTGGAGACTTGGTCTTCGACGGATTCGGGCCTGGGCCAAGAGCGTCGGGCAGTCACGATGAGCACGGCATAGACCTGCTGTCGGACGATGTCCGGGATATCACTCCGGCAGTAGCCCCGGACCTAGATCTGGAGTAGACTGCTTGGCCCACGGACGGGTGGATGGACCCCGCCCCGCAGGCTGTACACTCATCGTCTGTAGAGCCGAACACAGGCCTCACTTCCAAGGAAGCCTATGACTCCAGATCCCCGGATTCATATCCAGTTGTGGGATCCAGCCCGTGCGCTCCCGAGCCCGCCGAGCCTGGCTGGGCTCCTGTAATGGAGTTTACTGCTGCGGATATCTTCTAGCACTCGCCCTTCGGCGAAATGCTGAACTCATTAAAGTCTCTCTCTTTGTCAGGAGACTCTTGGCCGAACTATGCCCGGCTTGAGTGGGAAGCAGGTGACGAAGGAATTCGCTGCCCACCCACCACCCACTTCATTGCCACGGTCGATGATTTAACCGACGCGCTTGACTTCGACTTCGAAGACATCGACGGTATGGACGACGATGCAAGAGAAGTACAGGAACCACCGCTCACAGGGCAGTGGACAGCCACCTCCTCATACGATATATATATGGTGGACACTTCGAAGGAAACCAATGGCGACGAGGCAATGGAGGATAACCCCTGAGAGAGAAAAACGAAGCATGGGTGTCGTCGGCGCCGCTCCAAGCCCCGCCACAGCAACACCGGCCCCGGAGATGAAGGCAATCCGGATGGTGCCGAAGAGGAATACAACCCTGACCAGCCCGCCACGAGCAGGCCGAACAGGAAGATGAGCAGGTCAGCCCAGACGAATAGGTGACCGACGGATATCCGGAGGAGGACAACTATATGCCCCCCTCCGAAGAAGAGATTAGCCTCAGCGACGACGAGTTCGGCGTGCCTGAGGATCCCGAAGAGCAGGAGTGCTTCAAGCGCCGGCTGATTGCCACTACGAGGAGACAGAAGAAGAAGCAGCAGCAGCTTCAAGCTGATCAGGACCTGCTCACAGACAGATGAACAGAAGTCCTGGCAGCCGGGGAATATGGACTCGAGCACCACACGGCTGACCGGCCACCCCGTGGCCAGGATAAAACGGCATACCAGCCCGAATACCAGCCCGCACCCCCGTGCCAGTTTACTACGGCCCGGGGCAATACTCAAAACACCGCAGGACAACCAAGATCGATCTACGGATCGCGGGGGTGCGCCCCAGCGCGCGATGATGACCGTCACGCCGAATACATTATGAACAAGTCCGGCCAGGCCGAACACAGCAACCCAGACCAATTCGAACTGCGTAGCCACATAGCCCAAAGACGAGGCGCGCACACCCCTACGCTTCATCGGCGAAGTGATGGATCATGAATTCCCAGAAGGGTTCAAACCCGTAAACATCGAATCATACGATGGCACAACAGACCCCGCAGTATGGATCAAAGATTTCCTTCTCCACATCCACATGGCCCGCGGAGACGATCTACATGCCATCAAGTATCTTCCCCTTAAGCTCAAAGGACCATCCGGCTTTGGCTAAACAGATGCCAACCAAATTCCATTGGCAGTTGGGAAAACCTGGAAGACGCATTCCTTGACAACTTCCAGGGCACATATGTGCGACCACCGGACGCCGATGACTTGAGCCACATTACCCAACAGCCCGGGGAGTCAGCCAGGAAATTCTGGACTCGGTTCCTAACTAAAAAGAACCAAATGGTCGACTGTCCGGACGCCGAAGCCCTGTCGGCTTTTAAGCATAATATCTGTGACGAGTGGCTCGCTCGACACCTCGGCCAGGAAAAACCCAAGTCCATGGCAGCTCTCACAACACTAATGACCCGCTTTTGCGCGGGCGAGGACAGCTGGTTGGCTCGCAGCGGCACCAGGCCACATTCCTGTACTTCGGATGTCCGCGACAATAACGGCAAGCCACGACGCAACAGACATAAGCGACGAAACAACGGCGACAACACTTAAGACACGACAGTAAACGCCGGATTCAGCGGATCCAAGTCCGGTCAGCGGAAGAAGCCATTCAAAAGAAACAATCAGGGACCGTCCAGCCTGAACCGTATACTGGAGCGCTCGTGCCAAATTCATGGCACCCCGGACAAGCCATCCAACCACATCAATAGAGACTGCTGGGTGTTCAAAAGGGCCGGCAAAATAAACGGCAAAAACAAGGACAAGGGGCTGCACAGCAACGATGACGAGGAGCCCCGGCGTCCGAGCACGGGGGGACAGAAGAAATCCCCCCCCCCAAAGGTGAAAATGGTCAACATGATCTACGCCACTCACATCCCCAAGCGCGAACCGAAGCCAGCACTACGGGACGTCTACGCGATGGAGCCAGTCGCCCCCAAATTCAACCCATGGTCAGCTTGTCCGATCACCTTTGATCGTAGGGATCATCCTACTAGCATCCGTCATGGCGGCTCAGCCGCATTGGTCTTAGACCCAATCATCGATGGATTCCACCTCACGTGAGTCCTTATGGACGGCGGCAGCAGCCTGAACCTGCTTTATCAGGAAACAGTGCGCAAAATGGGCATCGACCCTTCAAGGATCAAGCTCACCAAAACCACCTTTAAAGGTGTAATTCCTGGAGTAGAGGCCCGCTGTATGGGCTCTATAACATTGGAAGTGGTCTCCGGATCTCCGGACAACTTCCAAAGCGAAGAGCTAATCTTCGATATCGTCCCTTTCCGTAGTGGTTACCACGCACTGCTCGGACGAACCGCATTCGCTAGATTCAATGCGGTACAACACTATGCATATCTCAAGCTCAAGATGCCAGGCCCGCGTGGGGTCATAACAGTCGGAAACATGGACCGTTCTCTCCGTACGGAAGAGCATACTGCAGCCCTGCCCTCGCGGCAGAAGTGCAATGCGGCCTCCTCCGGCAAACCACCAATCCGGCTACGACAACCTCGAGCACCGTCAAGCGAGTCCGGAGCACCCCGGAACAGGATCACCAGGCACGCCAAGAGCGCGACTAGCAGTCCGGCCTCCGCTCAAGCCCCATCAAAGCAGCATTCGTGCCACGCGCACACAACTATGCACTCAAAATACAATGGGCACAGGCGGAGGCGCAGCAGTGACTCAGTCAGCAGTGCGGTATCACCGCAGCATACTTTCATAAAAAAACCCTTTCTCTTTCTATTTCTTTCAGGACATTGCCTTAGAGCAACCTCTTCAGAAGAGCCGGATTGTCGGACTTATATAGGGGAGAAAACCAAGGAGGCAACAGGCTTTGCGCACAGAAGGAAACACCCAGGGCGATCGTTATACCTGTTTTATCTATCTATACGCGGCCTGCCCCTCGATAGGACATGTCAAATAGTCATATTTATCTCCGCTTAATGCATTCATTGTAAACATACGCTTAAACATATTATTCATCAATGGGAGATCACATATAGCGTCAGCTTATTATTCTTATTTGAGCATTTTTTTCTTACAAATGTTTATTCGATATTGCAACCGTACACCTTGGTACGGTTAGTTTGCCAGGGGCTTCTTATGGCGCCCCGTAATACGGCAAGTTAAGTCTGAACACTTTCAACAGTGCCGCACCCCAAACTTATAGCACTATATGCATCAGCTCCAAATCATGTCTTGGGTCCATAGTTGGGTTAGCCCGGCTCCCTTGTTTTGGTACCTTATGTTCCGTTATATCGGCTAAGGTAGTGCAGGGAGAACTACTGCGATTGTGTCCCGGCTCTTCCGGACGAGCACCTCAGTAGAGAAAGCCGAAAACTGATCGGCATGATGCGGCGAGAGTTGGTCGCTGTTCGAGAGGTCTTAAAATCCTTAAAGATTTTTTCCGCTTTAGGCGATGAATCGGCCTTGTCCGATTTAGGCGTATATAGCGCCCCAATTCGGCCCTCCGAATTCTAGGGGCTTCGCCGAAATTTAAAATTATAGACTTCTATGGCTAAGTGAAAGTTATAAAGCCGCATAGTCCGATTGCCTTGTTCGCTGCGCCGGATACCTCCTTAAGGGACCAAAAATTTGGATAAAGAGTATCCGGGTTTTTCCAGGAACACCCCGGTACTAGTTACGTGGGGGTAGAAGCCAACGACTGGCCTACTTTCAGAATTTTATAAACAGCCGCATAGAAGGTAATATTTTAAATCAAATAGCGCTACAAGCACAAGTAACTTCGTCTTCAAATTACAACAGCGGCAGAGGTACATTCAGTCAAAAATCTTGTCCTTGGTACATTCATCGGCCACGAGACGAGCGCCCTTCATAACGCCATCATAGTACTTCTCGGGATAGCGATGCGCCTTGCCCTCCGGCGGCCCGTCCTTCACCAGCTTCTCCGCATCCAGCTTGCCCCAATGCACCTTCACGCGGGCAAAGGCCCGGCGGGCACCCTCAATGCAAACATATCGCTTGATAACTTCAAGCCGCGGACAGGCATTCACCATCCGCTTGATCAGGCCGAAGTAGCTAGTGGGCAGGGGCTCACCAGGCCAAATCCGGACTATGAAATCTTTCATAGCCACTTCGCCGCCTCAGGAGTTTGACCAACTGCTTCAGTTGGTCACTCAGAGGCATTGGGTGTTCGGCCCCAGCATACTGGGACCAGAACAGCTTCTCCGTTGAGCTCCCCTCTTGGGCACGGTAGAACTCCGCGACATCTAATACGCTAGGCCTTGGCCTCTCTCATACTCACAAGGGCCTTCGCAATCTCGGCCTCTTTCATCTTCAGATCATGCTCCACGGACTCAAACTTCTTGTCGAGGTCCCGGAGGTCTTGCTGTACCTCGCCCACTCTAGCGCCTTGCTTTTCGCGCTCCTTGCATTCCAAGGCCGCCTTGTTCTCGGCCTTGGACAGCGCTTTCTTTAGCGACGCCACTTCGGCGGTGGCCCCTGTTACACAGTCACGACGCTTCGTCGCTAGACTAATCAATTTTATCTATCCTTAAAAACATAAGGGTGGGGAATCACTCACCTTTGTTCTCTTCGAGCTGCCTCTTTGTGAGGTCGAGCTCTCCATGTGCCTGCTCCAGGTCCCGCTTTAGTTCGGCGACCTCGGCTGTGCGGGCAGCAGTGGCAAGCAGCACAGCCTACTCATTCACATGCACATTTATTATTAGATTCCTGCGGATTATAATTGACCCACCGTTTGGCTTTTCCTCCCGAACACCAAACCGAGTATCAGGGGCTACTACCTATCGGGTGGTAATTTCACACATTTTTATTACTTACCTCAAAGCCTGTTAGGAGGCTGGTGCAAGCTTTGGTTAGTCCGCTCTTGGCGGACGAAACCTTCTGAATCACCGCACTAATAAGAGTACGGTGCTCTTCATCCATGGAAGCGTCGTGAAGCGCTTCTAGCAGACAAGCCGGCGCCCCGGGCGCAACGGAAGTCCTCGACACAGACGGCTTGCCCTCCCTAACGAGGGGCTGCCCGCCTGAGTCCGGAACCATTGGAGGTTCCAGAACAGTGTTTAGCTGAGAGCCCGGCCTACTGTGGCTCTCCTCGACACGATCCGCGGGGATTTTGAACCCCGCGTGTCCGACATCTGGAATTCCGCCTTGGGGCGTCTCCAAAGTCACCCCCCCCCGCTCTGGGAGCCTTCGGGACAACACCTCTGTGTCATCCGCGGGTTGAGGAGTAGTGGCCGTCGGGAGCGAGTTGATCGCTGAATTGCTCAGGGATCCATCCGAAGATGATACCTCAGGATGAACCCTGGCCGGACTGCATATATGTTCGGCGTTATAAAAATACTGTGAAGTAAAGTCATGATAGAGTGCGGATACTTATGATCGCTCTAGGGGCTTCCCCCTGGGCAGCCACCCCGCCTCGCTATGGCGGCCGTGGCGGAGTAGTCCGTAAGGGACACCCTTCCCTTCTTGGACGTCCCAGCCTCCCCCTCCGGGGCGTCTTTCCTCTTTTTCTCCTCCCCAGTGTGGGGAGGTAGAGTTTCTTCTTGCTTCCCCCGCCTCCGCGGAAGGAATCTGTCTCGACATCGTCAAAAGACGTGGGTATGACGGCCTTGCACCGAGGGCCTTTCCCGGCCCCCTGGTCCGCCTTCTCAAACCGCCTATCCTCTCCGGATGGGGTGGCCCCTTCTTCTTCTTCTTCCTCCCCTTCAGGGGAGGAGTGTGCCTCGTCGTCTTCGAACGAGGCTTCTGCCTAATCTTCGCGGAGACCCTTCACGGTCCCGGGGCCTTCTTCTTGACCTTCTTCTCTGGTGCCTCAGAGGGCCGGATTAGCATCCCCGTCAGAAGAGCATCTGTTGGACCTTCGGGCAACGGAGCTGGACAGTCAATCTGCTCCGCTGTCTCCACATAATCCTGATCAAGCATGCACAATTATTTAATACTCCCTCCTGAATATATGGGGAAGAACAGAATCCGGTGGTAATCAGGAAACTCACCGGACGAGGAGGCCGCGCGGCATTGCTACCTCTTGAGCATTGCGTTGGATTTCCCCGAAGAGGAGAGGATGATGCAGTAAAGTAGCGTAAGAATTTCCCTCAATTTTTGAGAACCAAGGTATCAATCCAGTAGGAGACCACACACAAGTCCCTCGTACCTGCACAAAATGATAGCTACTCGCAACCAACGCGATTAGGGGTTGTCGATCCCTTCACGGTCACTTACGAGAGTGAGATCTGATAGAGATGATAAATAATATTTTTGGTATTTTTGGTATATAGATGCAAAGCAAAAAATAAAAGGCAAAGTAAAAAAAAGCAAGTATTAAAGTGATGGAGATTGATATGATGAGAATAGACCCGGGGGCCATAGGTTTCACTAGTGGCTTCTCTCAAGAGCATAGATATTCTACGGTGGGTGAACAAATTACTGTTGAGCAATTGACAGAATTGAGCATAGTTATGAGTATATCTAGGTATGATCATGTATATAGGCATCACGTCCATGACAAGTAGACCAAAAGCGATTCGCATCTACTACTATTACTCCACTCATCGACCGCTATCCAAGCATGCATCTAGAGTATTAAGTTAAAAACAGAGTAACGCCTTAAGCAAGATGACATGATGTAGAGGATAAATTCATGCAATATGATAAGAACCCCATCTTGTTATCCTCGATGGCAACAATACAATCGTGCCTTGCTGCCCCTTATACATCCTTTGGTAAAGGACACCGCAAGATTGAACCAAAGCTAAGCACTTCTCCCATTGCAAGAACTACCAATCCTGTTGGCCAAACCAAACGGATAATTAGAAGAGACTTGCAAAGATAACTCAATCATACATAAAAGAATTCAGAGAAGATTCAAATATTATTCATAGATAAGTTGGATCATAAACCCACAATTCATCGGTCTCAACAAACACACCGCAAAAAGAAGAATACATCGAATAGATCTCCACGAGAGAGGGGGAGAACATTGTATTGAGATCCAAAAAGAGAGAAGAAGCCATCTAGCTACTAACTATGGACCCGTTGGTCTGAGGTAAACTACTCACACTTCATCAGAGAGGCTTTGATGATGATGTAGAAGCCCTCCGTGATGGATGCCCCCTCCGGCGGAGCTCCGGAACAGGCCCCAAGATGGGATCTCGTGGATACAGGAAGTTGCGGCGGTGGAATTAGGTTTTGGCTCCTGTTACGATCGTTTGAAGTGCGAGGTATATATAGGAGGAAGGATTACGTCGGTGAACAACGGTGGGCCCACGAGGCAGGGCGCGCCCCACCCTCGTGACCGCCTCTTTGTTCCTTGGAGTAGGGTCCAAGTCCCTGGATCACGTTCGGTGAGAAAATCACGTTCCCAAAGGTTTCATTCCGTTTGGACTCCGTTTGATATTCATTTCTTGAGACACTTTGAAATAGGCAAAAACAGCAATTCAGGTTGGGCCTTCGGTTAATAGGTTAGTCCCAAAAATAATATAAAAGTGGAAAATAAAGCCCAATATAGGCCAAAACAGTAGATAAAGTACCATGGAGCAATCAAAAATTATAGATACGTTGGAGACGTATCAGGCATCCCCAAGCTTAATTCCTACTCGTCCTCGAGTAGGTAAATGGTAAAAAAGAGAATTTTTGATGCGGACTGATACTTTGGCATAATTTCAATGTAAATCTTCTTAACTGTGGTATGAATATTCAGATCCGAATGAATACAAAATAAAAGTTCATATTGATAAAAGAAATAGTAATACTTGAAGCATACTAATAAAAGTAATCATGTCTTCTCAAAATAGCATGGCAAAAGAAAGTTCATCCCTACAAAATCATATAGTTAGGTTATGCTTCATTTTCGTCACACAAAGATGTTCCCAACTTCTATACCCCCGATGGCAAGCCAAGCAATTGTTTCATACTTAAATAATCTCATACTTTTTCAACCTTCATGCAATACATGAGCGTGAGCCATGGATATAGCACTATGGGTGGAATAGAATATGATACTGGGGGTTATGTGGAGAAGACAAAAAAAAGGAGAAATTCTCACATCAACGAGGCTAATCAATGAGCTATGGAGATGCCCATCAATTGATGTCAACATGAGGAGTAGGGATTGCCATGCAACGGATGCACTAGAGCTATAAATGAATGCTCAACAAAAGAAAACTAGTGGGTGTGCATCCAACTTGCTTGCTCATGAAGACCTAGGCATTTGAGGAAGCCCATCGTAGGAATATACAAGCCAAGTTCTATAATGAAAAATTCCCACTAGTATGAAAAAGACAACTTATGAGACTCACTATATGAAAAACATGGTGCTACTTTGAAGCACAAGTGTGGAAAAAAGAGATAGTAACATTGCCCTTTTTATTTATTTTCTTATTTTTTGGGCCTTTCTTTTTTTTTCTTTTTGGTCTTTCTCTTTTTTTTGGGCAATGCTCTAATAATGATGATCATCACACTTCTATTGATTACAACATAAGGAATACAACTCGAAACTAGAACAAGATATGTATGAATGCCTCCGGCAGTGTACCGGGATGGTACGATGAATCAAGAGTGACATGTATGAAAAATAATGCATGGTGGATTTGCCACAAATACGATGTCAACTACATGATCATGCAATGGCAATATGACAAAAGCAAGGTATGTCATGATGATGAACAGAACGGTGGAAAGTTGCATGGCAATATATCTTGGAATGGCTATGGAAATGCCATAATAGGTAGGTATGGTGGCTGTTTTGAGGAAGATATAACGAGGTTTATGTGTGATAGAGTGTATCATATCACGGGGTTTGGATGCACCGGCGAGGTTTGCACCAACTCTCAATGTGAGAAAGGGCAATGCACGGTACCGAAGAGGCTAGCAATGGCGGAAAGGTAAAAGTGCGTATAATCCATGGACTCAACATTAGTCAGAAGAACTCATATACTTATTGCAAAAATTTAGAAGTCATCAAAAATCAAGTACTACGTGCATGCTCCTAGGGGGATAGATTGGTAGGAAAAGACCATCGCTCGTCCACGACCGCCACTCATAAGGATGCACAAGCCAGGTACACTTCATGTTTCAAATTTGTTACACAACTTTAACCATACGTGCATGCTACGGGATTTGCTAACTTCAACACAAGCATTCTTTAAATTGATAATCACCCAACCCGCATGACTTTAATATTACCACCTCCATATCTCAAAACAATTATCAAGTATCAAACTTTTCTTAGTATTCAACGCACTCAAAAGAAAGTTTCACATATCTTGAATACCAACTATATTAATTTTAAGCAAATTACCATGCTATTAACGACTCTCAAAATAATCTAAGTGAAGCATGAGAGATCAATAGTTTCTTTAAAACAAATCCACCACCGTTCTCTAAAAGATCTAAGTGAAGCACTAGAGCAAAAATTATCAAGCTCAAAAGATATAAGTGAAGCACTATGAGCATAACTATCAAACTCAAAAAATATAAGTGAAGCACTATGAGCATTCTATCAAATTCCAATTCATGTATGGATCTCTCAAAAGGTGTGTACATCAAGGATGATTGTGGTAAACTAACAAGCAAAGACGCAAATAATGCAAGACGCTCCAAGCAAAACACTTATCATGTGGTGAATAAAAATATAGCTCCAAGTAAATTACCGATGGAAGTAGACGAAAGAGGGGATACCTTCCGGGGCATCCCCAAGCTTTGACTTTTTGGTGTCCTTGGATTATCTTGGGGGTGCCATGGGCATCCCCAAGCTTAGACTCTTTCCACTCCTTGTTCCATAATCCATCAAAAGAATTCACCCAAAACTTGAAAACTTCACAACACAAAACTCAATAGAAATCTCGTGAGCTCCGTTAAAGAAAGGAAACAAAAGACTACTTTAAGGTACTGTAATGAACCCATTATTTATTTATATTGGTGTTAAACCCACTGTATTCCAACTTCTCTATGTATCATAAACTATTTTACTAGCCATAGATTCATCAAAATAAGCAAACAACACACGCAAAACAGAATCTGTCAAAAACAGAACAGTCTGTAGTAATCTGTAACTAACGCAAACTTATGGAACTGAAATATACCAAAATTAGACGACCTAGACAATTTGTTTATTGATCAGCAGCAATTGGAATCAGTATTTTATCACGTTCTGGTGATTTTTAACAATTCGGGCACTGAGCGCAAAGTTTCAGCTAATTACAGCATGATCAAATAACTATCATCCAAGAAGATCCAATAGGTCTAGCTTGGCAAAAACACTAATTAAAAGATAAAACCACATCTAAACAGAGGCTAGATGGATTATTTATTCCTAAACAGGAGCAAAAACAAAAAACAAAAAATAAAATTGGGTTGCCTCCCAACAAGCGCTATCGTTTAACACCCCTAGCTAGGCATAAAACCAAGGATAGATCTAGATATTGCCATCTTTAATTTTCAGTTTTTTAGCGGAGTCATGCTCGAATCCGGGGGGTTCTTTCCGCTTCCCTTCATACTCGGAAATTTTTAGATCTAAAGAATCCAACCACTTATTACAAAGAGTAATCAACATATTCATGCGGTGAAGATTTCCGCTAACACTTTTAAGAGGCTCAAGAGACTTTTGTAAAAAAATTGTTACTTCGCAAATCTTCTCAAACACTTGGGTTTCTTCCGGGGTAGGATGAGATCCTCCCTTTTGGGGTAATGTTCCCACTATTCCTCTATAATTTCATGCTTAATCTGGGATCAATCTCAATGAAATTTCCCTTGGCAATGCAATCCAAGAGTTGTCTATGCGTCATATTTAACCCAACATAAAAATTACGAAGAAGAATTCTAAAGTTCACCTCTAGGGTGCACTTACGATAAGATTACATCATCCTATACCAAGCATCTTTTAAGTTTTCTCCTTGCCTTTGCTTGAAGTGAAGAACCTCAAACTCGGGAGACATAGGAGCGGATAAGGAATTAGACATAACGACAAGCAAGCAAACTAATACACGAGCAAACAAACGGACGAGGAAAAGGTAACGGGAAAAAGAGGAGGAGATTGGGAAAGAGAGGGCGAATAAAACGACAAGGGTGAAGTGGGGGAGAGGAAAACAAGAGGCAAATGGCAAATAATGTAATGCAAGAGATAGGGATTGTGATGGGTACTTGGTATGTCTTGACTTGCTCTTGCGTGAGCCTCCCCGGCAACGGCGCCAGAAATTCTTCGTGCTACCTCTTGAGCACTGCGTTGGATTTCCCCGAAGAGGAGAGGATGATGTAGTAAAGTAGCGTAAGTATTTCCCTCAGTTTTTGAGAACCAAGGTATCAATCCAGTAGGAGACCATGCACAAGTCCCTCGTACCTGCACAAAACGATAGCTACTCGCAACCAACGCGATTAGGGGTCGTCAATCCCTTCACGGTCACTTACGAAAGTGAGATCTGATAGAGATGATAAATAATATTTTTGGTATTTTTGGTATATAGATGCAAAGTAAAAATAAAAGGCAAAGTAAAAACAAAGCAAGTATTAAAAGTGATGGAGATTGATATGATGAGAATAGACCCGGGGGCCATAGGTTTCACTAGTGGCTTCTCTCAAGAGCATAGATATTCTACGGTGGGTGAACAAATTACTGTTGAGCAATTGACAAAATTGAGCATAGTTATGAGTATATCTAGGTATGATCATGTATATAGGCATCACGTCCATGACAAGTAGACCGAAACGATTCTGCATCTACTACTATTACTCCACTCATCGACCGCTATCCAGCATGCATCTAGAGTATTAAGTTAAAAACAGAGTAACGCCTTAAGCAAGATGACATGATGTAGAGGGATAAATTCATGTAATATGATAAGAACCCCATCTTGTTATCCTCGATGGCAACAATACAATACATGCCTTGCTGCCCTTCTGTCACTGGTAAAGGACACCGCAAGATTGAACCCAAAGCTAAGCACTTCTCCCGTTGCAAGAACTACCAATCTAGTTGGCCAAACCAAACGGATAATTCGAAGAGACTTGCAAAGATAACCCAATCATACATAAAAGAATTCAGAGAAGATTCAAATATTATTCATAGATAAGTTGGATAATAAACCCACAATTCATCGGTCTCAACAAACACACCGCAAAAAGAAGATTACATCGAATAGATCTCCACGAGAGAGGGGGAGAACATTGTATTGAGATCCAAAAAGAGAGAAGAAGCCATCTAGCTACTAACTATGGACCCGTAGGTCTGAGGTAAACTACTCACACTTCATCGGAGAGGCTTTGATGATGATGTAGAAGCCCTCCGTGATGGATGGCCCCTCTGGCGGAGCTCCGGAACAGGCCCCAAGATGGGATCTCGTGGATACAGGAAGTTGCGGCGGTGGAATTAGGTTTTTGGCTCCTATTCTGATTGTTTGGGGGTATGTAGGTATATATAGGAGGAAGGAGTACGTCGGTGGAGAAATAGGGGGCCCACGAGGCAGGGGGCTCGCCCAGGGGGGCGCGCCCCCCACCCTCGTGACCGCCTCTTTTGTTCCTTGGAGTAGGGTCCAAGTCCCCTGGATCACGTTCGGTGAGAAAATCACGTTCCCGAAGGTTTCATTCCGTTTGGAGTCCGTTTGATATTATGTTTCTTCAAAACACTGAAATAGGCAAAAACAGTAATTCTGGGCTGGGCCTCCGGTTAATAGGTTAGTCCAAAACTAATATAAAAGTGGAAAATAAAGCCCAATATAATCCAAAACAGTAGATAAAGTAGCATGGAGCAATAAAAAATTATAGATACATTGGAGACGTATCAGGCATGAAGTCCACGGTCCTCGGATATGGGAGGAGGTACTTCGGAGGCCTTGAACAACGCCTTCCACGCGTCTTTGTGCTTCATGCCATTGAGCCTCTGAAGCGTCTGGTGTTCGGCCGCGACGAACTCCCACAGATTAAATGCCCGCCTTTGGCACGGAAGAATCCGGCGAACGAGCATGACCTGGATCACGTTGACAAACTTGATGTTCTTGTCCTTCATGCTCTTGATGCAGTTTTGGAGTCCGGTCAGCTCTGTAGGTTCACCCCAGGCTAGGCCCTTCTTTTCCCAGGAGGTGAGCCGCGTGGGGGTTCCGGATCGGAACTCAGGGGCCGCTGTCCAGTTGGCATCGCGCGGCTCGGTGATGTAGAACCACCCCGACTGCCACCCTTTCACGGTCTCCGCAAAGGAGCCGTCAAGCCAGGTGACATTAGGCATTTTGCCCACCATGGCCCCTTTGCACTCCGCTTGCTGGCCACTCACGATCTTCGGCTTCACGCAGAAGATTTGTAGCCACAAGCCAAAGTGAGGCTTGATGAGGAGGAAGGCCTCGCATACGACGATAAACGCCGAGATGTTGAGGACGAAGTTTGGGGCTAGATCATGGAAATCTAGCCCGTAGTAGAACATGAGCCCGCGGACGAAGGGGTGAAGTGGAAACCCCAGTCCACGGATGAAGTGGGCGAGAAACACGACCCCCTCGTGGGGTCCCGGGGTTGGAATGACCTGCCCGTCGTCTGGTAGCCGGTGCGCTATGTCTGCGGCCAAGTATCCGGCCGCCCGAAGATTTGCGATGTGCTTCTCCTTCACGGTGGAAGCCACCCACTTGCCTCCTGCTCCGGACATGTTTAGCTGCGTGGAGAAGGCTTGGACTAGGGCGCTGGAGCTCGAGGGGGCGAGAGTGGGCAAAGGAGGAAGAAGGCGTGGGCAAAAATGGGGAACTCTTATCCCTTTATAGAGGCGACGAAGGCGGTGTGCCTCCCCACTCGCGCGTTGAGAATCGCTTACTTCCCAAGCACCACGATTGATGGCATGGTGGGATTACCCATACCCATATTGATGAGAATCCCGTGATAAGGGGACACGATCTCTGCTTTGACAAGACGTGTCAAGGAAACCGCCTCACAATATGCGCTGCGGCTGGTTGTAGGAAAACGGTTCGAATAATGACCCGACCGTAATGACATGTCACGTTGTCTAAAAAAGTTGTCAGCAGATTGCATTTGTGAAATATCATTCTCTCTACGGCGGTATGTGAAGATCATTTTGCGGATATGGACCGGTTGAAGTGTTCGATAATTACCTTGGAGTATTCGGAGAAGGAACCCGCCTTGCAATGCCGAAGACAAGACTGCGCGCCGGACTCGTCGTCATTGAAGCCTGGTTCAGGGGCTACTGAGGGAGTCCTGGATTAGGGGGTATCCGGACAGCCAGACTATATGCATCGTCCAGACTATTGAAGCGTGAAGATACAAGACTCAAGACTCCGTTCCGTGTTTGGATGGGACTCTCCTTTGCGTGGAAGGCAAGCTTGGTGATCCGGATATTGTATTTCCTTCCTTGTAACCGACTCCATGTAAACCCTACCCCTCTCCGGTGTCTATATAATACGGAGAGGTTGGTCCCTAGAAGGCCGATCACAATTACAATCATAATCATCATAGGCTAGCTCCTAGGGTTTAGCCTCTACGATCTCGTGGTAGATCTACTCTTGTACTACTCATATCTTCAATATTAATCAAGCAGGAAGTAGGGTTTTACCTCCATCGAGAGGGCTCAAACCTGGGTAAACATTGTGTCCCTTGCTTCCTGTTACAATCAGCCTAAGACACACAGATCAGGACCCCCTACCCGAGATCCGCCAATTTTGACACCGACAACGCCCACGTCCCATCAATCGCCACGCGTCGGCCGGGGCCGCAGGCGGTTAAGGCCCACGGCGCTCCGCACTTGCCCTTTGGCTTCGCCTCGAAGCCAAGTTCGAGCGCGCCTTGGGCCCGGGGGCTACTGTTGGTGTTCTCGGCATGGGGGTACCCAGACCGGCCTGCCTGCAGCCCACATCGTGGCTCCATCAACGGCCTGGTATGATCCAGCTTCAGCATCAACAACTCAAGACCCTCGTGAGGGGCCAAGCCTCGCAAGGCGGACGACACCAAGACCTCCACGAGGGGCGGACTCTCCAGGCTGGCTCCCGAGGAACGGAGATTTATATGCAAGCCTCACCTCGTGAGGTTCAGATGACGTGAGCCGTGACGACCAAGGCCAAGCGGGCACCAGCGGGTGCAGTGTACCAATTTCCTCTTTGGTGCTAAGGAGGCAAACGCATGCGCGGAGTCCTGAGGAATCAGCCAAAGGTTTCCATTCCCGTGCAACAAGACCAAGACCGCCAGGACGGCAGGACGGAGGTCATCGCCGATCCCACCCCGGCGTCACGACCAAAGGCTTTTGCTGGCGAAGACTACTTTTGTCAGGATAGCATGTACTAGTTGTCTCCCTTCAAATTTGGCCGTTGTGGGATCCCTTCCCGCCTTCATTTGGGAAGAGGACCAAGGCCACTATAAATAGGACTTAGCCACCACCATAGGCGACATCGGATCCATTCCACCCTCAAATCCGCCAGCTCACTCGAGCCCAAGAACACCTCTCCTCCAGAGGTTGTTTGCCACTATACTAGTTCATCCTCAGCCCCTCGAGGCTAATCCACCAAAAAGAAGGAGTAGGGTTTTACACTGCAAGGTGGCCCGAACCTGGGTAAACTGTTGTATCTCTTTTCCCTTCAGATCATCGGGCTAGGATGTGAGATTAGCGAGTAGGCAAACTGGGGAGGATGAGTTCTTCGCACGCACCCTAGAGTTCGAACCTCTCAAGGGTTTGCGGAACCTGAAATCCAACATTTGGCGCACCAGGTAGGGGTGCGCCGAAGCTTCGCTTCTCCGTCCGTGATATGTCTCCAACGTATCTATAAATTTCGATTGTTCCATGCTATTATTTTATCTGTTTTGGATGTTTATGGGCTTTATTAAACACTTTTATATTATTTTTGGGACTAACCTATTGACCCAGAGCCCAGTGCCAGTTCCTATTTTTTCCCTTGTTTCATTGTTTCGAAGAAAAGGAAATGCTTGTGTTGAAGTTGTGCTAGTTGAGTAGTTGTGAATTTGAGAAATGCTTGTGTTGAAGTTTGCAAGTCCCGTAGCATGCACGTATGGTAAACGTTATGTAACAAATTTGAAACATGAGGTGTTCTTTGATTGTCCTCCTTATGAGTGGCGGTCGGGGACGAGCGATGGTCTTTTCCTACCAATCTACCCCCCTAGGAGCATGCGCATAGTGCTTGGTTTTTGATGACTTGTAGATTTTTGCAATAAGTATGTGAGTTCCTTATGACTAATGTTGAGTCCATGGATTATAACTCTTACCCTTCCATCATTGCTAGCCTCTTCAGTACCATTCATTGCCCTTTCTCACATGGAGAGTTGGTGCAAACTTCACCGATGCATCCAAACCCCGTGATATGATACGCTCTTTCACACATAAACCTCCTTATATCTTCCTCAAAACAGCCACCATACCTACCTATTATGGCATTTCCATAGCCATTCCGAGATATATTGCCATGCAACTTTCCACCGTTCTGTTTATCATGACACGTTCATCATTGTCATATTTCTTAGCATGATCATGTAGTTGACATAGTATTTGTGGCAAAGCCACTATTCATAATTCTTTCATACAAGTCACTCTTGGTTCATTGCATATCCTGGTACACCGCCGGAGGCATTCATATAGAGTCATACTTTGTTCTAGTATCGAGTTGTAATCATTGAGTTGTAAATAAATAGAAGTGCGATGATCATCATTTTCTAGAGCATTGTCCAAAGTGAGGAATAAAAAAAAAGAGAGAAAGGCCATAAAAAAAGAGAAGGCCCAAAAAAATGAGAGAAAAATAGAGAAGGGACAATGTTACTATCCTTTACCACACTTGTACTTCAAAGTAGCACCATAATCTTCATGATAGAGAGTCTCTTATTTTGTCACTTTTATATACTAGTGGGAATTTTTCATTATAGAACTTGGCTTGTATATTCCATGACGCTATGAAAATGACCCAACGTATTAACGGACCACAAACGGGCCGATTGTAACCACGGGCTAAATTTGGCCCACAAGTAGAAAATGACAGTAACAGGCTGTAAGTAAACGAATGCTGGAAATGAGCCCAAGAATAAATAGGCTCCGAGAAGGCCGAAAGGTAACATGGGCTGGAAACGGCCCAACGGAATAACGGGCCGTTAATGGGTATAAAGTGATACACTGTTCATTACGGGCCTGTTTCACCACGGGCTATTAATGGGTGTAAAGTGATACACTGTTCATTACGGGCCAGTTTCACCACGGGCCGTTAATAGGACAAGAGTTACATAGGGCCTCATATGGGCTGAAACACGTCATGGGCCATACATGGGCCAGAAGTGAAAACAGGCTGGAATCATATTGGGTGGCCCAGATGACGCTACTGGGCCTAATTCGGATAGGGCGTAACGGGCCTTGGGTTAGCGGGCTGTAAATGGGCTATATGCGAACACGCCGTTAACATGCTTTCCATGGGCCGACCTGCCACCTTTTGACCAAGTCAAATGGGCCGGCCTTTTCACAGGAATGGGCCTCTGTTGGGCCGTGCCACATGTCGATGTATCATAGGTGCCTTCTGTCCAATGAGTGAATGGCATCTGTCCCAACGATGAGCGGACACGTGTTTCCTCCAGCCAATGATGATTTTACACGTGGAAAATCCCCATTGGTCGGGGCTGTTAACGGGTTATCGGATCCAAAACCCGACCCGATAGCTTAACGGTGTTCCGTTATGGTGGATGCCACGTGTCGGTCACCCTTGACGAAAGCACTTCTGTGACGCGGGATTTATCGTCATGGAAGTGGACACTTCCGTGATGATAATTTTGGTGATGTCATGGAACACTTCTACGACATCACATGTATGACTATCTTGATTCTGTCACAAATTTTTTATGGATGTACATGCATGACAAAAAACGCTACCTACTGTGACAAACACGTATCATCACGGAAGTGTATTTTTTTTTTTGTAGTGCTAGAGCAAACAACAAACTACTCCAAAAGATATAAGTGAAGGTCAATGAGTAGTCGAATAATTATGCAACTATGTGAAGACTCTCCCATTTTAAGAATTTAAGATCTTAGTATTTTATTCAAACAGCAAGCAAAACAAAATAAAATGACATGAAGCTCCAGGCAAAACACATATCATGTGGTGAATAAAAATATAGCTCCAAGTAAAGTTACCGATGGATGAAGACGAAAGAGGGGATGCCTTCCGGGGCATCCCCAAGCTTAGGCTCTTGGTTATCCTTTAATAATACCTTGGGGTGCCTTGGGCATCCCCAAGCTTAGGCTCTTGCCACTCCTTATTCCATAGTCCATCGAATCTTTACCCCAAAACTTGAAAACTTCACAACACAAAACTTAACAGAAAACTCGTAAGCTCCGTTAGCGAAAGAAAACAAAACACCACTTCATGGTACTGTAATGAACTCATCCTTTATTTATATTGGTGTTAAACCTACTGTATTCCAACTTCTCTATGGTTTATAAACTATTTTACTAGCCATAGATTCATCAAATAAGCAAACACCACACGAAAAACAGAATCTATCAAAAACAAAACAGTCTGTAGTAATCTGTAACTAACGCAAACTTATGTAACTCCAAAAATTCAAAAATAAATTGGTGGACCTGATAAATTTGTCTAGTAATCATATGCAAAAAGAATCAACTAAATATCACTCTCCAGTAAAAAGTTTTAGCTAATCTCGTGAGCGCTAAAGTTTCTGTTTTTTACAGCATGATCATAAAGACTTCACCCAAGTCTTTCCAAAGGTTCTACTTGGCACAAACACAA
>CM038681.1:563855814-564189771 GCA_021605205.1 Aegilops longissima | reverse complement strand
AGAATCTATGAGTCACGGGACTCAGCAATCTCACACCAGCGAGATCAAGACTATTTAAGCTTATAGGAAGGACAGAGTTGTAAGGTGGAGCTGCTGCAAGCGACTAGCATATATGGTGGCTACATCGCAAAAGAGAGCGAGAAGAGGAGCAAAGCACGGTCGTGAAGCTAATAGCGATCAAGAAGTGATCCTGAACTACTTACGCCGACATAACTCCAACACCGTGTTCACTTCCGGACTCGCCGAGAAGAGACCATCACGGTTACACACGCTGTTGATGTGTATTTTAATTGAGGTCAACTTCGGTTTTCTACAACCGGACATTAACAAATTCCCATCTGCCTCATAACCATGGGCACGGCTTTGAAAGATAATACCCTACAGGTGTCCCAACTTAGCCCATTATAAGCTCTCACGGTCAACGAAGGATATTCCTTCTACCGAAGACCCGATCAATCTCGAATCCCGGACTACAAGACATTTCGACAGAATAAAACAAGACCAGCAAAGCCGCCCGACAGCCGACAAATCCCGATAGGAGCTGCACATATCTCGTTCTCGTGGCACACCGGATGAGCAGTACGTCGGCAACCGAAGATGCCCCAAGTTGCCTCGGGTGGCACCGCAAGTGGTTTAGTTTGGACCAACGCCGAGGAGCATTGGCCCGGGGTTAAATAAGGATGACCCTCGGCTCGCGAAACCCGGGGAAAAGGCTTAGGTGGCAAATGGTAAAACCAAAGTTGGGCCTTGCTGGACGAGTCTTATTCAAAGCAAACTGTCAAGGGGGTCCCATAAATCACCCAACCATGTAAGGAACGCGAAATCAAGGAACATAACACCGGTATGACGGAAACTAGGGTGGCAAGAGTGGAACAAAACACCAGGCATAAGGCCGAGCCTTCCACCCTTTACCATATATATATAGATGTATTAAATTATAGCAGATAAAATATTGTGATATCCCCAACAAGTAAACATGTTCCAAAAAGGAACAACATCTCCATGTTCCAACAAGGAACAAACTTCAGCTTCACCTGCAACTAGCAACGCTATAAGAGGGGCTGAGCAAAGCGGTAACATAGCCAATCAACGGTTTGCTAGGAAAAGGATGGTTAGGGGCTGACATGGCAACATGGGTGGCATGATATAGCAAGTGGTAGGCATCGTAGCATAGGCATAGCAAAAGAGCGAGCAACTAGCATAGCAAAGATAGAAGTGATTTCGAGGGTATGATCATCTTGCCTGCAATGTTCTCAGAGTTGTCGAAAGCTTTATCCTCGTAAGCGCTCTCAACAAGTTCCTCGTCCACGTACTCGTCTCCCGGCTCTACCCAAAGCAATAACACAAACAAAGGAACCACAATAAATCACGGTGCAATGCACAATCAACATGATGCAAAACTTGACATGATATGCGAGATGTGATATGCAATGCGTATGTGCGCTCAGGGAGGAAAATGATGAACCAGGCATCAACTTGGCAAACCAAGTATGCCACTGGAAAGATGAGATGATTTCGGTTGAAATCGATATAAAGATCACCGGAATCGGATGCACGGTTTGGAAATGACAAGCAAAACAAGAATGGCACAAATCTGCCATTAACAGCATGATGCCACTTAGCAAGCAACAAGAAATTAAGCTACTGCACCCAAACGTATCAACAAAGTATATGGCAGTGATCTACACAAGATGCTTGACAAAAGATGAACACCGAGCTACGGCTAAATCACATCATAACAGGTTCAAACAAGCATGGCAAAAGTGCACAAAATATCAGGCTGGACATGGCAAAAACAGCATCAGGTAGCAATGTTCAGAGCAAGAAAACTACATGCTACAGGAACTTAAAATATCAAAACAAGGCATGGCATTAATCTACTCAAAGCATAGAACAAAAGTCCCTTACTGACCATAAGCCAAAAAGGATCAGAAAATATAGTAACACCCATGTCAATATCGCAAGTTTCGTTAACAGATTCAGCAACATGGCATGTCAAAAACTGATAACAAGTAGGCATGTTTAAGAGCTCGATGCACTCACTACAGAGCCTTTAATGATAAACTAAGCATACATACATCAAGAAGACATGGCATAGAAGACATACATGGCAAGAACAACATCATAGCATAAACGGATCAACCACAACAACCTTGGCAAAATTGAATAACATGTAAACAATCTGCCAGGAAACATTTGATAGCAAAAGTAGAGCTCGATTGACTCAAGCTATCACACTCCATAATTTCAAATAAAGGCATGGATGGATAGAGAAAGACATGTAGAACAAAACATCCTTATTGAAGTATCTGAAAATATGCATGAATCTCTTGGTAGCATCAAGTTAACATGGCATCAAAATATCAGCTAAACAGGGCTGAAAACAGCAACATCAGGACACCTACTTTGCATGCTTGTGCTAGTCACCACATAGATCACAAAAATACATGGCATACACCCCTGGAAAGATGGCATGGCATTTTACAAAACACATGTAGGACTCAAATTCATAGGGTGCACACATCAATCATAGCAAAAATAACAAAAGTGCAAGTTCTGTTAAGAAACAGAAACTAACATCACATAGCCCTCTTCCAACAGCATTTCGGGCATCAAGATGAGCTCAAATGAAAATGATGCAATGAGATGAAGTGATCTACTCTTCGAGGTGAACATTTTGATATATTATACGCGCAAAATGGAGCTACAGATGCAAAGTTACGATGCGTTGAAATTGCCACGAAATAATCACAGAATAAAATACTTGGATGAATTTGAGAGGGGGAAGAAGTCAACGGGATAGATCGGGATCCGATCGGGATCCGATCGAGGGCGGCGGCGCGGCGCGGCTCCTCCGGTGGCTGGAGCTGCGGGCTCGCCGGAGAGGAGGCGGGTGGGTGGGCGCCGGCGGAGCGAGAGGAGGCGGCCGGGCGACGGCAGCGCGGGCTGGGCGAAGGCGGCGGGCGGGGCCGGCCGGCAGGTCCGGCGGCCGGGCGGCGGAAGGGCGGACGTCCGGCGGCGCGGGGTTTCGTCCGGACGAGGTGGGGAAGGCTAGGGTTAGACCCGAAATTTGGAATGGGGGTTGCTTAAATAGGCATAGAGGGAGCTAGGAGAGTCCAAATGAGGTGTAGTTTTCGCCCACACGATCGTGATCGAACGACGGAGAGCATGGAAGTGACTTGGATGGGTTATTGGGCTGCAACTTAAAAGAGGCCTTTGCGAGAGTGCGGTTAACTGTTGGAGTACCAAACGAGCTCCAAATGACCCGAAACTTGACCGGTGGTCTACGGGTGGTTTACCAAGGCCACTTGAAAAACCTCGGTCCATTCCGAGAAGGTTTAGAACCCGCGCACGGAAAAACGTAAAAGGGGCCGCCGGGTGAGATAGGAGTGCCGGATTGCAGAACGGACAACGGGAAAAATGCTCGGAATCATGAGACGAACACGTATGCAAATGCGATGCACATGATGACATGATATAAAATGCATGACATGGACAAAAAGCAAAATGAAGAAAAACCCAACCACGGAGGGAATATCATATCACAATGCCGAAAATGGCAAGAGTTGGAGTTACAAATATGGAAAGTTACTTCCGGGGTGTTACAGAGTGCCCCCAAAGTTTGTACCGGAGAATCAAGACGAAAATGTGTACCAACCCCTATGCATAGGTTCATGGGCGGAACCCGCAAGTTGATCACCAAAACATACATCAAGTGAATCATGTGATATCCCATTGTCACCACAGATACGCACGGCAAGACATACATCAAGTGTTCTCAAATCATTAAAGACTCAATCCAATAAGATTACTTCAAAGGGAAAACTCAATCCATTACAAGAGAGTAGAGGGGGAGAAGCAACATAAGATCCAACTATAATAGCAAAGCTCGCGATACATCAAGATCGTGCCAAATCAAGAACACGAGAGAGAGAGAGATCAAACACATAGCTACTGGTACATACCCTCAGCCCCGAGGGTGAACTACTCCCTCCTCGTCATGGAGATCACCGGGGTGATGAAGATGGCCACCGGTGAGGGATCCTCCCCCCGGCAGGGTGCCGGAACAGGGTACCGATTGGTTTTTGGTGGCTACAGAGGCTTGCGGCAGCGGAACTCCCGATCTATTCTGTTCCCGGAAGTTTTTAGTGTATATGGGAATATATAGGTGAAAGAAGTACGTCAGAGGAGCCACGAGGGGCCCACGAGGGTGGAGGGCGCGCCCAGGGGGGGTGGGCGCGCCCCCTGCCTCATGCCTCCCTCGTTGCTTTCCTGACATGCACTGCAAGTCTCCCGGATTGCTTTCCTTCCAAAAATAACTTCTCCAGAAGGTTTCATTCTGTTTCAATTCGCTTGATATTCCTTTTCTTCAAACATCAAACAAGGGAAAAAACAGAACTGCACTGGGTGTGGGTCAATAGGTTAGTCCCAAAATAATATAAAAGTGTTTAATAAAGCCCATAAACATCCAAAACAGATAATATAATAGCATGTAATAATAAAAATTATAGATACGTTGAGACGATCAAGATCCCCAAGCTTAATTCTTGTTCATCCTCGAGTAGGTAAATGATAAAAACAGAATTTTTGATGTGGAATGCTACTTGGCATAATTTCAATGTAATTCTTCTTAATTGTGGTATGAATATTCAGACCCGAAAGATTCAAGATAAAAGTTCATATTGACATAAAAATAATAATACTTCGAGCATACTAACTAAGCAATTATGTCCTCTCAAAATAACATGGCCAAAGAAACTTCATCCCTACAAGATCATATAGTTTAGTCATGCTCCATTTTCGTCACACAAGAATACTCTCATCATGCACAACCCCGATGACAAGCCAAGCAATTGTTTCATACTTTAGTAATCTCAAACCTATAAACTTTCACGCAATATATGAGCGCGAGCCATGGACATAGCACTATGGGTGGAATAGAATATGATACTGGGGGTTATGTGGAGAAGACAAAAAAAGGAGAAATTCTCACATCAACGAGGCTAATCAATGAGCTATGGAGATGCCCATCGATTGATGTTAATGCAAGGAGTAGGGATTGCCATGCAACAGATGCATTAGAGCTATAAATGTATGAAAGCTCAACAAAAGAAACTAAGTGGGTGTGCATCCAACTTGCTTGCTCATGAAGACCTAGGGCACTTGAGGAATACGGCCTATTAACGATGGCCCGTTATGGTCGGCCCATGAACGGACGATTCCAACTCTAGCCCGTTTACAGCCATAATGCGGCATGTTATTGGCCCATGTTATCATACTGCCCGTATAAGGCCCATTGATGATACGGCCCGTAGAAGGACCATTGTTTCTAAGGCCCGTAGAAGTCCCATTGTTTCTACGGCCCGTAGAAGGACCAGTATTTCTACGGCCTGTAGGAGGCCCAGTGTCACTACAGTAAATATTAGCCCATGGTTATTGTAGCCTAGTTTTAAAAACAGGTTATTGCAGCCACTAGCAACCCGCGGAAAAAGAACTGCAATGACTACAAGCAAACAAATAAACAAGACAACTAGGAAATAAATAAGCAAGCAACTTACGCTAGGCTATCACGGCTATCACATATTACATCCACTGGGCATCAAAGTTCACCACCAGTGCAAATAAACGCGCCGACAAAAGAATATACAAAACTGAGAGCACTTCAGAAGGCACTAGGCCTGGCAAGCTCGGGCCCCGCAAGCAGCTGAAGAAGCTGAGTAGACCTCGGCCAGTGTCAACGATAGATGCACCAAGACTAGATTTAAGGCATGATGGTGCGCGGCAGTCCTCCTCGACATCTTCATTGCATCTTTGACTTCAAGTCGAGCTGAGCTGAAGAAAGCCTTTCCGCTTTAAGTTGAGACTGAAGAAGTCGAACTGATTGAGGCAGCGACTGGACAGAGGTTGTCTCACACCTGCTGGTGAGTAGCTTCAACTCACTGTCTTCATCAAGACATGACCTTGGGGTGAACTCGCTGTCCTCAAGATGGTTTTGCTCACTATCTTCCCTAAAGTTCTGCCTGGAGTAAGAGATACGACTCTGAAAGAGAAACAAGGAGACACATAACAGGTTTCACAATTATATAAGCAAATAAATGGATCTGTTTCAGATAAGGAACATGTTTTACAACTACAATTTGAAATCGGTAGTTGTTGCAAACATCCAATCAGATGTAAACAAAGAAAGCAAACAGCGAGTGGAGGAAATGATGCCTATCCAAATCTATACTAGAACAAAGTTTGAAGGCTTGAGAAGGATGAACTTACATTACATGTTAACACGGGCTGGACAAAGCCCTTCTCCATGTTGATGGAAGGATAATTCAATAAATTCCCCAAAGAAAATTCTTTATAAGCGTTGCCATTATTCTACATTTTGCAAAGAGTAAATATAGATCAAATAATATTGGAAGAAACGGAGGATAATGAAGTTCAGGTGCAGACTGATGATACATAATCAAATAGCAATTAATTAATTACAGCGTTACAAGGCAAAAGGGAGAGAGGTACTGACAAGAGCAATGCAGAGCCCATTATTGTTTTGAGATCGTATGATCCTTTGAGCAAGGAGATTCATCTGAAATTAGTTTTCATACGAGAGACAAGGTAAGGCACAAGCGGAAATTTAGGAGTTCAAATTTTGAATTGATATCATAGACAGACTGACTACTGGGCTCCCAGCAGTTCTAATAGGGTTTGGCCAACGGAGTAGGGGTAAAGTGTGGTACAGTTGGGCCTGTGTTTTCTGTGGCTGCTGATCTATCTGATTTAACAGGTATCACTACCTTTTCCAAATACCTAGTTTGTACTCCTTGAGTATATGCACTCACCCTCTTCCTTTTGGACATCTATTACGAAAGAACAACATTTGACTGGAAAAACATAGTGTGACGACACATGGAATAGGTACGTAAAATGGATAGGTATGGCATATAATCATATATGATGCTTAAACTAAGCAGTTGGTGTAACAAAAGTAGAAGTAATGCAAGAGGTCGATGCAAAATATAAAGCACCAATACAACTTTGCAAAGTTAGAGCAAGCACCTTGATGGGTGAATAAGATAGGCCATCCTCCACCATGCCAAGTTTGTTAGCCAAAGGATCGTTCCGCAATATTCCTCTCGTATGCCCATTCTCATATTCATTTTGATAATGTTCAATATCCGACATGCATGAAAACATAAAAACAAGTGAGATTTTCTTTGTAATGCGTAAGTGATTCTAATCCAATACGCCTCCCCAGAAACCCCTTTGTGCTATCTCTGTAATTCTTTTAAAAGATGCCATGCATGCTGTAATTTGTTGTGTGCATTAATATAATGTGGCCTACTACTCAAAATATGAGAGCTCCGTATGATGACACTTCACGATGATAGCTTCAACGATAGTAAAGAAGAACAAGTCGACCGACCGACAGATTCAAAATATACTAAGGAGAACAACTCGACCTAACCAATGACCGCAAGAGAAGAGTATCATCTTAAAGAAGAGCGGAAGAGCAAGCAAATTTAAGATATTACAAGTCTTTCAGTACAATGTCGGTTGGCCACCCATGATGAACCAGAGCGCACAGAGAAATACTATTCTTTCTGGTCTCTCCATATGTGGCTCACATGCATTTCAAAACTAAAGTAGGAACATTTAGCTCACCAATTAAACATCTCTCGGTTTTACTAATATCAGCAATAATATCATATATGAATTTGTACAACTAAGCTTGTTTAGCTCGATGGGTGGAGCAGTGCTATTACGACACAAACCACGTAGCTGATTGTGGTCATCATAAAATGGGGAAAACATAAGCATGATGAGTACAGTGTTGACCGTGGCAGTTAGATGACAGATCTGAAGATGCAAACCGCGCAAAGGGTAGTTAGCAACCGATGTTTTCTTTGAAATAACAACTAAGATTTGGTATGGACAAGAAAGTACGGTCAATAAGTGACAAAGAAATGCAATTACGATGTCTCTCTATATGTCGCGACATGCATTTGGAAACTCAAGTGGGACCTTTAGCTAACCAATTAAATATGTCGGTTAACTAATATCAGTATCATATCACAATCATATTTGAACAACTAAGCTTTTGAATTCTGAGTGTTGTGTTGTTTAGCTTGAAGGGTGGAGTAATGCTAGTATGACAGAAAGCACCTACGCAGATCATAGTAGAGTAGATAAAAGGGGAAAACCCTAAGCATCAAGAGAAAAATCAGGAAAGTGGAACTAGTTGGACCAGTGGGTGGCGCACATGCTTTTCGAAACGAATATAGGAACATTAGGTGACCAATTAAACGTTCTCTATTTTAGTGATATGAGCATCATATCATATTCGTATTTCAACACGTAAGCTTTGGGTTGAGGTCTTGAGGAGCAGTGCTAGCACGACACGAAGCACCTACGATGATGGTAGTGAATATAAAGGGGGGAAACCATAAGCTTTACGAGTATAGTGCCCGTGCCATGGCGGATCTGAAGGTGCAAACCGGACAAAGCTACTTCGCAACCAATGTTTGCTTTCAACTAGCCACTACGATTTGGTACGGACAAGAAAAGTACAGTAAACAAATTACGATATATTTTCCGGGTGAGATCAATAACTTAATCACATATTGAAGAGTACCACCTATCTTGCGACGCCGTGTAGGCCTATGCTGATACGTTGAGGGTGTTGCGGGTGCGATGGCTGTCGGCGGCGGGGAAGAAGTCTTTAGACGGCAAACGGTCGGGTCGGGGGATATATCATGTTGCCGTGGACGAGGTGGTCGTAGGAGCGGCAACGGCAAGGTGGACGACGGCGCCGATGAAGCGAGAGGAAGCGATGAAAGGATCCTGGTCCAGCGCCATGGATGAGAGACGTCCATCTCTTGTAGTGGACGACGGGGTAGGGGTAGCGGCTCCGGCAAGGTGGAGGATGGGGTGGCGGACGGAGGAGGCTGGCCGCAGTGCGGAGGTTGTCGTGCCGCCGACGGTGTATGAATGGGGAAATGGAGGGAAGGGGGCGGGGATCTAAAACTTTGGGACGAGCTTATCTGAAATGGGGGAAAGTTACGAACTTATCCCCCGTTTAAAATTTCGGACCTCGCGTCGGTTGGGGATAGGACGGTAATCTCGCATCTCCCAAATATTTGCCGGTAACTATTTCGGGCGAGGAGAGGGGGTGTTCGCCGCCACGCTTGGCGCCCACGGTGTATGAACGGGTCGACAGTGTAGGGCGGCTGTGTCACGCCCGATGGAAGTTACACATCTGCCCCTATTTAAAATATTAGCCTACATCGATTTCGGACGAGGAGAGTTTGTTTTGCCGCCCACCGTGTATGAATGGGGAAATGGAGGAAGAGACACATGTCTTTCGGACAAGCTTGAATCGAATGTGTTTTGCCTCCCACGTTTGGCACCCACCGTGTCTGAATGGCTCAGAGGCCGTCGTGTCACGTCTGATTGAAGTTACTAGTCTACCCCTATCGACAGCAGTGTAAATCCGGTCGATAAGGATGTCAAGTGTGAGGGGTAGACAGTAATTTCCATCTCGCAAACACTTGCTTCGGGCAGCCCACAAATTATAGTGGGTGTTTAGCCGCTTCGTTCAAAACTTGGGAGAATTAGCATTCACGTTTGCCCTGGGACCTGGCAAACTAAATTCAAATCCAATTTGTATTCGATTACGAATATCCACAGATAATTATAGGTTTTGTTATTTATTTCTTCCAAACCACAACAAAGATTTATTCCACCTTTATATATGATTATGATTTAGAAATTCCGTGATCTTCGAATTCAGTAGGTTGGATACACTCTGATTCAAACAGTTATTTCATCCAATACAATATGCTCACACGAAAAACAGTTCACCTTATGTCGATCATACAAGTACTGAGGATTACCTCGCCTAAAAAATTCGGATCATTACAACACATGGACAACATAGGGGGTCTTGCAACATAATCCATTCAGAGACATGACAGAACATGCAAGTACAATAATCTAATGACAATTTCAACTGGTATCTAAAGAAGAACCGGGATTACCTTGGCTTCAGATAGCGTAAAAAAGAGGACCTCCTCCGCCTTCAAATGCAACATTCTTACTTCCTCCAATTCTTGGGTTGCTTGCATAACGTGTGCCGCTAATTCCGTAATTTCCAGCCTCAAGATAAAGATTACCTCATTCATGGCAGCCACACCTCTCTTTCGCCTCTAGTAGAGCCTCAAGCACTATAATATTTGTGCTCGACTCTGCTCTCTGGCGGTGTTTCCTCCGAACTACTACCATCTTGTAACATGGATGGCGACCGCTTCCACAAATAGATTCGGGGTTGTACATTGTGTCCTAGTGTGAATGGCATCCTGAAGGTTTCACCGGACATAAGTAAGAGATAGTTATCGTATGATCCAGGCAGTAAGCTTACATGGTAAACGACGGACGAATTATTGCCGAGCATGCAAAACTATATTTAAATGGTTCGAAGCAACATCATCCGAAAAGAAATTAAAATGGTAAGCTGAAACTAGGGATGTAAGTGGCAAATAAATGACATCCGCCAGTCCCATCTAGTTAGTTTTTGCTACCTCCCTAGTTCATTTTCCTCAAAAAACAAAAACTCTTTTGAACTATCATACCACTAGTGGACTTTAATCGATTAAGCGGGACCCGCTTGACATCCCTAGTTGAAAGGGAGTGTACAACCACTATATTTAAGTTGCCAAGGCATCTAAGCAGTTGAAATAATCAGAGAAAGCACTTAACAGTGTGGCCTCATATAAACTACGAATACAGTCTTGTGATGAAGTTGAGAGGAAAATTTAAGGACTAAAATGAAATAGGCATGCATTTCTTTACATTAGTACAGCAGGCACTGCTAACATATTGGCCAACTCAGGTATAGCGTAACAACAAACAAGCATTCGAATCAAGCAATACAGCAAAGCAGACAACTGAACTATTTGTAACTCGGTAGGATTACACGTTGAGGGCACAAGCCAAGAAAGCAGCCCACTCGCATTATATTTCACATGTACTAAAACACACTGGCTTACCATATGTTGCTGTGAAGCCTAACTGTTGTTGCAATGTTCTTTGAAGATATCGTCAGCATCCGGTGGTTGCAAATCTAGTTGTTGTAGTTTATTCTGCACCATCTATTTAGGTAAAACTAATTTTAATCGCATGCACTGGTCCGAATTAATCATCAATGGTTCATCTAAACTAATGAAAGAAGGGTGTGTGCATACACGACAATATATCACCTTTCCTCTATTTTTATGCTTGTTTGAGGTGCCAGCCCCAAAAGAACAAATATTTTGCTTCATGGGGTTGGCAGCTCCATAATTAATAGAAGCATCAAATTAGTCATGCAACATGGGAAGATCAAGAACACACAAATAAGTAATGAACAGAGGCTCGGAGCAGTGATGTAATAGCTAGCATCAGAAAATGTAGGGTAAAACGAACAAAAAGCAGCGGAACCACATGCTAGTTTGCTGATGTGTAATTAAGCATAGAGAACATTAAGCCTCGATGGAACCAACAGTGGCATCGTAACAAAACTAAAGCATATTAACTATATGTGCACTCGGTATGTAATTTAGCACATGTAACATGTTCATCGCCGTAAGTATGGCCCTACAAAAAGCGTAATAACGCGTATCATGAAAAATTGAATGATGCCTTGAAGAAATTCAAAGGTGCGGTGCTTATGCTAGGGAAGTGAACGTAGGCGCCGGCCGTTGGATAATAGTACCTGATTCTCGGCGGCGTATGGGTATCGTTGTCATATTTGACAGCTAAGGATCGTAGATGGTGCTCGTGTTGTGGTTGAGTTTGGGCTGGTTGTCGCCGTCGCTGAAGCGGCTCTGGTGCTACGGTTGCGGTGCCTGTCGACATACAAGAAAGCTCATCTATGGTAAGTGAACAGTTGCACGATAAAGAGAAAAACCGAAGGAGTACAAATCGAAATAACCTGATGAGGCTGCAGCGTCGGTAAAGCAGGGCCGGTGGAGTTGAATATGGCGTCCGTGGAGCGGGTCCGGTGCAGTGGACGAAGGCTTCGGCGGGCGCGTTGTACAGTGCTTTCGGTGAGGCGGATCTGTTGCCGTGGACGAGGGCTTGTATGAAGGGCCAGCGAAGGGGCGGACGAGGGAGTCAGTGAAGGGCCTACGCTGTGGTGGACGAGGGCGCCCGTTAAGCAGATCTGGTGCGGTGGACCATGATGGCGGTTAAGGAGATCTGAAGAGGTGGACAAGCCAGTCACTGAAGCGGCTCCGGTGAAGTGGTGAGTTGGCAGTTGGGGGTTCCAAGGTGCGGAAGGTAGATCCGGCGGGGTGTGAGGTCCACCGCTGCGGCGGAGGACTAGATTCGGCGGCTTGCCGTGGTTGGGGGGTCGAGGAGGGGAAGGGGAGGGGCTCTGGGGAAGAATGTTGGGGGCAAAGAGGGGAAAACAATGGAGTTACTAAAGCAGCACTTTTCCGTTCATGTGGCAGGCGTAAAACAGGAATATCGCAGGGCTAAACTTTCGGGCGCGTGATATTTCGATGTGAGCGGGAAGTTTGAAAGCTTTTGGCGCCTAAAATTACAAGTATTCTGCTCTCGTATGGCCGACTATGATATCATGGCCGATAATTTGTTTGTATTGCACGCAAAAATGTGCAAGTTTTGAAAATCAATGTCTCCAACTCGAAACTTAGATTGTCCATTCAATTCAAATATGGAGCATTGAGCTACTACAAGCAAATACCATCATACGGTCCAATTCAAATGAAATTCCAAATGTGTTTATCCTAAATATGATGACAAAAGCAAAAATGTGTATGTGTATGAATAAAGTGAATGATTATAAAGTTTGAACATGCCAGTATGTGTATATCTCTAGGTTTGATATATGAATTTGAAATCACGAAATCCCGGCTTAAAAATGTACCCCCGTTTAAATGAATTACAAAAGCTAATGATGGAGTCAAATTCCAAAATTCCAATCTTAGGTTTGTAATTCTGGTACATCAAGGTATATCACGCATGTTCAAAAGTATCGTTAGCTCATAGTACAAACTGTGAAACAAATTGATCAACCATGAGTGCACAATATCTCAATTACGCTAAAGTCCCTCAAATATAGACACCTCACTGTTTATCTGAAGTCAACCCCCCCCACCACCACCACACACACACACACATAGAGAAGTCGTCGTCTTCCCCAAACACCAACACACGAGCACATTAACACCCCTCTCTCTTGTAAAGTCCGAACCCCAACATAGGTCTCTATCACTTTGTCTCTCGGACATGCACACATCTCTTCCCTCACTCTCTAGGTCTCCCGCTGTCTCTCTTACCCAAGCACACGCACTATGTAGAGTGTATATTTCCCATACACACAAAACATCACCCCCAAACGTCTATCTCCCTAGTTATGTGGTTCTCGCGCACTCACCTCACACACCACCCCCACTGCAAACAAGCACACTTTGTCTCCTTGTGCACCACTCTCCTCTTTCTATCTCTCCCACATGCGGACCCACCCCAGCTCCTTCCCTGTATACATATATGTCGTGACTCTTTGCATAGCTCCCTAATGTATAATCGTTCTCGATTTCGCACATTGTTCTCTACACCATCTATTCTAGATCTCTCATGAAGTCCCTATCACACACACGATGACTCGCTTCCCTTGCGTCTCCGTTCATAGGCCAATTTCGGACAACATATACATTGTCTCCCTATCTATACGCCATTTATGGACACAAATGACCCCTCTCGCCCCTCTCTCTCTCTCTCTCTCTCTCTCTCTCTCTCTCTCTCTCTCTCTCTCTCTCTCTCTCTCTCTCTCTCTCTCTCCGTCGCTAGATCTCTCTTTCTCTCGCTCTCACACCCCTCTCCCGCACACACACTCGATGTCTCTTCCAAATAGTCTGTTCCCCCCGCCCACACCCGTGCTATCTCGCTACTACACATGTCACACCATTCCCCCTTCCCTTATACTAGGTTTACATCATTAGTGGTCTCTCTACTCCACATACACTCTCTCCCTGTCACACACAAACGCGTGCACAAACACACATAGACACGCACAAACACCCATTTATCTGGATCCTCATCTCTCCCCATGTCCGCATGTGTATCTCACACACTCACTCTCTAATTATGTATATGTGTCTCCACATTACACAACACAAAGCCCCATGTACATGTCTCTCTCTATCCTCCACACACATAGACACAAAAAATATGTTATCATTGCCTCAGTCTCTAACATATCACACACGCACACTGTCTCTCTCTCTCACTCTCGCAAACACACTCAACAAGGGTTTCCCCGTGAATAACTTACCGTCTATTCATCAACAGTCGTGGCAGTACGGCGAACACGAGACGTGAAAAAAATAATCTACACGTGCTTAGACCACCTAGTTTGACTACTAGGACTAGAGCAAGCCAAAAAAGCGCGCCGCTATCACCCCCTCCTTGTCGGCGACGGAAAAATCTTTGTTTTACACAGTCGAGAAGTCATTGTGCTAAGGCCCCACATGCCGAGGCGTTGAATAGAATGTAGATGCTAGTTTATGGAAGCGAGTATTGATAATACGTTTGTATCTCCATACTTATATTTCTTCTCTTATAAAAAACCGAGTTGGTGATGATGGTACGTGTGCCATCTTGCAATATAGACCGTCCGATCTATATCTGACGGATGGAAATTAAACTAAAAGATACCCGCACCCCTCTCCACATTTGCAGACAAGGCCTTCCCTCGTTCATCCTTATCTCCAACAAACCTCATTGTTGAGCAATTAAGAAAGGAAGCCTCTGGAACAAACTGGCCTGGTGGCCGCTGCCGGCGTCGTCAATCCCCATGCCTCCGCTTAGTTCGACCACCAACCACCACCACACCCCACTCCTCTTCACCTTATCTCATATTTCTCGAGATATCATTAGTTTTTACACATGGGATTACTCCCGCAAGGGTCAATCACAACAAGTGTTTTATAAAAAAATGCATCTTGATGTTCTGTGCAATGCATGGATCTTGCTAGTACTCCTACACAAGACGAAGTTGGTGATGCTGGTGTGTCTACCATCCGTCGTTTCTGACCATTAGATCTACATCTAACGATTGTGAGGTAAGTTGTTGCCTTTTCTCACCAACATCCCACTTGTCTACCAATTTGCAGAAAAACCCATAATTAGTATCTTAAAACCAACCACATCCCTCCCTGACCTCACCAAAACAGCCCAAGGAATATATTCTAATTGAAACATAATATATCTCTAGTGACATATGTATATCAAAATTAGGGTGTTTTGTACCAAGTTTGTGAATAAGTATTATTCTAATTATGATTTGTTGCACGGCGGCCTTTTTTTTTAAATATTACTACTACACTTCGCTGCGAGCCAATATTTTACAAGGGTAGTTTGAGTTTTGAAGTCAAACGGACGTGCGGCCCCACAATCTGGGTGCACCGGACAGCCTAGCCATGTGAACGGGTTTTCCTTCCCAAGCATCCCGTGGCTCGCGTGCGCCTCTAGCTGCACCTCGCTTGCAGCTTCCTCATCGCCTAGTAGCATATTTAAACTAGCGCCCCCAATTAAGCCCGAGGAGCCGGAAAAAGTTCGGCGGGGCATTGGGAATCGTGCAATATGGCTCAGTATGTAAAGTGCTCTACTACTACTCAGTAGCTTGTAGCATTGCACGCATGGACTTCACTCCATTATCGGCTCTACTATAAAAGAAATTCCTCTTGACGTGTTTTTTTAAACGGAGGCAAAAGCTTTGCTTCATCTCATTCATAAAGAAGGAACTACTAACAAAGTTCGATGAGATCCATTACACCTCCACAAATGGAAGAAAAAAGCCTAGTCTCGCTGTATCAAATCTCTATATACTCTTATAAAAAACCGAGTTGGTGATGATGGTGTGCCTGCCATCCTGCAATATGGACCATCTGATCTATATCTGACGGGTAGAAAGCAAACTATGACAATTTTGCTAAAAGATACCCGCACCCCTCTCCACATTTGCAGATAAGGACTTCCCTCATTCATCTTCATCTCCCACAAGATAAACAACTCGTATAAATGCATCTTGATGTTCCATGCAACGCATGGGCCTCTTGCTAGTAACTCAAATGTTCTGCCTCACAAAGAATGGCTGCCGATAAACAAAGTCTGCTAGTGTGTGCGTGAGAGGAGCGGCTGAGTAGGCCAACTACGTGAGAGGAGCGGATGAATAGAGCACCGAGAGTACCCACTAGGCCACTACGCAGTGTACTTCCCTGCATTGATAGTACAACGATGGTTCTAGAGAACAGTAGTACCCTCCACTTCCAACTCGTAGCTCCTTGGCCCCGAGATTCAAGAGTTCAAAACTGGTGCACTATACTAGTAGACTAGACTAGAAGTACAAGACATCACACTACTAGTTGAGAAAAGTAGTACTAGTACTGCTACAATACGAGTACGCATCTCATCACATAATGTAAGACGTTTTTTACACTAGTTGGCGGTACAAAAATGGCAAAACATACCCAAAATTTCTTAATCCATGCCAAAAACTACTACCTAGTGCCAAAAATTTCTTACCAGTGCTATTATTTACAGTCTAATGCAATCCCATAACATTCCATAATGCTAGTACTTAGTAGTAAATAATAGCCTCACCCCTTCGCAGAGGAACGATCTACAGTTGGAAGGGACGAGGCCTCATGGTTATTACGCCGTATCTCCTCCTCGCCAGCCCCCCCAAGAGAAGGCAGTTCGTCGATGCTCCCATGGATTCGCCAGCGGTTCTCCTCCTCGCCGGGCTGGGAGACCTTGGACGACGATCCTCCGGGAGAAATCGACGCTGCTTCGATGTCCTCACCGCCGCAAGACTCGGTGCTTCTGCACCAACTTTTTCAAGACGCTGCTTAAACAGGCTTGGGAAAAGGCCATGGTTGTTGGTCTTCCATGCGCCCTTGAGGAGAAGGTTCTTCTATGGGACAATCCTTCAATAGTCCACCGCCCCCTGGCCATGGTTGCACGTTGACTCCGCTTAGAGTTGCCGACGTTGAGAGGTAGTCGGATTTTGTCCGATGAGCGGTCAAGAATGGAGTTTGATCATGTAGTACTTAGTTATTCCATTTCCATCCCATAATTTCTCAGCTTCCCACCGCCTTATATATAGGTCTCGGTCGGTGCCAACAAAGATTGGCTTGCATACCTCCGCCGGATACCACCATCATTTTGCACAACATCCACAAGCAGCGCGGCCGCTCCGCAGACCCCTTCTCCACCATTGGGATCGGCCTTCCGGACCGGCTGGGCTTGAATACGTATGATGATGCCTACATGAGATTGAAGAAGATAGCAATTGCGGACCCGCCGACAAAGTGACGCTGCCACGATGATTACTATCTCATCGCGTGTTCAACATAAGGATTGCCATCAATGCAAGAGGCAGAACGGCAGAGGCTAGCGATGTTGGCGGCGGCAGATTTGTACCCCTACACGCTCGAAGACGCCGTATGCGCCATCTAGGCCAGATCTTCACGGTGACAAGCCGGGGACTTGTTTCATCTGGTTGCCATCCTATGGTATGGGAGATTACAAACGAATGCACAAACCATCATTTGCATCCCTAACGGTACTCCATTATTTTGCAGGACCACCATCCCCGGTCAAAATAAGATCGCCGATCCTCGATGTGCATTTGCATCCGCGATTTGGTCTAACTCGAACCTTGTAGCTGACTTTGGCATATTGGGATCAACTATCTTAGCAATCGTTACCCATGGTACCACCGATGTGCAACATGGTCACACAATCTACCACGATCGGACCGTCACCATCTACCCGTATTCCATTTTTAACCCTCTCGCCTTTCTCTTTCATTGTTGTACTAGTAGTATACTTAGTAGTACTAGTAGGAGTACTTTTTACCTTGAGGACGCCAGATAGCTAGATAGGCCCTGAAGACTTGAACCCACTAGCTGCCACCATTTTTGTTTTTCCATGTCTTACTATCTCATCCATGTAGCCAAGAGTGGCTATATATAATAAGCCGGTTATTTTACTTCCTCTATTGTCGGAGTAATGGGCCACGGGTAGGCAGACCCGAGCCCCTGAACCTTTCAAAACATCGGGGCAGACTGCGCCCCTCAAGACCCCAAGACAAAGAGCCGCCTTCAGAGAGTCGGCAACAGAGTCGCCGATCGCCTTCTAGGCCGAGTCCCAGAGACGGCCTCAGATCGAGCCGACTCGAGCCAGCGACCTCCAGTGAGGCCAGCTACAGTGAGTCGGCCCACGACCCCAACCACCTCCCCGCCTGAGCGACTCACGAAGGGATGGGATAAAGCCGCCTCGCTGCCCATCCCTCGCCCGCCCATAAAGGGCAGGTATACACAGAGCGTCAGCATCGACGGAGATCTCCGTCCGCGCGCAGGCTTCGCCACACTGCCTCGACATCAGCCTCGTGGGCAGATTCTCGTACCCACGATGGCCTGTCAGATGACCAAGACGGCGGGACTTCGCCGACGGCGAGAGCACCCCAAAGACGGACCCGATGTAGTCGGCCTCCGGGAGTCGGCCGGCCCCTCACGCGGGCCCCACGCGCCATTAACCAGACAAGACGGGGAATGGCAATGTGATCGCCAGCCCGGCGGCGGCTGCTGCTATGACCCCATGACCAAGCTCATTATTAGAAGCACGGCAGAAGAATCAGCAGTGCAAGACTACCACAAGCGGACAAGGGCTGTCGGCCCCATGCTGGGTCCGCCGACGGGCCCACTAGTCAGCGGGCCCCGTAAGTCGGCGGAGAAGACGGCGACTTAGACCGACGGCTTGGACCCGCACTCCACCGGATTATCATAGGCCTCGGGGTAGGCCTATATAAACCCCCCGAGGCACCCATGCAAAGGGTTGGAATCTAGTAGTTTTTGACACACGATAGAGGAGAGAAGAGCTAGCCGTGTTCTTCTCCTTCCTCACCCGAACAGCTCAAGGAGCATCTTATACTCACTTTGCCATAGTGATCATGCGGAGGCCCCGTGAGAGCAGCAAGAGGGGTGTTATCTCCTCGGAGAGCCCTCGAAGCCGGGTAAGATTCGCGGCGGCATGTTCGCCTCATCCTGCTTCTGTGCACCGCGACGCTCTACTCGCGCCTCCATGATAAGCCATCCTTTGGCATATGTCGCACCCAACCCTCGACATTTGGCGCCCACCGTGGGGCTGGTGCACCGCCGTCCGGAGACCTGCTCGACGGGAACCTCTTCCTCCCTCGGTGAGCGCAGCCAGCCCGCAGACGGCAGACGGAGTTCGCGCTGACAGCGCTTGCATGGCGCCGAGGTGCTCACAAGGGCGAAGCTTCGCCAACTTGTCGGCGAGGTTCGCTTTCTCCGACGAGCCTGCATCCGACGCAGCACGGACGGCCCCGGAAGCCTCCTCGCTCGGCCTCCTCGAAAGCAGCTCCACGCCGCCGGGCGAAGCCTGCCGCCGACTGAGTCCGTGAGGCTCCACCGACCGATGCGTGGTCGACTCGACACCGCTGCCGCCGACGCGCTCCCCACCAACGGGTGGTTCACGACGAGCCTCTCCTCGCTGGAGAGCGGCGGAGCACCGCCACGGCAAGATTCGCCATCGGTCACGGCGAGCCTTCCGCGAGGGGGCTCGGACCCTCTCGACGCGTTCTCGAAGACTGACCGCCCATTCCGGAGGACACCGACGCCGAACGCTGAAGACGCCGCCCAGCCTCGTGGGCGCATGAAGCTGGCAAGCATGAGACGCTTGTCGGAAGCCTATCAGCGAGATGGATCGCGATGTGGGCGGCTCGCCGCCCGACCGCCTAGCCACCTAGGCGCGGGTCCAGCAGCGCCGTGGCTATCGCCAATTGCTTAGGGGCCGCCTGCGGTACGCCACGCGCAGAGAATATTCGCGCTGCTCAGCGGGCGGCGGACGAGCTGGAGAACTTCGAGGGCGAGGAGCGCCGCCTGATGACAGAGCGAGTCCAGCAGCTCCTCGACACGGCCGCCGCGCAAGACAAAGCCGGCTGCCGCACGGAGGCGCCGCGGCGACAACACGGCGATTTGCCCTCGCCGAGATCAAGACGCGATGCCTCGACGCCGATCGGGGCGCCCGCGGAAGAAAGAACAAGGATCCGGCTGTCAGCCATAGCCGGACTCACATCTCCATTGAGCACGCACGAAGACGGCCGCCCAAGATCGCGGGAGCGGCAGACGACTATCGCCTCCTCCTCCCCGCAGAGAAAGGCGTAGTCTCCCCGCCACCGCCGAAAGATTCACTCGGCGACCGCTTTGGCCGCCGAGAGGGAGTGGGAGAAAATGACGCCGCCACCGGATCGAGCGACTCCACCGATCCTCGCACTAGAAGAAGAAGACGAGTTGGGCCCGCTTCAGATCGGACCTCGTGATCCGAGACGAGCCCTTCCCGAGGATTCACACTCCCGAGACACACCTAAATACACCGCCCGTGAAGCCGAGGACTGGCTGGTGGACTACTCCACGGCCGCCAAGATAGCTTAACGGCAACAAGCGCGCTGTCAGAAGTATGTTCCTCATGCTCTGTGGCACGCCCGACATGGTTGAACAGCTTGAAGCCCCGTGAGCATCAACAGCTGGGTCGACTTTCACCGAGGCCTTCATCCGCAACTTCACGAGCACATACAAGCGACCTCCCAAGCCTCGCTAGTTGTCCCAGCGCAAGGCCCCAACGAAGTCTACTCGCGACTACCTCACGCTACTGGGCCGAGCTCCGAACTCCTGCGAAGGAGTACACGAGGTGCAGTGCAATCGAGTATTTCACCGCCGGGTGCGAGAAGGCACCTCCTCAAGCACAAGCTCCTTTACGACGAGCCGGAGACCTCGACGAGCTGCTGGTCATAGCGCATAAGTACGCTGACAGCCGACTCCTCCATGAAGTCGGAGATCAAGTCAAGACGACCGCAAAGTAGCTCCTCATGCTCCCGTAACTCCGGCCGGCGACGCCAGCCGGGCGACAAAGCAGCAGAATGATCATAAGTGCAGCAGCCCCGCAGCCGCTTCCAACAGCCGGGCGGTGGCGACAATAAGTCCAGCAGCCGAGGGCAGCCTCCGCCAAGCGGCGTAAAGGCGGCAAGTCCAATCGTTGCTGGCCTTCTTACGAAAGCAGACTCGACGGACCTCGCAAGTTCCACAAAGAGCGCCGGTTGCCAAATCACACCACCCGGAAGTGCCATCGCTCACCAGATCGCTAAGGAGACGGCCTTGCTCCTCCGTCGCTGGGTCAGCCGCCCACCACCAGCCCCGCCGCCAGCGCCAGCCACCGGCGCAGTGACAAGACGACACCAGAAGAGCACGGCGCCTATGTCGTGGTTTACCAACATACGATCGCCGCAGCAGCGGCAGCAAAGAAGAAGAAGTGAATGCAGAGCATCGACACCCTGAATTCATGCATCGTCCGAGAAACCCATTGGTCGAGCTGCACGATCACCCAGAGGTGATGTCAATCCGGCTCCTACGCCTGGTCTTGGGAGCCACCTTGCCACGGATAGGCGGTCCGCCGCTTCTCGCGAAAGTGCCGATAGATTTGAGGCAGCAGATCAACATCCTGTATAAGGATACGATGGAGAAGCTAGGAATCAAGCAAAGACAGCTTCAAAGATAGTCGGATCGTGGTTCCACGGAATTGTACCCGCCTTCCCCGCCACCGATTGGCAAGATTTGGTAGACGCCCTCTTTGGGGACAAGGATCACTTTCACCGAGAGCCGCCTGTTCGGGCGGTGGACCTCGAAGTTCCCTACCATGCCCTCGCTTCGGTCGACCTGCCTTGGCCAAGTTCATGGCGGTCCCCACTACGCCTACCTCAAGATGAAGATGCCGAGTTCCAAGGATTCTCACCATAGCCGGTGACTATAGAAAGTCGTCCACCTGCGGCAATTGAAAGTAGCCGGCTAGCCGAGTCCCCGTGATCGAAATGAGAAGCGGCTCGGATCGGTTGTGCAGCGGCGGCAAGCAGCCGAGATATCGCCCACCCCAAGGAGTCGGAAGTCGAGGGCCTGCTCAAGCCGCCAAAGAGACCAAGAAGATACCTTGGACCCGAGCACCCGGAGAGATACGTCATAGGTGCGAACCTCGACAAAGAAATAGGAAGGCAAGCTCGTTGATTTCTCCATGAGAACTTTCAGATGGTCCCCAAAGACATGCCACGGTACCGGCTGCATTTCACCGGCACAAGTTACATGTCCGATCTGATGTGAAGCCCGCCGTGCAGCCCTTTGCGCTACGTCGAAGATAAAAGAAGAGTTGTTGGAGAAGAGATAGCCCGCCTCGCAGCCGGTTTCATCATGGAAGTTTCTTTCCGTAATGGTTGGCGAACCCGGTCTTGGTACTAAAGAAGAACAAGCAGGGCGGATGTGTATTGACTACACAAGCCTCAACAAAGCCTGCCCTAAGGACCCGCTCGCTTGCCAAGAATTGATCAGTGATAGACTCCACACCGGATGCGGGCTGTTGAGCTTCTTAGATGCATATTCGTGATATCACCGATCAAGCTAAACCCGCCGACAGATTGAAGACCGCCTTCATCACGCCGCTTGGAGCCTTCGCTACCGACCATGACGCTCGGCTTGAGGAACGCCGGCGCCACCTTTCAGCTGCTGTATGCGTATGCCTCCTCAAGCAGCTTGGCGTAAACGCCCATGTTTACGTGGACGACGTGGTGGTGAAGACGGAGAAGCGAGGAACGCTGTTGAAGACCTCAAAGAGACCTTTGAAAACTCATACCGATTCCAGATCAAGATCAACCCAGAAATGCGCCTTCGAGTACCAAACCGCCAGCTCCTTGGCTTCCCGGTATCTAAACGCTGCATAGAGTGCAACCCCGAAGATCAAGGAGATCGAAGGATGGAAGTACCTCACCGACCGCTAGATGAAGAAGTTCACCGGCTGCTTACGCCTATCACCGATTCATCACCGGTCGGGCGAGAAAGCTCTTCCTCCGTACTCAGCTTATGAAGAAGACCACCTTCTTCGAATGGAACCCAAGGCGGACGGCTTTTCTCCGCTTGAAGAGAATGCGACTACTCCCCCAAAGGTCGGGCGGTTCGACCCAAAGGAGCCCATGCTCCTGATATTGCCGCCACCAAAGGGTAGTCAAGACAGCCATTGTGGTTGAACGCGAAGGAGGAAGGCAAGGCGCCACCTATCCGTGAGACCAGTAGATTACCCGAGCGAGGTACCGTCGACTCCAAGCGTAACTACCCCACTACCGTAAGATGTGTTACGGCGGCACTTTATGCCAAGAAGTTGAAGCCTTACTTTCAAGAGCATCCAATCACCGTGGGTTTGCACAACCCCACTAGCAGAGATCATCGGAAGCCGAGATGCTTCAGCCGAAAGGCCAAATGGGCCATAGAGTTAGCCCCTCACACCATCTTCTACCAGCCCCGCACCACCATCAAGTCACAAGCACCGCCGACTTCCTCGCCGATTGGGCCGAGACTCAAGATCGCCGCCAAATACCGACTCCACCCATTGGCGGATGCACTTTGATGGTTTCCAGATGCACACCGCTTGGGAGCCGCGGGTCCTCACTTCCCTAAGGGCGATAAGCTCAAGCACGCCTGCAGATCCATTTCGCCGCCTCCAACAACGCCGCCGAATACGAGGCGCCATCCACGGCTCCGGCCGCCAAAGAACTTGGCATTCACCGGATCCTGCTGCTATGGCGATTCGACTTGGTGGTCCAATAGTCATCCGCGATCGACGCCAAAGATGCAAATATGGCGAGCTACCGCTTCGTACAGCAGCTGAGTGGATATTTTGAGGGATGCGACCTCCACGTGCCAAGAAACGACAACGACCAAGCAGATGCCCGCAAGAATCGGCTCCACCCATCAGCAATACCATCCGACGTCGCTTCTTCAGCGCCTTCTCAAAGCATCCGTCAAACCGTCACCAGAGTCGACTCATTTTTGTGCCGGCTCCCTCAAGAAGTCGGATCCGACCAGAGCCTCAGCAGATGGCACAAGAACTTGCAGACGCTTCTCAAGAACGCTGGCAGTCGGTTGCCCGGACTTCGTGAACCGCCCGGGATCGGGCGACCATTGCGAAGACTCCAAAGATTGCCCGGGACTATGCTACCGGGTCTGGGACTTCTTCAACCCAAAGAAGATGTCTGCAGACTCAACCCGCCGCCCCAGCCCAGCCGCCTGGCCCAAGTAGCAAGATCGGCAAATAAGAAATAGCAGCACCCTCATGGGCCCAGCCCATCCTCAAGTTCTTAGTAAGCGGAGAGCTACCAACTAATGAAACCTTGGCTCGGCAAGTGCAACAATCCGAGCTGCAGCCTACACTATAGTCAATAGAGAGTTGGTCAGCGCAGCCACCGGTGTCTACCAACACAAGGTCAATCGTAGCAAGGCCAAGCAATCCTTGAAGACATCCATCGTATGAAAAGGGCCATCATGCAGCCTCAAGAGCACTCTGCCGCCAAAGCCTTCGACACGGTTTTCTCCGCCAACTGCCCTAGAAGAGGCCAAGGAATTAGTTCAAAAATGCAAGGTGCTGTGTGTTCCGCTTCCAAGCCGCTTCACCGGGCTTCAGCCCAAGACTATCCCCATCGCCTGCCCTTTGTCAGTTCTGGGCCTCGGACATGGTGGGACCATTCAAGACAGCACGAGGTGGCCTAACTCACTTACTAGTCGCAGTGGACAAGTTCACCAAGTGGATAGAAGCAAAACCCATCAAGAAGTTGAATGGTCCCACGGCAAGTGACTTTCATCGCCGATTTCACGACTCGCACGCAAGATACCACACAGCATCATCACCGACAACGGCACAAATTTCGCCAAGGGCGCCTCGCCCGCTTTCTCGCGCGACGCAGGCATCCGATCGACTTAGCGTCCGCTGCCCATCTCGCAGTCAAACAGCCAGTGGAGCGAAGCGAACGGCCTCATCCTGTCTCGCATCAAGCCTCGACCGGGTCGAACCATCGGAGCGCTCGCCGGTTGCTGGCTTGAGGAGTTGCTACCGCCCCTATGGAGTCTGGGCGACGACTCCAAACAAGTCAATCGGGTTTACACCCTTCTTCGCGCTTCATCGGCCAAGCTGCCATCCCAACGGATATAGAGTTCGACTTCGCGAAGTTACCATGTACACCGAGGAGGAAGCAAAAGAAGACGCCAAGATCGCGTCGATCTGCTTGAAGAGGGCCATTGTTGGCACTCACCGGTCCAAGATTCTACCAAAGCAGAGCTCGCGCCGCTACTACAACAAGAAGGTCAAGCCAAGATCATTCCTAGAGGGCGACCTTGTGCTCCGGCCGATTCAAAGAAAAGCCGGCCAAAGACAAGCCGCCGCGCCTTTGGGAAGGCCCATTCATCATCAGAAATTGCTGGGCAATGACTCCTACTACCTGATCGACGCCGAAGCCCCGAGCACGCAAGAGGGACGACCGCAAGGAGACGGCGGCTATGGAATGCGAATCTCAAGATTTTACAGCTTGATGCAGTGTACCACGCCACCCTTTGTGTTTGAAATATTAAGACTCGGCCCTTCGAGACGAGCTCGGGACTGCCTCTTTGTTATCTCAGTATGATAGGAATTATGCCTTGAGTATGTTACCCTTGATTATGTTGCTTGGCACCTGTGCTCGACTAGTCGGCCCGGGACTCGCCAGATTTGAGCTATGAAGTGCTTCCTGGGTCGACAAGTAGCGGTGCCTAAGCCGCCTCTCCGTCCGAAGTCAAGCTCAGCAGAGCGATCGCTTGGTGGGCGGAGTAAGGTAGAGAGGGCGCCACACAAAAAAATGGCTAAGGACCCAAAGCATAAACATAGTTTAAATCGGTTCAGAGCCGCTTCGTGAAACCAATCTGCTAGGAAGCCGGCTTGCCGCTTTTCTACCCAACTTGCTTAAACGACTCTAAAAGAATGGCTGCACTTGCCTTCTCAGTAGCCAAGCACTTGACCTAGACGGCAATCCGCGAGAGCGTTCTGTCTGACCTGCAAGGCGGCATCTAAGGGAAGGCGGCAAAGGAAAAAGCCACAAGAGCAATAAGCAAGGAAACATAAAATTAGAATAATATTTACACAAACTTAGGCCCTTGGCCGGATCTTCGAACAGAGGTTCAGAATACACCCCGCGGGTGGAATTGTGCAAATTAACAAAGTTCTTTCTAAGACTAGCAAACAGATAAAATAAAGGCAAGGCAGCAGCCTAAGAAGCAGCGGATGGGGTTGGAAGGCCGAGGCGGCGGCGGCCTCAGCGCCGGGCGGCTGGCTGAACGGTCTCGGCTTGATCGCCTCGCAGCAGCGGCCCATGGGCGTGGGTTCGTTGTCGGAGGTGCGGTCGAGCCGAGGCTGGTCACCCGCCTCCGCCTTCCGGGCGCCCATGTCGCCTCCGCCCTTCCGCTCGCCCTCATCTCGGCGCTGAGTCGATCACCGCCGAAGTCTCGCCAGAGTCCGGTTCATCTCAACCACTCCGGGCAAGCTTCCCCACCGCCTTCAGCCCGCCATGGATGAAGACACTGGTGTTCGTAGTCGGCGATCGCCGCCGCGATGCTCGACGAGGGCGCCCTCCGCGTGCCAGCCTCCGCCGCTCTTGTCCTGAACGCTGCCACCGGTCTGTGTCGAGCCTCGATACCACGCTTGATTTAACTCTGTGGCTCGGCGAAGCTCCAGGCCCGAGCCGCGGAGCCCTTCCAAGCCTCAAGACGGCCAGCCAGCGACCTTCAGCTGCCGGGCGGTCCGGCTTGGGAGTGCGCAGAATCGCATGTCCGCCACAGGCAGCAATCGCTCGGGCACCGACACGCTTAAAGACGGCGCAGCATCCGACAAGCCGCCGCAGACGAGCCTCAATGCTCGTGGAGCTGCTCGCCAAGGGTCCGAGGCGCTATTGCGATTCGCCGCCACTCGCCTCCCAAGGCCGCAAGGCTCCTGATGGCCTGATTGGCCACGATGACCAGGGAAGAAGTCTCCAAGAAGAAGGAAAAGGAAGTCGAAAAAACAGGAGCCAGCTTTAACCTATAGTCGGCAACCCAAAAGAGAAAGTAAAAGCAACTTACCATCGATTTATATCTTCGATTTCATGAAAGTCGGAGGTCACCGCGCCCTCGCCGGGTCCAAAGGAGCACTCGCTTCCTCAAACCCGCCGAGAGCGCGCCTCTTTCTTCCGCCGCTCAGTCAAGGCCGCTTTGAGCAGCCCCTCTCGCCCGCCACCATAGCCAGTGCAGGTCGCGCTCCGCGGTGAGCTTGCCACACCTCCTCTTTGGCGCAAGAAGCGGTCTCGGCCGCATTCTAGCTGCCTCAGCAGAGCGCAAGCGTTGACCTCAAGAATAAAAAGAAGAAGGACGCCAAGTCGCCGCTAAGAAGGTCGCCAGAAGATCCGCCCGATCACAAGCAGCGCGCCCGAATCTGGGATCACAGCCTGGAAGCGCCAACACTTCGACCAAGAAGAAAACTCACCTCGCTCGCCAGTCAGCAGCCCGCTTGTTCAGTTCTTCAACGCTGCGGTTGAAGGCAGTAGCGCTGAGGTTGTGATACTCCCGTAACAAGAATTCCGCATATAGGTAAAAAACTTGAAGTAACAACAGTTCCGGGTCACCGCCGAAGAGCCGCCCGAAACTCGGGACTACACTCCAGCAGGAGGCCGGCCGCTTCACGGAGAAGAGCAAGAGAAAATTCGGAATGAAACATACCCGCACGGCGGATCGCGCTGGATGCCAAAGCGCTTTGAAAGGTTCTCGAGGGCGCCGCTTTCCAGCCCGCAGCTTCGCTTGGACGCCCAGAGCGCGCTGTGTTCAGCGGGCCCGCCGCCTCGCACTCCACCCAACGGGCACGGGCGCTGTCGCCGCCAGGGGATGGATGACCAGCCGGGCGGGCGCCGGGTTCTGGCGCGCGCCGAGGTCGCTTTTCAAGACGATAGCCACGGGCGGGCGACTTGAAGAAGCAGGCGCCACGGCTCGTTGCTTGGCCGGCGGCACAGCGGGTTCGCTGACTGTTTGTTCTCGCGATCTCGGACTGCGGCGGAGGCGGCGGAGGTGGCGCTGCCACGCCTCGGGCGAGACCGCCGCCTTCCCCCGCGACGGGACCTCACCACCAACTCCCTCCGACCGCCTGTGAACTCCGGGCCTGGTGGCACTGAGCCTCAGCGGAGGACGAGCGCTGCCGAAGGCGCAGCAGCCTCGGCTCGCTTTTTGTTGCAAGCAGCTGGATCGCCTTTCTCCTCCGCCATCTCGGCTCTGCTTTTCTCCCGACGGGCGCCTCCTACACTGTCAAGGCTTCTCCCAAGATTCCGCCTCAAGGTCCTCCGGAGGGCGGCAGCAGGTCAACCTGCCGACTATTGGCGGACGCGCCTCGCACCCCATGACAGAGGGCGGGCGGGCACTCCTCTCCAAGGTGAGGGAGCCCCGATGAGAAAAAAAGGACATGAGAAGACTCCTGCAAGACGGGCCAAGAAAACAAGACAGTAATAAAAAAATACGCGAGACCAGCCGTGGCTTTCTTTCACCTCGGAAGCGTTAGCCTCGCGACCGCTTTCACACCGAGTCGCGCGCCTGGGCCCCCGAATTTCTTGTCCTCGCCACTTGACTCGCCCGCCCGACGCTTTCATACGCCTCGACTCCTTCTAAGGCGGAGGAGTCATACTGGATGGCCGGGCTCACGGGCGGCGGGGGCAACTTCTTCGGACATCATCGGATACGGGCAAAGGTGGCTGAGGGCCTGAAGTCATGGCCCTCCCCTCGCTGGCGCCGCCTCCATCGCCGCCACACCCAAGTCGGGTCGCCGCTGCCGCTTTCTCCGCCTCAAGTCGGGGACGACCACGAAGCCAGGTTCTCAAGGCGCCGGGAAGGCGGCGAGAGGATTCTCGAGTCGGAAAACCAAGGAAAATTAGAGCTGATCCGGTCAAGAAGGAAACGGAGAAGCAAGAGACGACTTACCAACGGGCGGGATTACGCGAAAGTATGGCTCCTGCTAAACTGCCATTCCTTCGTGAGGCCGCAGTTCGCCAAGAAGTTCACCGCGTCCACCACCTCCGCTGTAAGTATATCCTTGAGCATACCGTTAGTCTCGGCGCGCCATCCGGATGATCGATGAGGTCGGCCTTGAAGAGGGAGAACTCGGCGCGCCACGGCGGCATGCCAGCAAGTCTGCCCCGGGCCAGGCCTCCGATCAGATCATCACGCTGGAGCCGCACGACGGGCGGTGTTGCTCTCATGAGTCAGCCGCCTGCCCTATAGGACCAGTGGGTCGGCTCACAGTCCGCCTATGTAGGGCGGTAAGGTTGTCCCACGCTTTCAGGCGACGCTCTGACGTAGAAGTACGAACGCTGCCACATCTTCACCGACTTGATGAGGGAGATGGCAGTAAAAGGGTTCTCTCGCACCGCCTCCTCTTGGCATATGAACGTGCAGACGTAGCCTATCACGCGAAATGACGGGTCCCGAAGCCGCTGAAGAATTCCCCACAGCCGATGGTGGGGAGAACTCAGAAAACCTTCGTGATAAGGATGCGAAGCGCCAGCAGCACCACCGTGGGGGTGAGGTGGTGCGGCCGAGCCCGAAGAACTCCAAGAACGCTGCTGAAGAAGCCGCCGCCGACAAAAGCCCTAGCCCTGCTGCATGAGGTGTGAGTGGAAAATCACCCGCCGCCTCCCCGCTCCCGCGTGATTTCTCCCGGCGCGGTGAAGGGCTCAAGACTAGGTGGCTGCCGGGATGCGCGGCTTGACAAGGCGAATTGATGATGGAGTCGCCCCACACGCCGGAGCTGCTGGGAGGCTGGGCGGCGGATGAGGAGCTCATCTCCGTGGCGGGCGAGGCTCGGGCTGCGGTGGAGTGAGGAAGAAAACGAGGCTCGGGGCTGGTGGAGCGAGGAAGAAGACGCAGACAGGAGCGGGATGAGAGCGCGCAGACGTCACCGCTTCTCCTCCCCGCCTTACTTATAGGCGCCAGGGCTGGGCGGTTTAGGGGCGGGCGGGATTAACTGCGCTTCACGCCCCCACGCCTCTGACGATTAACCCACGACGCTATCGCGGCAAAGAACGGCGCGGGGAGCCCAACCGCCCGCATCGCATCAGCAGTGGATCGCCGCGCCGCCGGGCATGGTGAAGTTGCGGGCCCCGCCGACGGGCCTGTCTTGTCACGCCGCTGCACGGCATATCGCCCGCCGCTGGCGTCACAAGTGGGCGGCCTCAGCACGGGCGGCCGCCGAAGCTTATCAGCACGCCGCCCGGATCCCGCTGCCAAGCGACCTTCAAACCTTTGAGAGCAAGACGGCCTCGCAAGGCCGACTCCACCTAGTCGGCTCAAGATGGGAGACAAATGGCCGAGTCCAGATTCTTCTACCAAAGGGGATGAAGCTGTCGAGGCTCCTCGAGCAGGGCGACCTCGACGCCTCACCAGCCTTCGGGACTATCGCCGAGTAATGGGCAAGGGTAGACCCGAGCCCTCGAACTTTTCAAAACATCAGTGGCAGATCACGCTCTCAAGACCCCAAGACAAAGAGCCGCCGAGAGAGTCGTGGCAACAGAGTCACCGATCGCTTCTAGGTCGAGTCCCAAAGACGGCCTCAGACATGTCGACTCGAGCCGCTGACCTCCAATGTCAGGCTGCAAGGTGGAGTCGGCCCACGACCCCAACCACCTCCCCTCTGCCCGAGCGATCACGAAGCGGATGGGATAAAGCCGTCATCGCTCATCCCTGCCGCGCCATAAACGGCAGTGTATGGCTACAGAGCGCTGCATCGACGGGATCTCTGTCCCGGCGCGGCATCGCTGCCACGCTGCCTCGACATCAGCCCCTGCGGCAGATTCCTCGACACTAACGATGGCCTGTCTGTATGACCCAAAGACGGGCGAGAGAACCGAAGACTACGAGAGCACCCTCAAAGATGGACCTGGCGAGTCGGGCTCCGGAGTCGGCCGCCCCTCCCGAAGGGCCCCACGCTACCATTAACTGTATTAACATTGGGAATGGCAATGTGGATCGCCCGGCCTGCATGGCGACACTGCGGATGACCCCATGACCAAGCTCTCACATTAGAAGCACGGCTACAGCATCGCCAAATGACAAGACTCCGCCTCTGCTGGGCGGATTACAGGGTCGCCGGCCCTACAAGTCAGCCGACGGGCCCACTAGTTTGCGGGCCCTGTGGTAGGAGGAGAAGACGGTGACTTAGAGACTGACGTGCTTTGACTCCGACCGCCGGATTGAACATTGTACCCCGGGGTAGGCCTATATAAACCCCCCTGGGCACCCATGCAAAGGGTTGGAATCTGTAGTTTTAGACACACGACAGAGGGAGAGAAGAGCTAGCCGTGCCCTTCTCCCTTCCTCACACACCTTACACATTTCAGTAAGGAGCATCTTGTACCACTTTGCCATAGTGATCATGTGGAGGCCTGCAGCAGCAAAGAGGGGTGCCATCTCCGAGAGAGCCCTGAAGCCGGGTAAGATTCGGCCAAGGCATGTTCGCGGCCATCCTGCTTCTTCAGCACCGCCGACGCTCTACTCGCCTCCATGATAAGCCATCCTTGCATATGTCGACCCAACCCCGACTATCTATACCGGCAGTACTATTTGCTGCACAAAGACATCGTCCGCCATATTTGAGCACAACATTATTATGCATGGACCTTGACTATGTACGCCACCATGTGTCCAGATCTGGGATGCCGCCAGAATTCGATGAACGGCGCCGAAGTTCGACTTCTATGATGCTACGCGTAAGCCGAGGAACACTCTTGGAGAGTACTTGCTTTTTCATCGGGACAGCTACCCCTTTGTGAAGCAGATGCTACTCCGGCACGGCTAACACGAAGGCCCGGCTGCTCATGAAGCATGGTTGTGTCTTCAAAGGCGCATCACGGATGAACGCTATGTTGTGACACGACATCCCCGATTTAGCGCCGCTTCAGCTTGATGCGCCTCCATCATGTGGAACCGACTAGAAAGCTGCGCATAATGATTCCTGCTGCCCACCGCTATGGATCGTGCCATCCATGAAGAACACCCGACCGGAACCCGAGGAGGACATGTAGCCCATCTATAACATGTAAGGGAGTAACGGTAATTGTGAACGGTGAGCTGCTGAATATATGTAGACTAGTCGCACAAAATTATCACATGAATTGGAGATGAACTTGTGTGGCATACCGGCATTTGTCCTTTAGGAATTTATTACTAGTAAATGTGTTATGTGTACGTGAAACTTGTGTGGTTGTCGCACGGGCCCAACATGCTCTTTTGAGAAAAAAGGTGGCACAGCTTTGGAGCATACAGTAGCATTGTTCGCTATAGTTGTAGTACACTTACTAGGACGACAACTCCTATAAAACCTTGAGCTTGGCTCTTTGCCTCTTCGGAGGTTCAACAGTTCGCATGGTGAACCTTTGCACTGCTCTTTCGCCTCTCTCTCGAAGGTCCTACAATGATGATACTACAAGACATTATGCTTCCTCGCAACTGACACCGATTGAATTGCTGCACGCCCACCGCGAGGGCGAGGGCGAGGGCGAGGGAGAGGGAGAGAGAGAGAGGGCATCAGAATCAAACTCTTCCTCGCCCCGCTAACCACTGTGCTGGGGCGTAGGGAGAGGCGAGTAAGCGCTTTCTCCTTGTTCATGCAGTTGATTAGACACATCAAAGCAGTAGTAGTACTAGTAGTAGTCCATATCATTCCCTTTCCGATTAATATGGCTTTAATTTGAAACGAGAAAATACACTCCATGGCCAACGATATGTAAATAATACACTCTTTACTTGGTCACTATATATAGTTTTAAGGCCGATTATATGATCACTAGCTCATCGAGAGCACCGATTGCACCCTTATTGACCGCCACATAGTCGACGTGGTACTTTGTTGACTGGTTAAATTGTCACCGGTTTCGGTCCCACCCGCCAGCTGGTGAGCAAAGAAATCAGTTAAACAAAACTTTACGCAGCGCCGACACGAGTCCAACCTTGGCGCCCAACCTGGTTGTGTATGTGAGTGCATGCACGTGTCCTCCTCGGTCTTCCAACAAAGAGTGTACATCGCTTATAAAACAAAGAGTGTAGTAGTATATGATGTACATCTACACTTCCAATGCATTTGGCCTTTTAATCTAAATCGATATTGATCGACTAATGCAGCAACTTGTGTTGTAGGTATAGGCTACATGTCTATCCTTAATTACAGCATGCAACGGCCTTCATTTAATCTTCTTATCTCAATGGTCTCATGCACACATAAGTCTGCTACTTTTGCGCTAATTATACCCTCGTCAATGTGTAAATCTCTAAATGTATAGTCTTTCACGGACGAGTAGGTCGAGCACTTCGAGCGTGAGCGTGTGTGTTGCATCATGTGCTGTGTTCCGCATGGGTGTGTGAGTGTTATAAGGCCCATGTGTAATGTGAGTGTTGATGTTGCATGCATGCATGCATGCATGGGACTTACTCCTCCCATTGACATGTTCATATTTCAAGCCTCCTCTGCTCCCTCCATATGGTGATACTCCTCTCGTCTTCAAATAGTACGGAGTAAAGCCTCCTTCTCAAACACGGACTATTTGTCTTTCTACAGATTTCAACAAGTGACTAGGTATGGAGCAACATGAGTGAAGTGAGAGCTGAGAGGCATAGGATATCAGTAGAAAGGAAGTCCTCGATCCATTATTCCCCATCTCGCTCAGAGACCTATTCAACTAGTCTTCACAAGGAAGTGACACACACACCGCACAGAGGGACACGTAATTAAGCTGAACCAATAGGTTGGTGTTACTTTCTAAACAGCCTTACCCAAGATCGCCATCATGTTTGCTAGTAGAGCACACTTCCGCAAATACGCCACGCACCTCTCCTCATTAACTCGACATATGGGCCCTCTTGTGGTAGACCCACATGTCATCGATGTAACTATTTACACTCAAGGATGGTGCCTATCCTCGGTAGTAGTACTAGTAGAATTGAGATTTAATGCACTTTCTTCCCGCCTTCCACTCTTCTTCCTCCTCTTCTTTCTTCCTCCCTTCCCCATCGCCGTCAGCACCATTTACCCCCGCCACCGCCGCTCGCCTACATTTCTCCTTTCCTTGGTAGTCATACAGTACTATATCCCCTCACACTGCTCGCCACACGAGGAGAAGCTTTTCGCCGCTACCAATCCACTTCCCATTGCTCGCAGCACCGAAACCCCAATGGCAGAATCGATCGACACGCAGCCGCGATTGAATTCCTCCCGATGTTCTCTTGGAGCAGATCAGTCGATGAACCTACTCAAGACCGTCTCGCCCGCCGCATGCTCGGGTGTTCTTTACCATCTACTGTCGCGAACGGCCGCTCTTTCAAGACACACCCGCCATAATGCCCGATCCTCAGTGGCCTGACACCGACTTCTGACGATCCTACGGAGAGGCCGCTGGTGCCCTCGACATGCTGCTACCACTACCGCCCACCTGTCCTTCATGCACGCCATCAAGGGCATGAAGGCCAACCGATCGCCCTCATCCACCACACCGTAGTCCGTGGGCGCCTCGTGGATATCTACACCGAACAGAGAACACCCTTCCATCGCTGGATACCGCCATCGAGCCCCGGTCACGGACACTCCTGCCTACTACACACGTAGACGACTGCTTTTGGCTCGACCGCTTGCGTAAAGTTGTAATCAGCAGTACCCACACCATCGTAAGACTACATGGATTACAAGCTCATTGCCTTGTTCAACATGGGATTAGTCTATCGAACCGGCCGCCACATGGCTATGGCTCATCATCAATCCTCTGTTGAGGCAACATTTCGTTCGACTATAGTGCACATGGCATCGCTTACGCGGGTCGCATTACGCCGATTGGCTGCCTATACCGTGGAATCTATCATTGTAATTGTTCTATCTCATCTCATCTTTTACCTTATGAATACGACTCCACTGCTCATTTGTTACAAAATTAGAATGTATAGTATGTCTATAACCACATCATTGCTATATGTTCCTCTCATTTCCTAGATTTTTATGACCACACATTATTGTTAGAGTTTTTTTCAAGGGTCTGCCTTATCGAGCGTGCATACGACCAATTGTTAGATTTGATATGAGAAAATTGGCATCTAATGATTGTTAGAATATATATTATGAGCATAACATCATGATTGCTATATGTTACTCTGCCATAAGATTTTTATAACAACGATGTTATTGCTTAGAGTTGATATGAGAATAGTAGTAGTAAGTGCTATGGTAGAATATGAGTAGGGCATTGTCATAGCTGTTTTCTCTCATTGTTACATGATGTTTGAACCATGACATGTTGCTAGAATATGAAAGCCATTGGCTTATTTTTTTAACTTGGGGTATGATTATGACCCAGCATTGCAATTATCTTCTATGATATGTGTCCTTGTTATAATAATCTTAATTCCACATACTCGAACATGATTGTTTATTTTTGTCCTTTTGGTCTCCAATTTGAATTGTTGCAGCGAGCGCCGATCGTGGCCTTCATGATTCGGGACCTGGAATCATACCAGCCGATGGGTCTTTGGTTTATCGCTCGTTCAGGTGGCGGGGTCATTTGATGCTCATTCGCCGCTACCAAATTGACCAAACCATTACATCAAACCACATGCGTACAATGCGTGGGGTGTTACGTGACATTGATGGCTATGGCTGCTTCGTGTTAGAAAGATCCCAGCTCCATTGGGCAGGCGTATTCAAGCTGAGGCGGGTTTACAGCCTCGGCAACCACTCCTTGTTCCTCGGGCTCAATTATCCGATCATCCAACCAATCATCGATCATATAACGGCGATGATTCTGTTCTATGCAACTTCCATTCGCGAGGGGGCTGTGTTTACACATCATACCATGGGTTTCATGAATCACCATATCTAGAGATTGTCGACACAGCTTGTTGCGGATAATCTGATTGTGTGAAAGGCATCAAGCTTCCATGCGATGGATGGCTTTTCAAACCCGACATCTTGGCGATGTGGTTCATGCCAACGCAAATATGCACAACTTGATTCGTGTTGATATCTAGGTGAGCCATGTATTCTGCTGTTACGACGACCTCTTTTGTTGGATATTATGTAATGTTGTTAGTTTGAAGCACTCCTCTGGTTTGAAGGATAGATACCTTCACGGGATCAAGTGCATCCTAACTCCCATGTTTAGGATGTCTTGATAATGATGATGGAGATGTTGTGGATACCATATATATATATATATATATATATATATATATATATATATATATATATATATATATATATATATATATATATATCACAATCAGGCTATTACATCTAGCGTAAGAATATTTGATTACCTCTCTGTCTTGGCGTGGTTCCAGTTTGGGTAGCGTTTTTCAACAAGAACTGATATTCCTGCGTGCGATGGATGGAAACAGGGGATGCAACGTCGAGCTTCCGGTCGTTCTCCGGTAGCGATCTGCGGGCCATTCGTTGCTAGAGGAGACATGTAAGGGGTTCCGCACTGCAGCTCAGCTGGATGTGTTTTGCGATCTGTAGTCACCGGAGGTGACGGCGTAAACATTTTGGCGGACGTGATTTTGGGCGTCGGTGTTTCTTGTGTTTGTGGGCCTCAATTTATGTCGTGTTTGTCGTTTTGATGTGAGAATTATCGGTATGTTATAGTTTTTGAGATTATTTTCATCGTAATTTATGATTACAAGTTTTGGTGTTCTTGGTCGTTTTCACGCCCCATGGAAATCTGTTCTTCTTTTCTTTGTTTTACTTTCGAATTGGTGTTGCGGGAGAGATATAAGGACTGATGAAAAGATTTGCGTTGTCAATTTTGCTTTTTGAGTTGTTTCTCCCTCAGGAAGTCTTTGAGGCGCTTGGGCCTGCAAGGGGGAGACACACATTTATAGATTAGTCTTCTTTTGAGGATTTAATTCTTCTGCTTTTTTGTTTTACAAGTGATAATCCATGAGGTAGATGCTTATATATTATGAGTCATGCATGAATGTAGTTCTAAACTAGTACACAAAGTCCTGAAATTAAATTCAACTACACCGTGTTATTTTTTTTCTTTTTTGCTATCTTCGTTGCTTCACCAAATGCTTCACCAAATTAGAGAATCATTTTACCAGAGTCAATGATATATGCGCTGCTTGATTCAAGTTTAGTTTTCTTTTTTGTTGAATAAAAGACCTATACCAGTGCTTGATACATCTTTGTGCATTAATTCTATATCAAGTTCAAAAATTAGTTTGAGAAACATGTGCATCAAGATATGGACCTATACCACTTCACCAAAGATCTTTTAATACATCAATTCTATAAACTATACTAGTGCATCAAGATCAGAATCTATGCTAGTACATCAAGTTCAGAAATTAATTTGGTGCATAAAGTTCGAATGCTATAAACTTTTTTCAGATGCTAATTTGTGAAACAATCCACTTCACAGTTTTGGAAATGCATGTAACTTGATAAACATGTAATCATGCATCCACTTCATAGACTATAATAGTTCATCTAGTTGGGAAACAAGTTTTAATTAAGTTTTTAGTGACTAGTACTGTACAATGATGAATGAACAGTAGTATGGGTTACAATGGATGAATGTACTTCAAAAACTAGTAAAGAAAGTTCTGAAATTAAATTAAGTACATCATGTTATTCTTCTTCTTGGATTATACATAGTTTCACAATGTTGTATGTTCTTCATTGGTACTAGTTTAGTCTACTTTTGTTGAAATAGGATAACATGTAACCAGTGTTTAAGTCCTTAGTTTATTTTCTTACAAAATAACATTAGATCAAATTCAGAAAATACTTCACTACATCAAGTTCAAACATCTTTTTAATACATCGAGTACATAGACTACTCTATTGTATCAACTTCTAAACTACACTAGTCGATCAACTTCAGAATTTAATCTTCGCAAGATTTTCCAAATAGTAATCCAGGCATCAGGTTCAAAAATACATTTATAGTATATCTACTTGAGAAAATGCAGTAGTGCATCCACTTTTCACAAACCACACTAGTACATCTAGTTGGGAAACAAGTGTGATTAAATTTTCGTGATACAAGATTAATAAAATAGATAAACCATATGCAGGGCAAATGAGTAGGATTCTCACCATTTTGTGGCCGCTATGATGTGGTACACCAGCGTAGTTCGACGACAACTGCAGGATCTGCCGCCATCTCGTGGAGGTTTTTCCTCGCCGTGTACTCCACATCAACTCCGAAGCTGATACAAGCCTCCCTTCATCTCGGAGCCGCTCATCATCTCATCACTTTGTCTGGTTCGGCTGGTGACGATCTCCGCCGCCTCCTTGCCGTGGAGCTCAACCCCTTTGAGCGCTCGGTGTACTCGCTTTCGCCGACGCAATGTCGAGGTTGCTCCTCTTGTCCGACGTCTCGGCATGATGACGCTTGGGACGGTTCCTCCGCCATGGCCTCCGCGATCGTGGGCTTTGAGAGAGATGCCGGAGGTTTGTGTAGTGGAAATGGAAGCAATGGTGGTTTGTGGGAACGAGGGAGAGATGGAAGACAATGGGGTATTTTTTGCGCGCCACGGTAGTGTGTGGGAGGCGTTCGGGCGGGTCGCTGCCAGGCGTCGTGGCAACCGCCCTGGGTGGCGCGGTGGTGGCGTGGAAGAACTAACCGCCCAAGACAAATGTTTTTATGGTGCACTGCTTAGTCTTGTCAAGTTGTACTTACGATCCGCTAAATCCCACTTGCACGCCTCAAGGGTGGTAATGATGGCATTCTACGCTGCTTAGTGACGATGGATCTGATGTTTTTCCGTGTGGATGTTTAAGTATTGTTTTTCTATTGAAGCCTTTATACACTAGTGTATGTCAAAACATTTTTTCAGTGCCCTGGGAGTTGTTGCTCAAAACTTGTACTTATTTTATTTTCATCTGTACCAACCTAAGTTAGGCCTTTATAGTTTTTGTATTCTCATTTTTAGTGCACTTATGTTTTAGTACTGTAGATCTGAATTGTAATTTCAAACAAAGACATGGGTTTGAAATTTGATGTCGAGTGGTGCGAGTGGCCTCACCGATCCTGCTATTTAGTACTAATGTCGTATGTATGTTTGAAATGATTTTTTATAACTTTGGTTGGGGTGGGGTTTGAGATTATTTTACCACCGATCGCTCGTTGTGGTGTGGACAGATTTTATATAAATAAGAATTTAGCGTAATTGACAAATAAATTCTATTTGAACTTTTGAGTTTTAGTAGTTGAACTTGTCGATTTTGTATAAATAGGAAATTTAGCATAATTGACAAACATTATATGTTTGAACTTTTAGAGTTTTAGTAGTTGAACTTGTTAGATTTTTGCATGAATAAGAAATTTAGCATAATTGACAAAACATTATATGTTTTGAGCTTTAGTAGTTGAACTTGTCAGTTTTCTATAAATAAGAAATTTAGCATAATTGACAAACATTATATGTTTTGAACTTTTTAAGTTTTAGTAGTTGAACTTGAAAGTAATTTTTAATTTTGTTTTTTAAATTATGTACATTTAATGTATAGGCTATTAAGTTTTGTTCTTTTAGAGGTTCATTGTTTTGTATCATTTTTTTCCTTTTTCTTGTAGAGGTTAATTGACAAACATTTTTCTTGTAGTTTATATTTTTGTCCTCTGGTTTGTATACCGGGCTTATTTGGTGGGTGTTTTGTTGACGATGTAGGCTATTGGGCCATTTTCCGCCCAGATAGCTCGGCTCTGCCTGCAAGGCGCGTCAGGCAGGCGCCTGGTTTAGTCCCACCTCGCTAGTCGAGGGGATCCGACCTGTTTATAAGCGCAGCCGAGGCTCACCAATAACTCCTATGAACACTTACCCGAGCGCTTATACACGGCGCTCTCTCTCTCTCTCTCTCTTGACCTGTGGGCCCCGGGTCGGCGGTCCTCATACAGCGGATTACTAGGGTTTGCCCACGGCTCGAGTTCAAGTATCTAGCATTGTCGTGTTTCCCACTCCTTGCGGTCAATTTTTTTTTTGTTTGTTTGAATCTAGTACTTGACTCCTCTAGAACTTGACCGATACTTTTGTTCTAGTTCTTGTCAGCTTTTGTGTGAGTGTAATCTTTTTCATTTGAGTTTTTGCCTTCTTTTTGTGTTTGTTTTTGTGATTATTCTCAAGTGTCTTCCGTGTCATTTTCGAACTATGGTACTTATGCGTAGACTGAGTTGTACCGATAGTGCATTCATAGTAGCGCTACTTGACCGATGCTTCTTTGTACTTTTTATTGTAGTAAGTATGTAATGTCCCATCAAGTGTACTGAGTTGTATCGACATGGAACAACGTTGTGTGATTAGTTGCATCATAACTAGTACTTTAGAGCAACGACAACGCTCCATTCGTAAGCTACTTTCCAATTTTGAAATGATGGATTAACAAATATACGGTTACCAAACCAAACTTATATAATGAGATAAGCAAAACATTGTACTTGATGACATAACTAAACTTGTTCAAACATGACAAGCAACATAATCATACTGGTTCAACCCAACAAGAGCAAACTACTAATTTGAAACAACAAGATAAAAGGCAAGCACAAGTGGAAGTAAAACGCAAGGTGCTCGATGTATCTTCATCCCGAAAGGGGCAATAGGGGCGGTCGAGAAGTTGTCAGCCTCCCGCTTTTCAGATATTCAACCATCTGTGATGTAGTCGATCATGAACCATGACTTGTACGCGCGACGATCTACTCCTGCGCACTGATGAGGTTGTCCGGCAGCTCGCTGGTCCCCACACCTTGTAGTCTTCCTCGCGGTTGATCTTGTTCTTCATGCCTTTGTAGAATGGGTGGATGACGCTGGCTGCAACATCACCAAGGAGTCGTACTTTTCCGTATGGAACTCTCCACTTGCGCTGAATGTCGATGAACTTGTTGGGGTTGATCCATACCGACAACTTCAGCTTTTCTTTGCTTTCAATGTCAAACCGCAAATGTGAATAACTTGTCATGCCGCAAAGATGTCGGTCAGCGCTATTGCAAGGGCGCGTAGACATTGTGAATATTAGCATTACTTTGATGTTTGAATTATCAATTATTATTTTTTAAGTTTATGAATCCATGAAGTAGTTGTTTGTGTAGGATAAACAATGGATGAATGTACTTCAAAAACTAGTAAAGAAAGTTCTAAAATTAAATTAAATACATCATGTTATTCTTCTTCTTGGATTATACATAGTTTCAAATAATGTTCTATGTTCTTCATTGGTACTAGTTTAGTCTAGTTTTTGTTGAAATAGGATAACACGTAACCAGTGCTTCACCAAGTTCTTAGTTTATTTTCTTACGAAGATAACATTAGATCTAATTCAGAAAATACTTCACTACATCAAGTTCAGAAACATCTTTTTAATACATCGAGTACATAGACTACTCTATTGTATCAACTTCTAAACTACACTAGTCGATCAACTTCAGAATTTAATCTTCCGCAAGATTTTCCAAATAGTAATCCAGTGGCATCGGGTTCAAAAATACATTTATAGTATATCTACTTGAGAAAAATGCAGAGTGCATCCACTTTTCACAAACCACACTAGTACATCTAGTTGGGAAAACAGTGTGATTAAATCTTTAGGATACAAGATTAATAAAACAGATAAACCATATGCAGTGGCAAATGAGTAGGATTGATCACCATTTTGTGGTCACGCCAAGTGTGATACACCAAGCAGCGAGTTCGCCGACGCACAACCTGCAGGACAAGCGCTTATCTCGGGATGTTCATCTTCGGTAAGTAGTACACCAACGCCGGGCGATCTCTATTTAAACCTGCCGCCAAGCTTCCGAGCTCGGAGATCACCTGTCCGGCCTTGTCTCGTTCATCCAGCGCAGACGATCTCCAATGCCTCTCCTTTGCGTGGATCTCAACCCTTTGAGTTTCTGTACGGTTTCCTTCTGCTCGCCGGGACGTTAATGTCGACGTAGGTTGCTCCTTGCTCTGGATGTCTCGCGCATGATGACGCTGATGATTTGTTCCACTCGGCGATGGCCTTCTCGGCCGATCGTGGGCTTTGAGAGAGACGCCGAGGGTTTAAAGTGTGGAAATGGAAGCGCAATGGTGGTTTGTGGAACGAGGGAGAGACGGAAGAAAATGGGGTATTTTGGCAAGTGCTCGACGGGGTGTGTGTGGGAGGAGGTTCGCCGGGGCGTGTGGTGGGTGTGGGGTTGCCGCTTGCGCGTTGGCAACCGCCCAAAGTGGCGCTGCTGGTGGCGTGGAAGAACTAACCGCCCAAGTTAAATGGTTTTACCGTTGAACCGACTAGTCTTGTCAAGGTATACTTATGACCTGCCAAATCCCACTTGCACGCCTCGCTGGTGGTGATGATGGCATTTTACCGTGGGTACCGATTCGATAGTCAAGTTGATTTTATCAGTCGCTTATCCCACTTGCACGCGTCGCCGCCGGTGTTGGTGGAGGTCTCGAACTCTCTCTTTGCCGTACTTTGGACTGTGATTGAAGTGTATTGAACGTATCAAATACCAGCGAGACTATGTGTGTAGTGCTAATGTTTTTTAAAACAATTTTCATATTTTTAAAGGACTGTTTATATCGAGATAATCAGTGAGTATTTTTTACAGATAAATTAGATTTTCACCAAGACAGATGTATTATATTCTGATTTTGCTTGAGGTAATTATTTTATGTACTTGATGGTCTTTCCGAATTGGGATCGCAGCAGCAGTATAGCTTTGTTTTTTTCAAACGATTTTTTTTTCGTTGTTCAACGTGTGTTTGTTATTACTTATGCCTTTTGTAATCGCCGAATCGAGAGTTATCGTGACTTATGTAATACAAGAGTTTAAATTTTTCCTTGACATTTTTTTTGGTCGAAGTTACTGTTGACAAGAGGGCTTAAGTGCTTTACATATATCAAGATAAGTTTTTTCAAAATATATTTGTGACTGCATTCAAAAGGATTATCAAATGGTTTAAATAATAATGTCATTGCTGAAATGGGCACAAATCAGAAATTATATCAGCATCGATGTGTACTCTGCCTTGTACCCACTAATCGATCGTTATCAAGATCGATGTAAGCTACAAGATTTTAAAATTTTCCTTGACATATTTTTTTCCTGAAGTTACACGGGTTCACAAGTAGCATTTTTGCGCTTTGATATATCCAGATAAGTTTTTCAAACGATATGTGACTGCATTCAAAATGATTATAAAATGGTTTACATAATACCGTCAGCCCATAAGGGCACAAATTGTCGAAACTAAAATAATAACTTTAGTTCTAATCGAGAAATCGATGATAAAGCTAAATAAATTTTGGTAACGTAAAGTGTTTTGTGAAATGCTTCCTCATTGTAGTGCCGATGCAACTGAGACAACAAGGTTATTTTTAGTTGACGCAGCAGGATAACCACTATGTATTGTTCAGCCTTGAGCTTCTCCTAACTCGTCCCTCGAATGTTGTGCCTCGCCAAGCTTCTTTCTAGGTTGAGCCTTTGGCAGCTTCATCGTGGCTTTCAGCTTCGCCCCGATTAATCGCCATCTTCATTGTTCTTCGCCTGATCTGGACACGTCATTCTCATCAAACTCTTCTTCTTCATCGCTCTTCATTTGATTCCATGGAACTCAGTACCTTTCCCTGTTTATGTTCAGCTCCATCGACTTCCTTGCCCACTTTGCACGCAAGGGCAATATGTCTGCTGGCCCTGCCACACTTGCGGCAAGTATAGCTGTTACGTGTGTAAGGTTCCATTCGTAGAAAGCTGGGTGGCTCAACTCTGCTTGTTCTTGTTGATGTGGTATCTGCGGGCGGTGTGGGCATGTGCGGTAGTTATGGTTGCTCACGGCGTTGCGTAATCCGCATGCCCTTACTCCCAGGGTTTGCCGTCAGGCCAAATTCCACGCGCTTGATGGGGCGTGGTGGCTTTTGGTGCTGCTTTTGCATCTTTCGCTGCTTGCATCTTGTTTCTTCCTCCCTGTTTGAGAATATTGGGGTTTAATCACCCTTTCCCCGCCACATGGTAGGATGTGCTATTGTCATGTCGCTTCACCTACAAAGCACCATCGAGCTCATGATCTCGCATGTGAGTTTGTCGGTGCTCTTGAGTGTGCACACGGGCAAGCTCCGGGTTGTCTACCTCCTCTTCCTCGCTCTCAAACGGGTCATTAGCTCCCATATGGTTCATATCCTAGCACATTGTAGCAATATCCTGCTCAATGGCTTCATTGTTCATGACACTTCCATTTTCAGCAAAATGAATGGCGCATGAAGTTCTTGTTCAAGTTTGTCCATGATGACCGCGACCCTGCCATTTGCTCTTGGCTTCTCAAGCTTTTTCTGTGCACCCTCATGTTCTCGCTAGGAGTGAGCTTTCAATGCAGTATTGGGAAGCCTTGTTTACCACCATCGTCTCAAGTCATTTCTGTCAAATGTTGGCTGGATGTTCGCCAGTGTCTCTCCGAGTATGTATTTCTGGAATGCTTCAGTTTTAATTGTTTGCATGATCATGAACAGGACATGGACTTGGAAAAGACCTTGTATTTGTTTTTGGAAGAGGTGCATGTTTTTTGTCATTTCATTCGAACAAAAACTTTGCAAAAAAAGTAGTACAAGAGATAACATCTTTTTGTAGTCCTTACATGCGTGGTCCCATAGCCTGCATCAGCACACATATGTTTCTCCCACTGGGTCTGTGAACCACCTGAACGCCGCCGAGCCACACTGCATAGAGTTTTATGGGTGGTTGTAGCGCACTAGGTACTTTTTAGAGCTCTTCCGCTGCCGTCAGTGAAGAGAGTGCTCACTTTAGCCTATCTTCAATCTCTGTACACAGCTCAAGGCGTGTGCTTTCATCCGGGGTGTCAAACCCATAGAAGGTCAGCGTGTTTTGTTCCTTCTGCAGATGCAAGAATGATGACCAAATTGTTAGTTTTCTCGCAGGAAAAACTTCTAATAAAGTTTTTACTTTAGTAAGCATGTAATTCTTTTTACTTACGACAAGTGATAGAGCTTATACCCGTTACCCATTGTCTCTGGTTCTATGTCCGCCTTCCCGGTTTTGACGCAGGAGTTTACTTGGTCGACAAACCGTGTAGGTTATGTCTCTCATTTACGTAGTTCTTCTTGAGCACATAGTTCATGCTCTCACTACGCCTGTGGATGTCATTTTGGCGCAGAAAATTTTCAGTGAAGTAGGTGATATCCATTTCTCACCTTGCTCCACATGCCCACCATTGTGGCATCATCGTGGAGAGATTGTACTTATCCATGAGTCTTTCCTGCATCCTCAAACTCAATTGGCATGAGGGGCCAGCTGAGAATTGATGTGAATTCATCCTTAAAGTCCTCGTAAGGTGAATACAGTGCACGCGAGGTGTTCCTGTATTTCTTCATAATGTGCCAGCCGCATAGCTTATGTATTGTGTTCTTGAAAACATCTCATGATCGCCAAAGCCATTCCCGGGCACTGGTCTGTAATGAGAAAATAGACCTGAGAAGTTAGCAGATGGTTGTGCATATATACTAATAGAACCGACACAACATTTTTATTGTGTTACTTTTTTTTTCTTTTTTGAAGGGGGGTGGTGGTTGGGGTATTTTAGCGGTGTACTTCGGAGGATGCATGTAGGAGCCTTCCTCTCATGCACCTTAAAATGTCTTGAACAGCCACTTGAATGAATCGCATCCTCTTATCGTATCGGCAAAACCAAAGAATGTAGTCCTCAGAAGTGGTTAGTTCCAACGAACACCCCAAGTGGCATATGGTACTTGTTGGTCTTATATGTTGTGTCAAACGCCACGCAAGTCCCCCAAGTCCTGATACGCCTCGCAGCTTGTGTTCGCCTAGAATATGTTCTTAACTCCGCCGGACTCATCGAGGTATGCATGTCATGTAAGAATTTTGTGTTTATAGATTTCATCTCCCTAAAGAAGTTGATACCTTTTAGGACATCGCCCACATCATCAATCCTTGAATTCTTTGATTTCCCCGCATATAAAAGTTCATTGAAAATGCATGTTGAATCTAGCTGCCAGGTCATGCGCTATGATATGTTTGTACTCGATAGAGGAAAAAAGACGGAAGCGGTTTATGGAGGAGAACAATTTTGTACTTACAGTGTTAATCGTGTCTTTGGCATTCATTTCGAGGAAGTAGCTACTGTGGTCATCACCACCTGTAATCGCTCAAGTGATTTGGCGCATGTTCAATGCCTTTGAACCAGTGGTACTTGATATACTCCAAGATTGTTTTGTCAAAGTTTTTGTGGGAGTGCAAGAAGACAAGCATTTCATGTGAGTCAGTGAAGTTGTGGTTGTGTTCCTAGACTAACTCTTTTACGCACAAATGTTCCATCCTTTTTCTTCTTCAAATTTCTATTTTAGTCCCCCAGTTAGTTCTGGCTGCCGCCTTGTTATGTCACACCGCTCATTTGCTTTACACTTTTTGATTCATAAACCCATGGCACATGTACAAAGTTAGGCTCGGTCTTAAACTTGGGGCCTTCCCCGACACAGCAAAACCAGCATGTTTCAGATACATGCTGTAGAAGTTCTTAGTTTTTTGAAAGTTTCAAACCTCATCTCTAGCCTTGGCGTAACATAAGCTTCAATGTCAGTGGTGTATCACAACAAGAGTGACCAAACAAAAATGTTAGATGGGGTGGTCACAGCACCATGGTATGGACTGTGCTTGTATTTTTTTTCTATATGGATACATACATGTATAGCTCAATACCTCTGTGTTTGTTGTTCTCCTGTTTATGGGCGCCATAGCCACCTTTGGCACATGCAACAATGCATCTCTTGGAGGGAGCAACGATGATCGAAGATCTCCATCTCTCGCTGTACGGCCGCCTCTCCTCAGATTCATTGTGATGTTGCTCCGCTCATATGGCTCATATCTTGTACTTTTGAACCTACTAGGCTGGCCAAAATTCTGGCTTTTTCCCCGGTCTTCCGCTGCCGCAACTGCTTTGGCAGCACGGATGATTGATGTTGACGGAAGCGATCGGTGGAAGCCTTCTTGCAACCCATCCACGGCTTCGTCCTCTGGCTATTTGCATGCTACCGGGAAGGAAGACATTTGTTGTTGGTGATATTGTTGGCCTTGTTTAACCAAAGAGCTAAAAGCTTGCATTCCTGCATTGTTGTTTGCTGTATAGAAGGACATGTCCGCAGCTCGATGATTGCAAGTATCTTCAAATCTGCTCGACTGTTGAAATATCCAGCGTATTTCGGTGTTACCCAACCAGGTGGTGCCCCATATCTGCTTGTTTCATGATTTGCTTACGCGCATGCCGCTTGCATGCTTCTCGCAAAAAACATTCAAAAGTTTTTGGGATTAATCTGGTTTCGCTTCCGAACTCGATGAACGCTCATGTTCAAACACGGATGTACCGATGTACTATTTTTTAGCACTGCTTTTGTAACCGGACATTGAACTCATGCATGACTTCTCTTTGTTCTTCTATAACTTATGCAACTACACTAGAAGTACTCCTAGTTTATGTATCATTGAACTTTTTGTGTAACTGGCACTCTCTGTCACTATCTACCCGGATCGACGATATGTTTAAGTACCGAGACACCGACAAGTTGATAGTTCCTGATGGGTGACGGTCAGTATTTTGCTTTTTTCGTAAATAGGATGATAACTTGTTTTGCCAATTTTCTAACTGTTGTTGTTCTTTTGTACAATGCATCAAGATCCGTGATGGAAATATTGATTCCAATATGCTAAATTGGTTCACGAGATCAAAAGTTAATGGTTTTGACCAAGTAGGTGAACTTGGACTTTTTGTACTCATTAACTAGAACTGTCATGTTTTCTTTGCAGTTTTGGGAGGTGGGGAATGAACTTGATATGTGCTTCTTTACACCTGCACTTATGAATGATCCATGCTTTTTTATTAAAGTTGCACTTATTGTTGCAAGGAAATTGAACTGATATGATTGTTCCTCAATTTTGGGCGGTGGATATAAATTTTTATGATTATGTGATTTTTGTTTGTACTTATGAATTTCAATTTCCTCTTTATTTTATTGTTTGGAGGCTGAATTTTTGTTTCATTATGATTTGGTAAATTCATTTTCCTCTCGCGATTTTTTTTTCAGCTTCTTTTCCCTACATTTGATTCGCCGCCATTTGTGGCTACCATGAAGCCTAGTGAAGAATCTGGGCATTGGTGCTTGGTTGTTCTGAATTTGAAGTTCCGCTGCTTCGAGTATCTTGATTCACTCCGTGATGAAACCTGGGTGATGCGTTAGATTCTTAAGGAATATGATGATAATATAAAGAAGCTTTGAGGAGTCCAGTAGATAGGGCCAAACCGCTTCACCGGCGATATTGATGGTTTCTCTTATGTAGTTTGTGCGGTGCCTCAAAGAGGAATCCACGTGAGTATCCGCTTTTATGATTTTTGCTGGTTGTTTTTGTTGCTGGAGGATGTTGTTCCTGTATTTTTTGGATTTTGTGTTGTACCATTTTTTGTTTTTTCCTTTGTTTACAGGCATGATTGTGGATTCTTTATGCTACAAAACTGCAAGACCTGTTATTTCCGGAGGATGGTGTAATTGAAATGGTCGATTACAGCCATGAAGACATTTTGGACATTAGGAAGACTTTGTTGTATACGTGTGCAACAAGCGATGTGTTTGATGTTGACTTCCGGGTTTGTTTGGCATCGAACCTCTGTGACGTGTGCATGGACTTTGTAATTTTTTGCAGCTTGTACTTCTCTATTAGTACTGCCATGAAATATGTATTTGAACTTACGCTTTGCGGTCTTCTTTTTTTTTCGTGAGTAGCTGGATCTTGGTGAGCATGACTACAGGTTCTTTGGTAGCCGCCTCGGAGCTCGAGCGCCAGAGCTATCGATCTTAGCTGTAGGCGCTTCTCCGAAAAGACAAGATCCGTGTTATGAAGGGGCGGTTGGGAGCTCGAGAGGTTCTACGACTGCCAGCAGATAGCCCTACTACACCCAAGAATCCCATTGTGGAATTGATAGACAGCGATGATGATGTGTTTGACAAGATTGTCATGCGTTGAAGAGTCACGAGGAGCGCCGCTGCCAAAGGTTTATCTCCCTTGTCGGAATAGTGGCTCAGAGCTGGTAGTGCTAGGAAAGATCCCGCTTTGGATTCTGGCAATGTTGTAAGCACGAAGCGTGCGCCTAGAGCTCCTATAAAGTTTTGCTCCTCGCAGCAGCTTCACCTCATAAATTCCTCACCGGACAAGGCTCGCAGGTTGTATAATCTATTGCTTAGTGATGAATGGCGTGAGAAGTATGCCGAGTGAGTATCTCTCATTATTTTTCCTCTTCCTTTTCTTCTGTTGTTTGTAACTGCTAGATAAATATGACCTGAACGGTTCCTTTTTATACAACTCGAACTGCTATGAATGCCTTATCTTGCTTCTCCTTCTTTTTGTTCTTGTGTGTGCTGCAGGAATACATTCTCAATGATACCTCAGCCTGATGAAAGCGTAACTAACTTCACTGGGAAGCGCATCTAGGAAGTTTTTTCACCTGGGCAAATGATGGAGGGTGATGTAATGGACTTCCTCATTGATGATTGGAAGCAAGATCCCGGTAGAAATGCTGATTTCGCATCTGGGAAAAGGATATTGCTGAGTCCATATTTCATCACGGTAATCAATCAGATCGGTTTGTTTATGTTGAACGAGACTGCCTATTCTTTTTACGAGTTTTAATAATACTTTGCTTGTTGATTCTTTTCCGCTGTCTATTTTCTATTTTGGCTTTTTTGCAGGTTGTGCTTGACTATTCATTTTACGTGGATGAGAAAAAAGTGTTAAATGTGGAGAGTGTAGCGAGAGATTTCAAGAGCTATGTTAAAGCTAATGAAGACTTGCTCAAGGCCGAATTTTGTGAGATCTACTAGCTGATTTTTGGTTTTATTTGTTTGTTGTGATGCTGGTTTTACTTTGAATATTTAACATCTCTTTTTGGTCATTTGTTTTAGATCATGATGCCTCTATTCAAGCCTATGGTTTTATCAAAGGATAGGAAAGTGAGCCACTATTCCTTATATGTCATGAATCGGCATCAAGTAGCGTTGACATCCTTGACTCTTTACATTATCCAAGAACCACCGCCCTTCAAGAACACCTATCACAAAGACTGCAAGAAGATTGTGAGTGACATTTATTATCTGTACTGGATTAATATTTCTGCATCTTTGTTTCTCGCTTTTTCGAGACCTAAAACTGTGTGGGTTGTTTTGTTTTTTACAGATTTCTAGATTGGTCAAAGTAATGAAGGCTGTGTATGGTGATGCTCAAGATAATGCGAGCAAGCAGCCCAATTGGGAGTTGTTTGCAAAGAAACCAACATTTGTCAAGGTTCCACTTCAAGGGAAAAATGAATGTGGCCATTATACTTTGAAGTATGCGGATGCTATGATGGTGAAAAGATCGCTGAGAACATTCGAGATAATGATGAGGGTTTCTTGTTGAGCTTTTCACTTTCTGTTTTTGGCTTATTGTGCATCCTTTTTTTATGTTTCATGATTTTTTATAATTTGTTTTATTGTTTTGCAGCCACGCATTGTTGATTGGAACGCCGAGGATCTCAGATAGAGTTGTGTTCAACCGAATAGCCATCTTATGGTGACGGAGCTTCCCAAGGAGCTTCAGGCTTTGGCTCCTGATGCATAGGAGAAATGGTCATCATTTGCATAGTGAATTTGATAGTTGTGTGATATATTTCTTGAAAACATTGTAGGCTCTATTTTGTAGTGTTTGATGTCTTGTCGAGTACTATGTAATAACTAGTATATTTTGTGTTGTGTTTTAAGTGTGGCACAATGTTTCATCGGGAATTCGCTTTTGGTTAAGTTTTATTTTTGTAATCAAGACTTATATAGTAGTTGAACTGAAAACACTTTTTTTCAAGTGTATTTACGAGTTGTTGCTCAGAAAGTGAGATTTATTTTATTTTTATGTGATTCCATCCTAAGTTGGACCTTTATAGTTTATGTACTCGCTTTTCTTGTACTTATGATATAGTTCTCGTTAGTACCGATTTGTAATCTCATTCAGCAGAAGGCTTTCAAAATTTTGGTGCCAAATTTCTGTTTGAACTTCTTGAACTTTAGTAGTTGAACTTCATAGTAAAAGTTAAAGTACTGGTTTAAATTAGCTACGTTTAAGAGATAGTCCTATTAAGTTCAAAACTATTTCTTTCTCAATGCATTAATTGGTATCATCATAGCACTTACCTAATAAACTTAGTTGTACCGAGATTCCAATTGTGCTAGTACTTTGATTAATTATTTATTGTTTGTGTTGTTTGATGCTAGTACGCCTTCTCGTTGTGTTTCTTGTGATTTTTCTCTTTTGTCTAACTTATATCTTTTTGATTTAGTTTTTGGCCTTCTTTTTCTAGGTTGTGGTTCTTCTCCGTGCAATGTTTGGTATAATCCTAGCACTTGCCGATAGACTTAGTTGTACCGAGATTTCAGTTGTATTGCCACTATTAATTCTTAGTATGTCACTGTTTTAAGGAATGCGAACCAAGCTTCCTGCCTTTTATATATATGTAGAATGAACATACCGTGTTCAACTGCATTGTAACTTTCAGTCCTAGGATGCTAGTGACTAGGAAATACGTGATCGGTGTTTCTTTGCTTTTCCCCGATGCAAGATTTAGTGAATTTCTAACTACTTTTTAGCATGATGCTTTTAGTACTGAATGTTGTCCTCGGCTGAAACTTAGTCTTTTAGTGTTCTTCCAAACTAAAACTGATTTTTTAGCGTGATAGTACTATCGCTCATGTCTAAGCTGTACCGAGCATCGAAGGCTACTATTTGCTTTGGCCTTTATTTAGTCTGCCACTTTTTTTGCGAAAATATTCATGTGTTATTCTTTTCTCCATGACTAGTGCTGCGTGGCAGCCATCAAGTTTAATCTTCAAATCATGGATGAGCAAAATAGGAAGCTAGAAAACTTGTTGGACGACATAAGCAAACGATGTACTTGATAGACATAGGCAAACTTGTTCAAACCCTGACACACATAGCATAAGATAGCTGGTTCAACATAACAAAAGCAAACTACAAATCTGAAACAACAATACTAAGGACACAAACAAAGATAAGGTAGCTGGTTCAACATAACAAATGCAGACTTTCATGCATCTTCATCCGCCGGTTGCAGTGGTAGTAGGGTCAGCCTCCCGCTTTTTGAAATATCCCAACCTGTCACGATGTTGTCGATTGTCTTCCATGACTTGTACGCTATGCACGATCTATTCCCGCGTACGTGATGAGGTTGTCCGGCAGCGAGCTGTTCCCCACAATTTGTGGTCCGCCTGCTCATCTTCTTCTTCATGCCTTTGTAGAATGGGTGGATGACGCCACCGCAACATCGCCAAGGAGTCGTAGTATTTGTTGGTCTTTGATCTTTCCACTTGCGCTGCATGTCGATGAAGTTGTTGGGGTTGATTTCAAACCAGACTCCTCCAAAGATCCGCTTGTCACCTCCAATGTTGAAACCAACAAATGTGTACAATTTCTCCTCCCACAGAAGTCTTTGAGGCGCTTGGGCCTGCAAGGGGGAGACACACATTTATAGATTAGTCTTCTTTTTGAGGATTTAATTCTTCTGCTTTTTTTGTTTTACAAGTGATAATCCATGAGGTAGATGCTTATATATTATGAGTCATGCATGAATGTAGTTCAGAAACTAGTACACAAAGTCCTGAAATTAAATTCAACTACACCGTGTTATTTTTTCTTTTTTGCTATCTTCGTTGCTTCACCAAATGCTTCACCAAATTAGAGAATCATTTTACCAGAGTCAATGATATATGCGCTGCTTGATTCAAGTTTAGTTTTCTTTTTTGTTGAATAAAAGACCTATACCAGTGCTTGATACATCTTTGTGCATTAATTCTATATCAAGTTCAAAAATTAGTTTGAGAAACATGTGCATCAAGATATGGACCTATACCACTTCACCAAAGATCTTTTAATACATCAATTCTATAAACTATACTAGTGCATCAAGATCGAATCTATGCTAGTACATCAAGTTCAGAAATTAATTTGGTGCATAAAGTTCGTAATGCTATAAACTTTTTTTCAGATGCTAATTTGGTGAAACAATCCACTTCACAGCTTTTGGAAATGCATGTAACTTGATAAACATGTAATCATGCATCCACTTCATAGACTATAATAGTTCATCTAATTGGGAAACAAGTTTTAATTAAGTTTTTAGTGACTAGTACTGTACAACAGATGAATGAACAGTAGTATGGGTTACAATGGATGAATGTACTTCAAAAACTAGTAAAGAAAGTTCTGAAATTAAATTAAGTACATCATGTTATTCTTCTTCTTGGATTATACATAGTTTCACTAATGTTGTATGTTCTTCATTGGTACTAGTTTAGTCTACTTTTGTTGAAATAGGATAACACGTAACCAAGTGCTTCACTAAGTCCTTAGTTTATTTTCTTACAAAATAACATTAGATCAAATTCAGAAAATACTTCACTACATCAAGTTCGAAACATCTTTTTAATACATCGAGTACATAGACTACTCTATTGTATCAACTTCGAAACTACACTAGTCGATCAACTTCAGAATTTAATCTTCCGCAAGATTTTCCAAATAGTAATCCAAAGGCATCAGGTTCAAAAATACGCTTATAGTATATCTACTTAAGAAAATGCAGTAGTGCATCCACTTTTCACAAACCACACTAGTACATCTAGTTGGGAAACAAGTGTGATTAAATTTTCGTGATACAAGATTAATAAAATAGATAAACCATATGCAGGGCAAATGAGTAGGATTCTCACCATTTTGTGGCCGCTATGATGTGGTACACCAAGCAGAGTTCCTCGACGACAACCGCAGGATCTGCCGCCATCTGTGGAGGTTTTTCCTCGTCGGTGTACTCCACATCAACTCCGGCGAAGCTCGGATACAAGCCGCCTCCCTTCATCCCGAGCCTGCTCATCATCTCATCGGCCTTTGTCTCGTTCGGCTGGTGCGACGATCTCCGCCGCCTCCTTGCCGTGGAGCTCAACCCTTTGAGCGTTTCGTGTACTCGCGCTTCGCCGGGACGTTAATGTCGACGAGGTTTCTCCTCTTGTCCGATGTCTCGGCATGATGACACTTGAAGGACGGTTCCTCCGCCATGGCCTTCCTCCCGCGATCGTGGGCTTTGGAGAGAGATGCCGGAGGTTTGTGTGCGTGGAAATGGAAGCGCAATGGTGGTTTGTGGGAACGAGGAGAGATGGAAGACAATGGGGTATTTTTGCAAAGGCGCCGACGGTGTGTGTGGGCGGTTCGTGGGTCGCCGCTTGCAAGGCGTCGTGGCAACCGCCAAAGGGTGGCGCGGTGGTGGCGTGGAAGAACTAATCGCCCAAGACAAATGTTTTTATGGTGCACTGCTTAGTCTTGTCAAGCTGTACTTACGATCCGCCAAATCCCACTTGCACGCCTCTCGTGGTGGTAATGATGGCATTCTACACCGCTTAGTGACGTATGGATCTGTGATGTTTTTCCGTGGATGTTTAAGTATTGTTTTTCTATTGAATCCTTTATATACTAGTGTATGTCAAAACATTTTTCAAAGCCATGGGAGTTGTTGCTCAAAACTTGTACTTATTTTATTTTCATCTGCACTCAACCTAAGTTAGGCCTTTGTAGTTTTTGTATTCTCATTTTAGTGCACATATGTTTTAGTACTGTGTGAATTGAATTATAATTTCAAACAAAGGCATGGGTTTGAAATTTGATGTCGAGTGGTGCGAGTGGCCTCACCGATCCTGCTATTTTAGTACTAATGTCGTATGTATGTTTGAAATGATTTTTTATAACTTTGGTTGGGGTGGGGTTTGAGATTATTTTACCACCAGATCGCTCGTTGTGGTGTGGACAGATTTTATATAAATAAGAATTTAGCAGAATTGACAAATAAATTCTATTTGAACTTTTGGAGTTTTAGTAGTTGAACTTGTCGATTTTGTATAAATAGGAAATTTAGCATAATTGACAAACATTATATGTTTGAACTTTTAGAGTTTTAGTAGTTGAACTTGTTAGATTTTGCATGAATAAGAAATTTAGCATAATTGACAAACATTATATGTTTTGAGCTTTAGTAGTTGAACTTGTCGATTTTCTATAAATAAGAAATTTAGCATAATTGACAAACATTATATGTTTTGAACTTTTAAGTTTTAGTAGTTGAACTTGAAAGTAATTTTTAATTTTGTTTTTTAAATTATGTACATTTAATGATAGGCTATTAAGTTTTGTTCTTTTAGAGGTTCATTGTTTTTGTATCATTTTTTTCCTTTTTTCTTGTAGAGGTTAATTGACAAACATTTTTCTTGTAGTTTATATTTCTTTGTCCCGCCTCCGTTTGTATACCGGGCTTATTTGGTGGGTGTCTTGTTGATTTATGTAGGCTATTGGGCCATTTTCCGCCCAGATAGCTCGTCTGCAGCTGCAGGCAAGGCGTCAGGCGCTGCGGCGCCTGGGTTTAGTCCCACCTCGCTAGTCGAGGGGATCCGACCTGTTTATAAGCGCAGCCGAGGCTCACCAAATGAACTCCTATGAACACTTACCTGAGCGCTTATACACGGCGCCGCTCTCTCTCTCTCTCTCTCTCTTGACTGTGGGCCCTGGTCGGCGGGTCTCAAGCAGCGGATTACTAGGGTTTGCCCACGGCTCGAGTTCAAGTATCTAGCATTGTCGTGTCCTCGCCTCGACCTTGGGCGGTCAATTTTTTTTTGTTTGTTTGAATCTAGTACTTGACTCCTCTAGTAACTTGGACTGATACTTTTTGTTCTAGTTCTTGTCAGTTTTGTGTGAGTGTAATCTTTTTCATTTGAGTTTTTTGCCTTCTTTTTTGTGTTTGTTTTTGTGATTATTCTCAAGTGTCTTCTGATGTCATTTTCAGAACTATGGTACTTATGTAGACTGAGATGTACCGATAGTGCATTCATAGTAGCACTTACTTGACCGATGCTTCTTTGTACTTTTTATTGTAGTAAGTATGTAATGTCCGATCAAGTGTACTGAGTTGTACTGACATGGAACAACGTTGTGTGATTAGTTGCATCATAACTAGTACTTTAGAGCAACGACAACGCTCCATTCGTAAGCTACTTTCCAATTTTGAAATGATGGATTAACAACATACGGGTTACCAAACCAAACTTATATAATGAGATAAGCAAAACATTGTACTTGATGACATAACTAAACTTGTTCAAACATGACAAGCACGACATAATCATACTGGTTCAACCCAACAAGAGCAAACTACTAATTTGAAACAACAAAATAAAAGGCAAGCACAAGTGGAAGTAAAACGAAGGCAGGCTCTGATGTATCTTCATCCCGAAAAGGGGCAATAGGGGCGGTCGTAGAAGTTGTCAGCCTCCCGCTTTTCGCAGATATTCAACCATCTGTGATGTAGTCGATCATGAACCATGACTTGTACGCAGCGTACGATCTACTCCCGCGCACTCGATGAGGTTGTCCGGCAGCTCGCTGGTCCCCACAGCTTGTAGTCTTCCGCGTGTTGATCTTGTTCTTCATGCCTTTGTAGAATGGGTGGATGACACTGGCTGCAACATCAGCCAAGGAGTCGTACTCTTTTCCGGTGTATGGAACTCTCCACTTGCACTGAATGTCGATGAACTTGTTGGGGTTGATCTCCATACCGGACAACTTCAGCTTTTCTTTGTCACTTTCAATGCTGAAACTGGCAAATGTGAACAACTTGTCATGCTACAGCATGTCGGTCAGGCACTTGGGCCTGCAAGGGCAGAGACATTTTGAATATTAGCATTACTTTGATGTTTGAATTATCAATTTTTGTTTTTGTTTTACAAGCGATGAATCCATGAAGTAGTTGTTTATGTAGGATAAAAAATGGATGAATGTACTTCAAAAACTAGTAAAGAAAGTTCTGAAATTAAATTAAGTACATCATGTTATTCTTCTTCTTGGATTATACATAGTTTCACCAATGTTGTATGTTCTTCATTGGTACTAGTTTAGTCTACTTTTGTTGAAATAGGATAACACGTAACCAGTGCTTCACTAAGTCCTTAGTTTATTTTCTTACAAAAATAACATTAGATCAAATTTAGAAAATACTTCACTACATCAAGTTCGTAAACATCTTTTTAATACATCGAGTACATAGACTAGTCTATTGTATCAACTTCGTAAACTACACTAGTCGATCAACTTCAGAATTTAATCTTCCGCAAGATTTTCCAAATAGTAATCCAAAGGCATCAGGTTCAAAAATACATTTATAGTATATCTACTTGAGAAAATGCAGTAGTGCATCCACTTTTCACAAACCACACTAGTACATCTAGTTGGGAAACAAGTGTGATTAAATTTTCAGGATACAGACTAATAAAACAGATAAACCATATGCAGGGCAAATGAGTAGGATTGCTCACCATTTTGTGGCCGCTGCGATGTGGTACACCAAGCAGAGTTCGTCGACGCACAGCTGCAGGACTGCTGCCATCTGGGGAGGTTCATCTTCGTTGGTGTAGCGCACACCAACGCCGACGATCCTACGAAACCTGCCGCCAAGCTTCCTCCAGAGCCTGGAGATCACCTCGTCGGCCTTGTCTGGTTCGCTGGTGTAGACGATCTCCAGCGTATCCTTGCCGTGGACCTCAACCCCTTTGAGCGTTCTGGTGTACTCGCGCTTCTCGCCAGGGACGTTAATGTCGACGAGGTTGCTCCTCTTGTCCGACGTCTCGGCATGATGACGCTTGGCGGACGGTTCCTTCGCCATGGCCTTCCTCCGGCGACTGTGGGCTTTGGAGAGAGACGCTGGAGGTTTGTGTGCAGTGGAAATGGAAGCGGCAATGGTGGTTTGTGGGAACAAGGGAGAGATGGAAGACAATGCACCGACGGTGGTGTGTGGGAGGCGGTTCGTCGGGGTCGTCGTTTGAAGTGCGTCGTGGCAACCGCCCAGTGGGTGGCGCGAGTGGTGGCGTGGAAGAACTAACCATCCAAGTTAAATGGTTTTTACTGTTGAACTAACTAGTGTTGTCAAGCTGTACTTATGACCTGCCAAATCCCACTTGCACGTCTCTGGGGTGGTGATGATGGCATTTTACTGTGGCACCGATTCGTATAGTCAAGCTGTACTTATCAGCTTCTTATCACACTTGCACGTGTCAGCGCCGGTGTTTGAAGTGTAATTGAACGTACCAAATACCAGCGAGACTATGTGTGGTGCTAATGTTTTTTTAAAACAATTTTCGTATTTTTAAAGGATTGTTTATATCAAGATAATTTGTGAGTATTTTTTACAGATAAATTAGATTTTCACCAGTACAGAATGTATTATATTCGCATTTTGCTTGAGGTAATTATTTTTATGTACTGATGGTCTTTCTGAATTGGGACTGGCAGCAGCAGGCATAGCTTTGTTTTTTCAAAACAATTTTTTTTCAGTCGTTCACTGGTGTGTTTGTTATTACTATGCCTTTTGTACTGCCGACTGAGAGTTATCAGTACTGATGTAATACAAGACTTTAAATTTTTCCTTGACATTTATTTGCTGAGTTATCGGTTGATGAGCGCGCTTATGCGCCGATATATCAAGATAAGTTTTTTCAAATTTATTTGTGACTGCATTCAAAAGGATTATCAAATGGTTTAAATAATAATGTCACCGCTTCAATGAGGCACAAATCAGAAATTATATCAAGATCGATGTGTACTCGCCTTGTAATCGACAACCGATAGTTATCAAGATCGATGTGCTACAAGAGTTTAAAATTTTCCTTGACATATTTTTTTCCTGAGTTACTGGTTCACAGTAGCGTTTTGCGTCGGATATATCCAGATAAGTTTTTTCAAACGTATTTTGTGACTGCATTCAAAATGATTATAAAATGGTTTACATAATAATGTCACTGCTCCAGCAGGCACAAATCAGAAACTAAAAAATAACTTTAGTTCTGATAGAGAAATCGACGATAAAGCTAAATAAGTTTTGGTAACGATGTTGTTTTGTGAAATGCTTCTCATTGTGTGCTGATGCAACCGAGACTACAAGGTTATTTTTAGTTGACGCAGCAGGATAACCACTATGTATTGTTCAGTCTTGAGCTTCCCTAACTGTCCCTCGAATGTTGTGCCTTGTCGGCGCTTCTTTCCAAAGTTGAGCCTTGGCAGCTTCATCGCCGCTTTAGTTTCTCGCCTCGACATTCGCTATCTTCATTGTCTTCGTCTGATTGGCCATCATTCTCATCAAACTCTTGTTCTTCATTGTCTTCATTTGATTGATTGGAACTCTGTACCTTGCCCTGTTTATGTTCAGCTCCACTGACCTCCTTGCCCACTTTGCACGTCCGGGCATTATGGCCGTCAGTTCCGCCACACTTGCAGCAAGTGTAGCTGTTACGTGTGTTGTCTCCATTGGTAGAAAGCTGGGTGGCTCCAATCTGCTTGTTCTTGTTGACAATGGCATCTGTATTGGAGTGGCATGTGCGGTAGTTATGGTTGCTCATGACGCTGCGAATCCGCATGCCCTTACCCCGAGGGGTTTGCCGTCCGGGCCAAATTCCACGCGCTTGATGGGGCGTGGTGGCTTTTTTGCTGATGCTTGTGTCTTGCTCTTCCTCCCCTTTGTGTTTGAGAATATTGGGGTTTAATCACCCTTTCCTGCTGCTGCTGGTAGGATGTGCTATTGTCATGTCGTTTCGCTTACAGCACCATCGAGCTCATGATCTCGCATGTGAGTTTGTCGGTGCTTTGAGTGTGCACATGGGCAAGCTCCGGTTGTCGCTGCTCCTCTTCCTCGCTCTCAAACGGGTCAATAGCTCCCATATGGTTCATCTCGGATAACATTGTAGCAATATCCTGCTCAATGGCTTCATTGTCCGCGACACCTCCATTTTCAGCAGAATGCATGGCGTCGAGTTCTTGTTCAAGTTTGTCCATGACGACCCGCGTCCTTTCCATTTGCTCTTGGCTTCTCAAGATTTTTCTGTGCACCCTCATGTTCAGCGTCAGCAGTGAGCTCTCAATGTAGTATTGGGATGCCTTGTTTGACGCTACTATCCTCAAGTCATTTCTGTCAAATGTTGGTTGGATGTTCGGGCGTTTGGTGTATCTCCTGAGTATGTATTTCTCTCGAACGCTTTCAGTTTTAATTGTCCGTGATCATGCATGTGACATGGACGCAGAAAAGACTTGTATTTGTTTTTGAAGAGGTGCATGTTTTTGTCATTTCATTCAAAAAACTTTGCAAAAAAGTAGTACAAGATGTAACATCTTTTTGTAGTCCTTACCGTGTGGTCCCATAGCCTGCACTCACACTCATATGTTTCTCCCACGGGTCCGCAACCACCGAACGCGGCCGAGCCCACACAGCATAGTTTTTGTGGGTGGTTGTAGCGCACTAGGTACTTTGTGGGCTCTTCCGCTCTGTCGCCGTGAAGAGAGTGCTTAGTTTTAGCATATTTCGATCTCGCTGCACACACAGCGTGTACAGCTTTTGCCATCCGGGTGTCAAACCCATAGAAGGTCATCGTGTTTTGTTCCTTCCGCAGATGCAAGAATGATGACCAAATTGTTAGTTTTTCGCAGGAAAAACTTCTAATAAAGTTTTTACTTTAGTAAGCATGTAATTTTTGTCTTACGACAAGTGATAGAGCTATACCCGTTACCCATTGTCTCCTCGGTTCTCTCTTGCCTCCGGTTTTGACGCAGGAGTTTACCCGGCCGACAAACCGTGTAGGTTATGTCTCTCATTTACGTAGTTCTTCTTGAGCACATAGTTCATGCTCTCACTTCGCTGTGTGGATGTCATTTTGGCGCAGAAAATTTCTTTGAAGTAGGCTGATATCCATTTCTCATGATCGTTCCACATGCCCACCATTGGCATCATCGTGGAGGTTGTACTTATCCATGAGTATTTTCCAGGCATCCTCAAACTCAGTTGGCATGAGGGGCCAGTTGAGAATTGATGTGAATTCATCCTTAAAGTCCTCGTGCAGGAAATACAGGTATGCGAGGTGTTCCCTGTACTTCTTCATAATGTGCCAGCAGCATAGCTTATGTACCGTGTTCTTGAAAACATCTGCGATCGCCAAAGCCATTGCCGAGCACTGGTCTGGTAATGAGAAAATAGACTTGGAGTGGTCAGCAGATGGTTGTGCATATATACCAATAGAACTGACACAACATTTTTATTGTGTTACTTTCCTTCTCTTTTTGGAAGGGGTGGTGGTTGGGGTGGTTTTAGCGGGTGTACTGTGAGGATGCATGTAGGAGCCTTCCTTCTCATGCACCTTAAAATGTCTTGAACAGCCACTTGAATGAATCTGATCCTCATCTCTTATCGTGGCAAAACCAAAGAATGTAGTCTGTAAGTGGTTGTTAGTTCCACAAACACCCCAAGTGGCATATGGTACTTGTTGGTCTTATATGTTGTGTCAAACATTACGCAGTCCCCAAGTCCCGACACGCCTCGGCAGCTTATGCTCGCCTGCAATATGTTCTTAACTCGCTTGACTCATCGAGTTGCATGTCACGTAAGAATTCCCTGTTTATAGCTTTCATCTCCCTAAAGAAGTTGATAGTCTTTAGGACATCGCCCACATCATCAATCCTTGAATTCTTTGCTTTCCGCATATTAAAAGTTCATTGAAAATGCATGTTGAATCAAGGCCAGTCATGCGTTGCGTGATATGTTTGTACCGACAGAGGAAAAAGACGAGGCGGTTTATGGAGGAGACCAAGATTGTACTTACAGTTAATCAGGTCTTTGGCATTCATTTCGAGGAAGTAGCTACCAGGTCATCACCGCCTGTAATGCTCATGATTTGCGCGTGTTCAATGCCTTTGAACTGCAGTGTACTTGACGACTCCAAGATTGTTTTGTCAAAGTTTTTGTGGGAGTGCAAGAAGACAAGCATTTCATGTGAGCTATAGCCTGTGGTTGTGTTACTGAATATCTCTTTTACGACAAATGTTCCATCCTTTTCCTTCTTCAAATTTCATTTTAGCCCCGCAGCTTAGTTCTCGATGTCGCCTTGTTACGCTATCTATTTGCTTCGCACACCTTTGATTCATAAACTCCATGGCACGTGCAATAAAGGTAGGCTCGGTCTTAAACTTGGGGCCTTCCCCGACAAAGAAACCAGCGTGCCAGATATACATTGTATAAGTTCTTACTTTCTTTGAAAGTTTCAAATCATCTCTAGCCTTGCCGTAACATAAGCTTCAATGTCGTGGCTGCACACAACAAAGACCAAACAAAATGTTAGATGGGGTGGTCACAAAGACCATGGTATGGACTGTGCTTGTATTTTTTTCTATATGGATACTTACATGTGTATAGCTCTGCGCTGCCTCTGGTGTTTGTTGTTCTCCCTGGTTTATGGGCGCCGGTGGTGTCACCCTTGGCACATGCAGCAATGCATCTCTTGGAGGGAGCAACGATGACGAAGATCTCCGTCTCTCGTTGTACGGCCGTCTCTCCTCAGATTCATTGTGATGTTGCTCCTGTCTATATGGCTCATATCTTGTACTTTTGAACCTGCTAGAGTGGCCAAAATTTCTGTCTTTTTGCCCTGGTCTTCCCGTCGCAACTGCTTTTGCAGCACGGATGATTGATGTTGACAGAGCGACTCGTGGAAGCCTTCTTGCAACCCATCCACAGCTTCTTGTCCTTGGCTTTTTGCATGCGCTGGGGAAGGAAAACATTTGTTGTTGGTGATATTGTTGGCCTTGTTGCAACCCAGCAGCGGCAAAGCTTGCATCCCCAGACATTTCTGTTTGCTGTATAGAAGGACCTGTCCGTGCTTCTGATGATTGTGGTGTATCTTCAAATCTGCTCGCATCGTTGAAATATCCAGCGGTATTTCGGTGTTACCCAACCGGTGGTGCCCCATATCTGTTTTGCTCATGATTTGCTTGTCATCGCCGCCTTGCATACTTCGCAAAAAACATTCAAAAGTTTTTGGGATTAATCTGGTTTCGTTTTCAGTCGAACTGATGAACGTTCATGTTCAAACACGGATGTACTGATGTACTATTTTTTTAGCACTGTTTTGTAAACTGGACATTGAACTCATGCATGACTTCTCTTTTGTTCTTCTATAACTTATGCAACTACACTAGAAATACTCCTAGTTTATGTATCATTGAACTTTTTTTTGTGTAACTGTGGCACTCTCTTGTCACTATCTACCTGGACTGACGCATATGTTTAAGTTTTTTTAACTTGAACTGAAGATAGCATATTAGATGCACTTACAGTAACCTCGACATCCTAATCGTGCATTAATGCATCTACATTACAAGTACTGCTAGCTTATGTATCACTGAACTTACTGTGTAGCAATTTTATATTTTTTCGGTAACAGTTTTGTTACTCGTTCGAACTGACGCAATTACATGACTTGTACTCTTAGGAATAACAACATACAACTCTCAGTGGTAGCTGAACCTTGTCACCATCTACCTGGACTGACGCATATGTTTAAGTTTTTTTAACTTGAACTAAATATAGCATATTAGATGCACTGACAGTAACCTCGACATTCTAATCGTGCATTAATGCATCTACATTACAAGTACTGCTAGCTTATGTATCACTGAACTTACTGTGTAGCAATTTTATATATTTTTTCGTAACAGTTTTGTTACTCGCTCGAATCGACGCAATTACATGACTTGTACTTTTAGGAATAACAACATACAACTCTCAAGGGTAGCTGAACCTTGTCACTATCTACCGGATCGACGATATGTTTAAGTTTTTTAACTTGAATCAAGATAGCATATTAGATGCAATCGACAAGAATCCTCGACATCCTAATCGCATCAAGTGGCAGGGGTGTCAATGAACTGATGCTAGCATTTGCAATGTACCATCGGGTTCTTCTTAATAGCAGGACTGATGAACTGATGGAGTGACACAAACGTGGGGAGCAGACATTACCTCCAGTGTATTGTCTTCTTCTTCTACCTCTCGTGGGCGTCTTACTGGCATGTTCTTGCGAGGCGGCGCCATTGACGCAGCTCCTGCTTGTGGTGGACGTCTGGAGAAGAGGTTCGTTGAGGAAGCACCTTGCGGGGATAACTGCCCCGGAGAAGGAGACCCGGCGACGGAGGGAGGTAGGAGGCGGGGATGACGGCTCCGTCGATGGATCCGGTGACGGAGGGAGGCAGGAGGCGGGGATGACGGCTCCGTCGATGGATCCGGCGACGGAAGGAGGCAGGAGTTGGGGATCACGGCCCTGTCGATGGATCCTGCGGCGGAGCGAGACAGAAGGCGGGGATCACGACCCCGACAATGGATCCGGCGACGGAGGGATGCAGGAGACGGGGATCATGGACCTGTCGATTAATCCGGCAACGAAGGGAGGCAGGAGGCGGGGATCACGACCCCGACGATGGATCCAGCGACGGAGGGATGCAGGAGACGGGGATCATGGACCTGTCGATTAATCCGGCAACGGAGGGAGGCAGGAGGCGGGGATCACGACCCCGACGATGGATCCGGCGACAGAAGGAAGGAGGAGGCGGCGGCGGATCCGCCACCGCCAATCACGGCACTGCTGGCTCTCGCTCGGCCGCCGCTGCCGCCGCCGCCCACGCGCTAGCCTCTCCGCGGAAGAAGGGCGTTGGGGTTGGGGATGATCCTACGGTGTTGTCTTGTCAGCGCATTTAAGGAGATATATATATATGTGTGTATATATATATATATATATATATATATATATATATATATATATATATATATATATATATATATATATATATATATATATATATATATATATATATATATTTAGGCTTCAAGTGCGTATTTGTTAGTTAAACCTATGTATAAATTGTGACACTAAATACGACTAGTAAGTAGTACAGTAGCAGTACTAGTATACGTCGGTCAAATTATTCATCATGTCCACACATTGAATTGACCTGACAACACGCTGCGCGTGAGGTGACACAAGAATCTCTGCGGCGTGTTCGGGTATTCTGGACTTCAGATTTGGAGTACCACTTATCTGTCGAAATCTTTCATCATTCACTTAAAACAGTCGATTGATCATACATTGAGTACCATATAACTGGAATTACCGATGCAAGTCGAAGAAGGATTGGCCGGTGCTGCCGGCTGGTCGAGCACCTTGAGGCCAAAGTGAGTCTTGACAACGAGATTTCAGTCTCTCATCGATTTGTTCATACCAACCATCGACAATGAAAGCACGGCTATGCTACACCCAACCCGAGAAACTTCCGTAAGAACCGATCGGCCGCCTACTTGCACAAACATATTCCTTTCTTTATAGCTCTATTTTTCTTTTTAGACACGACTGGTGAAGCAATTACAATTTGACAGTTAATAAAAAGTGAAACAAGTGATCGCAACATGCCAAAGATGTTATGAAAATGCCAACTAGGTACACTAAAACCTGTATTCCACAATACCGCAGGTATAACATTGAGTGGCCTAAGGAAGCATTTCTTCCAGCCGCAATTCCTGTATGCGTTCAAAGGGGCACGGACGCTTGCAAGATACAATCGGAGTCACGGCATGCACGCGATGTGGCACAAGACCGGCAAGACCTTGATGGTGATGGTCAACGGCCGGCAAACGGGCAGCAAAAAAGGTTCTGGTGCTGCACACCAACAAGAACTTCGACCAGCAGAGGACCATCTGGGTGATGCACCAGTACCACCTCGGGGACCTGGAGCAAGAGAAGGAGTGGGAGCTGGTCCTCTGCAAGATTTTCTACCAGACGAACACTAGGGCCAGGAGTAAAAAGATTATTAGTTAGTTTGGTATTCGTAGTTGTACTACGTTGTCGTCCGCAAGTTGGTATTGTTGTTAACGATCTTTTGGTAAGAACTTGCATTTGCTTCCAACCATCATGCCGAGGGTCGACGTGGATATAAAGCTGAATCATTTGTTTCGAAACGAATTCTCAGGCACCTGATTTTTATTTGATGGGTAGCATAAGCACCCGCCGCTCAATTCCCAGTTCTGCAGTTTTTTGAAACAAGTGCATGCACTTATTATCACGATAAAAAACAATATCCGTGCTGCATCCCAGCTTATCGATGCGTGCTTGCAGAATTCTCTCGCTCATTGAGCACGATATTGTTTTTTCAGGTCGAAAGAAGTTTCAACTGGCTGTAGACTGCCCAGGGTTGGTTTTGTTTTTAACAGGCCCAGCCCATGACGACAACGAGGCACAAAGATCCAGCAGGTATCTCATCGGCCTCGCCCGCCAAATTAGTTATATTTTGTCTTACAACATCCGCAGCAGTTTTTTTATCAATCAAACACACAGCCTAGTCTATTTTCCTCTTCAAACGCATGTCCTACATCCGCTTTCTAATCTCTACCTATAGTTTTACTAGTTCATATACACGTATCATTATATTGAAAACACATAAAATTCCCTTTTCATATTTACATCCTTATTTTGTTGTTTTTCCCACCCAGCTATTGATTTTTTTACCACTGGTTTTCCTTAAACCAACTCAATTGTCCCACGCCTTATTTGCTTACAAGAACAAAACGATTTTTTGGCAAATCAATAAGTTCTTAAAAAATGTTTATCATTTCGGGATTACAACAGTTTGGATTCCACCGAAATATGCAAAATAAGGTTGAACTTTTTGACCGTGGTCCTGTGCAGAAAATGGGTTGTAATAAATTACTTAAGAATTAGCAAATGGGCTGCAAATTATAAAAAATAGCAAATGGGCTGCAAATTATAAAAAATAGCAAGTGGGCTTTATGTTGTCTGCCATAGATTTGGAGGCTGACTTGTGGGCCTACACAAGGTTTCTTAAAAAAGAAACTTAGTCAACAATTGACTCTACCAGCATCAGACCATTAGATGTCAATCTAACGGCAATCATGCTTCTTCAGTCTCTGATCTTCCTGCCCTAGCCGCCCAAACCAGCGCCGTCGGAACCGCCTGCTCCTGCCTCCCGTGGCCGGCAATGCTGCCGGGCAGGCCTCACGGCCCCATCATACTCGCATCCCTGGCCTGTCTATCCCTCTACTCACCCACACCTCCTGTTATATTCCGGCGATGGCAGCCGAACCAGTCAACCCTCATACTCTCCACCGCGTGGGCAGCGACTGCCGTGTCTTCGCCGGCTTCAGTCGCTCCTTCAGAGGTCTCGCTGCCGCCCACCGCCTCGGTGCTCTCGGCGCGGTGTGGTCAACGATGTCCATCCAACGGCCGTAGTGCTTCTTCAACCTCTGGTCTTCTTGCCCCAGCCGCCCAAAGCATTGCCGGTCGTGCCGCATGCTCCTGCCTCCCGTGGCCGGCTGTGCTGCCGCGGAGACCTCACCATCCCCATACTACTCCCACCGCTGGCCAGGCCATCCCTCCACTCACCCACTCCCCCTGTTATTCTGCGGCGACGGCAGCCTCACACCGCAGCCGAACTAGTGAACCCTCGTACTCCTCTCCGCGTGGGCATCCACTGCCGCGTCTTCCTCGGCTCCGCGTCGTCCCCTTCCTAGGCCTCGCCGTCGTCCACCGCCCCGGTGCTCTCGGCACGGCGTGGTCAATGTGGTCAATGACCGACTTCCATCGGAAGAGTACTGTACATGGAGAGGCTGACAGCTAGGTCCACGGCAGCCGCAAGGAAGTGCGTCCTTATTACGCGCAAAATAATTATTCCTCGACCTGACAGCAGGGACCCACCGGACGGGCCACCAGTATTCCGCGGAAAAAACGTTTCCCCCTGACTGCTGTGACCCACCGGACGGGCCGCCGTATTTTGTGAAAAAAATGTTTGCCCCTGACTGCTGGGACCCACCGGACGGACCACCGTATTTCGTGAAAAACGCTCTCCCCACCGTCCGCCGGACCCACCGGAAGTGCCTCCTTATTACGCATGTAAAAATGAATACTCCCCGCTAGCTGGAACCCACCATGGTGGGAGGCTGACTTAGGGCCTACTAAGTTGACGGGACCGAGGGCTTTGTCAACTTAGTCGATATGAACGATTCTAGCTCCAAAGGACCGTCGATGTCCATCCAACGGCCGTCGTGCTTCTTCAATCTCTGCTCTTCCTGCTCCAGCCGCTCAAACAAGCGCCAGTGGACTGCCTACTCCTCCTCCCGTGGCCAGCTGTGCTGCCAGCAGCCTCACCGCCCACCAGTACTCAATCGCTGGCCTAGCCATCCCTCTACTCACCCACACCTGCTGTTATTCTCCGGCGAGGGCAGACGAACCAAGAAACCCTCGTACAATCGTACTCCCCTCCCGTGGGAAACAACTGCCGAGTCTTACCTCGCCTCCGTGTCGCTCCTTCCTAGGCCTCGTCGTCGTCCGGCCAAATACCTGGTGCTCTCGGCGCGCGTGGTGAATATGGTCAAGGAACGGCTTCCATCGGACATGGACTGTACGTGGAGAGGCTGACAGCTGGGTCCACGGCCGCTGCAAGGAAGTGCCTCCTTATTACACGCAAAATAATTGTTCCTCCACCTGACATCTAGGACCCACCGGAAGGGCCTCTGTATTTCACGAAAAAAACGTGCCCCACGCTGACATGTCGGACCCACCAGCTATCTTCGCACGCAAGGAAGTGCCTCCTTATTACGCACAAAAAAATGAATACTCCGCCTATTAGCTAGGACCCAGTATAGTGGCAGGCTGACTTATGGGCCTACTAAGTTGACGGGGACGGAGGGCTTTGTCAACTTAGTCAATATGCATGATTCTAGCTCCAGTGACCGTACGATGTCCATCCAACGGCCGTAGTGCTTCTTCAACCTCTGGTCTTCTTGCTCCAAATTACCCAAACTAGTGTCGGTCGTGCCTCGTGCTCCTGCCTCCCGTGGCGGCTGCGATGCGGCGGAGGCCTCACCGCCTCTACTACTCCCACCGCTGGCAGGCCATCCTCTACTCACCCACACCCCCTCGTTATTTTGCGGCGACGGCAGCCTCACCCTCGTACTCCTCTTCGCGTGGGCATCCACTGCTGCGTCTTCCCCGTCTCCGCGCCGTTCCCTTCCTAGGCCTCGCCGTCGTCCACCGCCGTGGTGCTCTCGGCGCGGTGTGGTCAATGTGGTTAACGACCGACTTCCATCGGAAGAGTACTGTGCATGGAGAGGCTGACAGCTGGGTCCACGGCGGCCGCAAAGAAGTGCCTCCTTATTACGCGCAAAATAATTATTCCTCCACCTGACAGCAGGGACCCACCGGACGGGCCAATGTATTTCGCGAAAAAAACATTTCCCCCCTGACTGCTGGGACCCACTAGCTACATCTTCGCACGCAAGGAAGTGCGTCCGGGCAAAAAAACAAACGATTCGCCCCCCTGACTACTGGGACCCACCAGCTACATCTTCACAGGCAAGGAAGTGCCTGACAGTCGGGACCCACCTGGTCGAAGCGTATGTTGTGTTGTCATTCTGGTCGTGAACGTACGCATATATATATCTGGTCGATGTAGAGGCGCACGTGTCGTAGTAGAGGCGCCGCACGTAGCATGTACACGCACGCATAGCGCCGTGGTGCAAGAAAGAAAATACGGCCACGTATGTGTACAAACGGGCGGGGTCTCGAACGCCTACTCACGCATACGTACATGGCTGGGTCGAAACGGAGAAACAGCGTCGTCGTCGTGTTCATGGGGAGCCAACCGGCTGGGTCGAAACGGAATGCGTGGTCGTGTTCATCGGGAGGGCTTGGACGGAATAGGCGATGGAAACGAGGCCTGGCGTACCGCACAACGGAGGAAACGGACCTCCTACGTTCGGAACGGGGTCCTGTTGATCGGGAGGGGTGTGGTGTACCGCAAAACGGAGGAAACGGACCTCCTACGGTCGAAACGGGGGTCCAGTTGATCGGGAGGGGTGTGGCATACCGCAAAACGGACGAAACGGACCTCCTACGGTCGAAACGGGGGCCCTGTTGATCGGAAGGGGTGTGGCGTACCACAAAACGGACGAGACGGACCTCCTACGGTCGAAACGGGGGTCCTGTTCATCGGGAGGGGTGTGGCGTACTGCAAAACGGGACTCCACGAGATACTATTCATCTCCACCGTCGACCTCCTCCAGCCTCCACGGGCTACCGTCGACCTCCTCCAGCCTCCACGGGCTCCTGTTCATCCAGCCTCCACCGCGCTACTCCACCGCTCTCGCTCAACCACCCCTCCACCGCTCATCGCTCATCCAGCCCTCCACACCACGGGTCATGTTCAACCACCCTCCACGGGCACCCCTCCATCGCTCTCTGTTCATCCAGCCCTCCACACCACGGGTCCTGTTCAACCACCCCTCCACGGGCACCCTCCACCGTCTCATGCTCATCCAGCCTCCACCACACCACGGGTCATGTTCATCTAGAGGCAAACGCCACCGCCATCGCTCATCCAACCCCCCGCAACGCCATCGCTCATCCCAGAGGCAGCATCGATTGGCTTCATTAGCGCGATGGCGAAGAATCGCCGATCGGGTTCGATTAACACCCATCGATCGATCGCTCGGGTTCGATGTAACGTAGCTGCGATTTGTAATCGCCGGGTTCGATTAGAGCCCAACGCCTCGCTTCGGGTTCGATTCCAACGCCGCACACACGCCACAGCGACGTGTCACGATAGAAACGCCGATCGCTCATCCCCGACCTCCCACCGTAACCGGAACTCCCTGAAATTTTCCTCCCCTCGCTTCTACCACGGTTTTTCCGTCATGGACGGCCCAAAGAATGTCATGCAGCTATTCTCCGCCCGCCCAGACGAAAAAGCCCATTTTCATCATGATTTTTGTCATAGAAGTAGGAGCCCACCACATATATGATGATACCGGTTTTGTCACAATTATCATCATAGAAGTGTCATATGTATGATGAAAAAAAAATCGTTCGCCCAAAATGTCACGGATGTGTCTTTTTTTTGTAGTGTAGTGCTTCACTTATATTATTTTGAGAGTCTTAAACAGCATGGTAATTTTCTTAATCCTAATATGCTAGGTATTCAAGACTAGTAAAAACTTTCTTATGAGTGTGTTGAATACTAAGAGAAGTTTGATGCTTGATGATTGTTTTGAGATATGGAGGTAGTGATATCAAAGTTGTGCTAGTTGAGTAGTTGTGAATTTGAGAAATGCTTGTGTTGAAGTTTGCAAGTCCCGTAGCATGCACGTATGGTAAAGTTATGTAACAAATTTGAAACATGAGGTGTTCTTTGATTGTCCTCCTTATGAGTGGCGGTCGGGGACGAGCGATGGTCTTTTCCTACCAATCTATCCCCCTAGGAGCATGCGCGTAGTGCTTGGTTTTTGATGACTTGTAGATTTTTGCAATAAGTATGCGAGTTCTTTATGACTAATGTTGAGTCCATGGATTATACGCACTCTTACCCTTCCATTATTGCTAGCCTCTTCGGCACCGTGCATTGCCCTTTCTCACATTGAGAGTTGGTGCAAACTTCGCCGGTGCATCCAAACCCTGTGATATGATACGCTCTTTCACACATAAACCTCCTTATATCTTCCTCAAAACAGCCACCATACCTACCTATTATGGCATTTCCATAGCCATTCCGAGATATATTGCCATGCAACTTTCCACCGTTCCGTTTATCATGTCACGTTCATCATCGTCATATTGCTTAGCATGATCATGTAGTTGACATAGTATTTGTGGCAAAGCCACCGTTCATAATTCTTCATACATTTCACTCTTGGTTCATTGCATATCCCGGTACACCGCCGGAGGCATTCATATAGAGTCATACTTTGTTCTAGTATCGAGTTGTAATCATTGAGTTGTAAATAAATAGAAGTGTGATGATCATCATTTTCCCAAGTGAGGAATAAAAAAAGATAGAGAAAGGCCATAAAAAAGAGAAGGCCCAAAAAATGAGAGAAAAAGAGAGAAGGGACAATGTTACTATCCTTTACCACACTTGTGCTTCAAAGTAGCACCATAATCTTCATGATAGAGGGTCTCTTATTTTGTCACTTTTATATACTAGTGGGAATTTTTCATTATAGAACTTGGCTTGTATATTCCAACAATGGGCCTCCTCAAGTGCCCTAGGTCTTCGTGAGCAAGCAAGTTGGATGCACACCCACTTAGTTTCTTTTGTTGAGCTTTCATACATTTATAGCTCTAGTGCATCCGCTGCATGGCAATCCCTACTCCTTGCATTAACATCAATCGATGGGCATCTCCATAGCTCATTGATTAGCCTCGTTGATGTGAGACTTTCTCCTTTTTTGTCTTCTCCACATAACCCCCAGTATCATATTCTATTCCACCCATAGTGCTATGTCCATGGCTCGCGCTCATATATTGCGTGAAAGTTTATAGGTTTGAGATTACTAAAGTATGAAACAATTGCTTGGCTTGTCATCGGGGTTGTGGATGATGAGAGCACTCTTGTGTGACGAAAATGGAGCATGACTAAACTATATGATTTTGTAGGGATGAACTTTCTTTGGCCATGTTATTTTGAGAGGACATAATTGCTTAGTTAGTATGCTCGAAGTATTATTATTTTTATGTCAATATGAACTTTTATCTTGAATCTTTCGGATCTGAATATTCATACCACAATTAAGAAGAGTTACATTGAAATTATGCCAAGTAGCATTCCACATCAAAAATTCTGTTTTTATCATTTACCTACTCGAGGACGAGCAGGAATTAAGCTTAGGGATGTTGATACGTCTCCAACGTATCTATAATTTTTTATTGTTCCATGCTATTATATTATCTGTTTTGGATGTTTATGGTCTTTATTAAACACTTTTATATTATTTTTGGGACTAACCTATTGACCCAGAGCCCAGTGCCACTTCCTGTTTTTCCCTTGTTTCGGTGTTTCAAAGAAAAGGAATATCAAACGGAGTCGAAACGGAATGAAACCTTCTAGAGAAGTTATTTTTGGAAGGAAAGCAATCCGGGAGACTTGGAGTGCACATCAGGAAAGCAACGAGGGAGGCACGAGGCATGGGGGCGTGCCCTCCACCCTCGTGGGCCCCTCGTGGCTCCCCTGACGTACTTCTTTCACCTATATATTCCCATATACCCTAAAAACTTCGGGGAACAGAATAGATTGGGAGTTCCGCCGCCGCAAGCCTCTATAGCCACCAAAAACCAATCGGGGCCCTGTTCCGGCACCCTGTCGGAGGGGGGATCCCTCACCGGTGGCCATCTTCATCATCCCGGCGATCTCCATGACGAGGAGGGAGTAGTTCACCCTCGGGGCTGAGGGTATGTACCAGTAGCTATGTGTTTGATCTCTCTCTCTTCGTGTTCTTGATTTGGCACGATCTTGATGTATCGCGAGCTTTGCTATTATAGTTGGATCTTATGTTGCTTCTCTCCCTCTACTCTCTTGTAATGGATTGAGTTTTCCCTTTGAAGTAATCTTATCGGATTGAGTCTTTAATGATTTGAGAACACTTGATGTATGTCTTGTCGTGCGTATCTGTGGTGACAATGGGATATCGCGTGATTCACTTGATGTATGTTTTGGTGATCAACTTGCGGGTTCCGCCATGAACCTATGCATAGGGGTTGGCACACGTTTTCGCCTTGATTCTCCTAGAAACTTTGGGGCACTCTTTGAGGTTCTATGTGTTGGTTGAATAGATGAATCTGAGATTGTGTGATGCATATCGTATAATCATACCCACGGATACTTGAGGTGACATTGGAGTATCTAGGTGACATTAGGGTTTTGGTTGATTTGTGTCTTAAGGTGTTATTCTAGTACGAACTCTAGAGGTGTTTGTGACACTTATAGGAATAGCCCAACGGATTGATTGGAAAGAATAACTTTGAGGTGGTTTCGTACCCTACCATAATCTCTTCGTTTGTTCTCTGCTATTAGTGACTTTGGAGTGACTCTTTGTTGCATGTTGAGGGATAGTTATATGATCCAATTATGTTATTATTGTTGAGAGAACTTGCACTAGTGAAAGTATGAACCCTAGGCCTTGTTTTAACGTATTGCAATGTCGTTTGTGCTCAACTTTATCAATAGTTACCTTGCTGTTTTTATATTTTCAGATTACAAAAACCTATATCTACCATCCATATTGCACTTGTATCACCATCTCTTCGCCGAAGTAGTGCACCTATACAATTTACCATTGTATTGGGTGTGTTGGGGACACAAGAGACTCTTTGCTATTTGGTTGCAGGGTTGCTTGAGAGAGACCATCTTCAACCTATGCATCCCACGGATTGATAAACCTTAGGTCATCCACTTGAGGGAAATTTGCTACTGTCCTACAAACCTCTGCACTTGGAGGCCCAACAACGTTTACAAGAAGAAGGTTGCGTAGTAGACATCAGTCCGCCGCACTCCGCCCATGCCGTTCAGCTCCCATGGCGGGCGCCGCCGCTCCTCCGACTACTACTAAGCATGCATGGATAGTAAACTAAACTACAACAATTTTTTTTGTTTTCCTTAAGGTTTTTCAAACGCACAAGAAGAAGGCAGGAAAAAAATAAACTAACATGGATAATGCAATGAAAAACTATGAACACCGACAATTGAAATGAGTGTGTGAACATGAATGTAATGTCGGTGAGAAATACGTACTTCCCCAAGCTTAGGCTTTTGGCCTAAGTTAGTCTACGCCCATGGATCAAAGTAGCCCTCTTTGGGGTACTGAGGAGGATCCTGGGCGTTCCACTGGTTAGCGATCTCTTGTTGATCCCATTGATAAATAGACTCCTGATATGGATCAGGTGATGGCTCTGGCTCCCAATATGCTTAAATGTCCGTGGGCAAAAGGAAGTACCTGCCTGAATGAATATCGAACAAAGTAGGTGCAGGCAGGGTAATGATCTGGCAAGAATCTTCGCTAAATATCAAGTTATAAATGAGTCTCTTTTCCTCATCATGGAGAATAAACTTATGTGCTACCATGCTGTCATAATCTAAATATATAGTGGGTAGTTGTTTCTCCTCTTTTTCATAATGCCTAATGGGTATCTCGAAATGTCTAGCAAGGCGAGAGGCGAAGATACCTCCGAAAATAGCCCCCTTTGTACGGTTTAAACTCAACCTTTTAGCAACCATAGTGCCCAAACTGAAGGTTCTATCACAAAGTAAAGCATGGCGCAAAATGGCAAGGTCAGGAGCACTAAGGCCTCCACTCTCCCCACGACCAATTAAACATCTCCCAACAAATAATGAGTAGTAGCGCAAAACAGGAAAATGTAAACTGGCCACTCTCGCTTCAGACGCCCTTCTCCTTTCCCCTACGGTGACTTCATTAATAAAATCTTCCACATCACTAGGACGTGATTCCTCGATGCTACCCTCATAAGGTAATTTGCAAACCTCACAAAAGCCATAAAGCGTCATTTCCTTGTACTCATCATATAAGTAAAAGTCTACCATGGATGGTGATCTCCTAGCATGAAAATGAAAATTTTGCACGAAAGTATTAGTGAGTAGGAGATACTAATCACACTAGTCGGGGAGGAAGTCGGTGATGCCTGCATTCTCAGCCAAATAATAGAAGTCCTCATAAATTTTGGCCGTGTGTAAGAATGCATCACATGGCCATTCACATGGCCGAATCTCCGCGGCGCAAGGAAGATTATACTTGGGCTTCTCCTTCTCCTCATTTTCCTTTTCCTTCGAACCCCGGCTCGAGGAGCCTCTCAACAATCTCCACATCATTTTCTTCCTCTGAAATTTTTAGTGAATAAAAATGAACCAAACTCAACAAAATTGATAGCAACTACTCCAACAAGTGCCTAGAGGCTATATCATGCATCAAAACTACTTTGGACCATATAAATTTGACATGCAAGCTCAAGAACAAGGTCACCACAGCAGCAAAAAATTGCAATAAATAAAGCACTAGAACAAAAACTAATTGGACCATTGGAGGAGTCACAAACCGAAGAACAATCCCCCAATGCAGTTTTGTGAATGGAGCTTTGAGCAAGGAGATCGAAAATGGCAGAAAAAAGAGCAAGAACACGATTTTGAGCTATGGAGTGATTTTTTCTGGACGAAGAAGGAGTGGATGGGTGCTGGAATAAGTGGAGGGGGCCACGTGGGGACCACAAGGTCGGGGGGCGCGCCCCCCACCCTGGTGGCCAGCTGGTGAGGCCCCCTGATGTGTGTTCAGTGCCAGAAATTCTCAAATATTCTATAAAAATCATACTAAATTTTCACGGCATTTGGAGAACTTTTATTTTTGGGACATTTTTTATTGCACGGATAAATCACAAAACTGACAGGAAATGTTATTTTTGCTATATTTAATCTAAATAATAGAAAGTAAAAAGTGGGTACAGAAAGTTGTGCTTTCTAAATTCATCCATCTCATGCTCATCAAAAGGAATCCATTAACAAGGTTGATCAAGTCTTATTAACAAACTTCTTTCGAATGACATGAAACTGGAGAATTTTCGAATAACACTAGGTTACCTCAACGGGGATATGCATTTCCCCAACAATAAGAATATCATATTTCTTTTTAACAGTAGGAAGAGGGAATTCAAAACCTCCAATAGTAAGTTGAAAATTTTCCAATAGAATTGATACTATGAACTTGAGGTTGTTTCTTCGGAAAGTGTACCGTATGCTCATTACCATTAACATGGAAAGTGACATTGCCTTTGTTGCAATCAATAATAGACCTGTAGTATTCAAAAAGGGTCTACCTAGGATAATCGACATACTGTCGTCCTCGAGAATATCAAGAATAACAAAGTCCGTTAAGATAGTAACGTTTGCCACCACAATAGGCACATCCTCACAAATACAGATGGGTATAGCAGTTGATTTATCAGCCATTTGCAAAGAATTTTCATAGGTGTCAACTTATTCAATTCAAGTCTACGATACAAAGAGAAAGGCATAACACTAACACCGGCTCCAGGATCACATAAAGCAGTTTTAACATAGTTTCTTTTAATGGAGCATTGTATAGTTGGTACCCCTGGATCTGCAAGTTTCTTTGGTATTCCACCCTTAAAAGTATAATTAGCAAGCACGGTGGAAATTTCAGCTTCCGGTATCTTTCTTTTATTAGTAATAATATCTTTCATATACTTAGCATAAGGAGGCATTTTAAGCATATCAGTCAAACGTATACGCAAAAAGATAGGTCTAATCTTTTCAGCAAAGCGCTCAAAATCCTCACCATCCTTTTTCTTGGATGGCTTAGGAGGAAAGGGCATGGGTTTCTGAACCCATGGTTCTCTTTCTTTACCATATTTCCTAGCAATGAATTCTCTCTTATCATAACGTTGATTCTTTGATTGTGGGTTATCAAGACCAACAACAGGTTCTATCTCTACAACATTATCATTACTAGGTTGAGCATCAACATGAACATCATTATTAACATTATCACTAGGTTCATGTTCATCACCAGATTGTGTCTCGGCATCAGAAATAGAAATATCATTGGGATTCTCGGGTGTGTCTATAGCAGGTTCACTAGCAGCATGCAAAGTCCTATCAGTTTTCTTCTTCTTTTTATTACTAGGACTTGGTGCATCAGTATTAGTTCTCTAAGAATATTGCTCAACTCTCTTAGGATGGCCCTCAGGATACAAAGGTTCCTAGGTCATTTTACCACCTCTAGTCATAACCCTAACAGCATTATCATTGTTCTTATTATTTAACTCATTAAGCAAATCATCTTGTGCCTTAAGTACTTGTTCTACTTGAGTTGTAACAATGGAAGCATGTTTACTAATAAGCTTAAGATCATTAACAGTTCTACTCATATAATCACCCAAGTGGTCAAGCATGTAAGCATTACATTTCAATTGTCTACTAACATAGGCATTGAAGTTTTCTTGTTTAATAATGAAATTATCAAACTCATCCAAGCATTGACTAGCAGACTTATTATGAGGAATATCACCTTCATCAAATCTATGGAGAGAGTTTACCTCTACTACCTGTGTTGGGTTATCAAGACCATATATTTCTTCAATAGGTGGTAGATTCTTAACATCTTCAGCTTTAATACCTTTTTCTTTCATAGATTTCTTTGCCTCTTGCGTATCTTCAGGACTGAGAAATAGAATACCCCTTTTCTTCGGAGTTGGCTTAGGAGTTGGTTAAGGAAATGTCCAATCATTGTCATTACTCAATATATTATTCAATAACAATTCAGCTTGCTCAACAGTTCTTTCCCTGAAAACACAACCAGCACAACTATCCAGGTGGTCTCTGGAAGCATCGGTTAGTCCATTATAAAAGATATCAAGTATTTCATTTTTCTTGAGAGGATGATCAGGCAAAGCATTAAGTAATTAGAAGCCTCCCACAAGCTTGTGGGAGACTCTCTTCTTCAATTTGCACAAAATTAAATATTTCCCTTAAAGCAGCTTGTTTCTTATGAGCAGGAAAATATTTTGCAGAGAAGTAGTAAATCATATCCAGGGGACTAATCACACAACCAGGAGGAGAATTAAACCATAACTTAGCATCACCCTTTAACGAGAAAGGAAACAACTTAAGAATATAGTAATAGCAATTTTTTTCCTCATGAGCAAATAGGGTGGCTATATCATTCAATTTAGTAAGATGTGCCACAACAGTTTCAGATTCATAGCCATAGAAAGGATCAGATTCAACCAAAGTGATTAACTCAGGATAAAAAGAGAATTCATACTCCTTATCGGTAACAAAGATAAGTGAAGTAGCAAAAGTGGTATCATATTTCATTCTAGCATTCAAGGATTTTTCTTTCAGCTTAGCTAACAATTTCTTAAGATCCTCTCTATCATTGCAAGCAAAGAAGTCTCTAGTAATCTGTTCATCCATAACATAACCCTTAGGTACAACAGGAAATCATATCTAGTTGGAGAATCATAATCTTCAGTTTCAATAATATCCTCAGTTTCAGTAATTTCATTCTCTCTAACCCTAGCAAGTTGTTCATCAAGAAATTAACCTAGCGACACAGTATTATCTAGCAGAGAAGTAGTATCATGATAAGCATCATGCATAGTAGAAGTGGCATCATCAATAACATGTGACATATCGAAATCAATAGCAGGTGTAGGCCTCGTAAGTTTACTCAAAACAGAAGGAGAATCAAGTGCAGATCTAGATGGCAATTCCTTACCTCCCCTCGTAATTGAGCGAAAAATCTTAATTCTTTGATCTTTCAAATTCCTCATGGTGATCAATAGATATAAATCCCAAGTGACTCAGAGAATAGAGCTATGCTCCCCGGCAACGGCGCCAGAAAAAGGTCTTGATAACCCACATGTATAGGGGATCGCAACAGTTTTTGAGGGTAGAGTATTCAACCTAAATTTATTGATTCGACACAAGGGGAGCCAAAGAATATTCTCAAGTATTAGTAGTTGAGTTGTCAATTGAACCACACCTGAAAGACTTAATATCTCCAGCAAAATATTTAGTGGCAAAGTAGTATAGAAGTAGCGGTAACAGTGGCAAAAGTAACAGTAGCAGTTTTGTAGCAATTGTAACAGTGGCAACGAAAAAGTAACGAAGCAAAGATCAATATGAAATGAGCTCATAGGCAATGGATTAATGATGGATAATTATGTAGGATGGCATTGATCATGCAACAGTTATAACCTAGGGTGACATAGAACTAGCTCCAATTCATCAATATAATGTAGGCATGTACTCCGAATATAGTCATACGTGCTTATGGAAAAGAACTTGCATGACATCTTTTGTCCTACCCTCCCTGGCAGCGGGGTCCTATTGGAAACTAAGGGATATTAAGGCCTCCTTTTAATAGAGTACTGGACCAAAGCATTAGCACTTAGTGAATACATGAACTCCTCAAACTACGGTCATCATCGGGAAGTGTCCCGACTATTGTCACTCTGGGCTTGCCGGATCATAACACATAGTAGGTGACTATTGACTTGCAAGATAAGATCAAGAACACAAATATATTCATGAAAACATAATAGGTTTAGATCTGAAATCATGGCACTTGGGCCCTAGTGACAAGCCTTAAGCATAGCTAAGTCATAGCAACATCAATCTTAGAACATAGTGGATACTAGGGATCAAACCCTAAAAAAACTAACTCGATTACATGGTAAATCTCATCCAACCCATCACCGTCCAGCAAGCCTACGATGGAATTACTCACACATGGCGGTGAACATCATGAAATTGATGATGCACTACTGCAGGATGCTGCTAACACGACACTACAATCAGAGACCCTTAGAGAAACTGTGTGTGATGCCATAATCGCAAACAGTGCTGTATGAAAACCATCAGAAATGTATAAAACATTTGTGATGACGAAGGCATCAAACACGGTTCAGGTTTTAGTTGCGTGTGCGATAAAGGGCACACGGTTCAGTTTAATTAACTGTTTGCGATGAGGAGGAACAAAAGAAATAGGCAGCCAGATGAAGGCGTGTGCGATACACGGCATACAGTTCACTCGGATGAACTGTTTGTGATCAGGCAACACAAAAGAAACGGGCAGCCAGATAAAGGTGTGTGCGATATACAGCATATGGTTCACTCGGATGAACTGTTTGTGATTAGGCAACACAAAAGAAACGGTCAGCTAGATCAAGGTGTGTGGGATATACGGCATGCGGTTCACTCGGATGAACTGTTTGCGTTGACACAAGAGTAAAGAAACGGTTCAACTTAACAAGACGTGTGTGTTGTGTGATGGGATTGCATGCAGTTCACTCGGCCCTTGTCGTCAGTGTGTGACCTCTGTGGCAACCGTCCGCTCCCCAGGCGCCTCTTCATGTACCGTGGCAACCGTCCACCGACTCTTCGCCTTTCCCTCTTGATTTGAAACTGTTGTCGCACACTAGCTCTTCCTCCCTACTCCATTTTCCTTCACCCTTCCTTCTGCCATTGTTTGATCGTCTTCTCCATGGAGGGAACAAGCCGGAAACGACCCCGTTATTCTTACCCCGATCTGAATGATGACGCGGTGGAGGAACTCATTAATCGGTGCGACGTCATCACCTCGGCTAGCATGGCAGGTTCGTTCAAGACCATTCTCGACTCAACTAATAACATCATTACAAGGAACCCAAGGGTTCAGGAGCGGTTTGATCTCCCCTATCTTCTTTGTCGTGACCCTGCTGACTGGCGCGGGGACGAGGGAAGCCTCGCCTTGTGTAAGTTGATGCCGCTTGATAATGATACGTATGATGTTAAGATGCCATCGCTTGAGGGCAAGGCTTGGGCAGGCGCAAATGGAGATTGGGTTGTTTATATTGGGTACAACTACGAGTGGGAACTTGTGAATGTGTACACTCATCACCGGGTTCCACTTCGAAAAATCTCAGACGACTGCCCAGAGGTTGAGTACACCGGTATTCTACGTGAGTTCAAATACGACCATGCTTACTGTCGTCTACGGAAGATAGCAATTTGTCAAGTTCCCAACCGCTCTTGGGGTTATATGAATGCTTATGTTGTCACTATCTTCGACAAGCTTGTTGTCGTCCTTCATGGTTCGACTCGATGGATATTGCTAAAAATCAGTTTCTATACACAGATGAGTACTGTGATGCAATTGAATACAAGGGTCTTGTGTTTGCTGCCACCACTCGTGGCACTGTTTTTGCATGGAATCCTCATGATTTCAGTACGTTTGTCTTCCACCGTAATTATAATTGTTTCATCCACATGTATGCGGGTTAGCTAGTTTCCCTTTACTAATAAACCTTCTTGTGTATCCAAGTTCCTGTGAACATTCCACCACCTATACTTGAAAATTTTATTCACGAGCATGAGGACGAGCAGGACCCATATACTCAGTGGCGCCTGGCAACTTATTCCGATGGATCACCTCTTCTTGTCTGTATATGGGGCACTACTGATTTTACTTAGGAAGCAGGTGTTGTCTCATATGGTTGCACTCTCCGGACCTATTCCAACATCCATTGTAGGTATTCGGGATGGATACTGGTGTACTAGCGCCAACACCTTCTCCCTGGTTCAGTATTGAAAGTCTTGGAGGAAACTCGCTCTTCCTTGGACAAAACTATCCAATGATGGTGGAAGGAGATACAGCTGTTGTTGACACAACGTTACTACCATTTATGAGAAGCAACTGTATCTATACCTCGGATATTACTATGCTTCCCTACCGTACCAATATGGATATTGAAATAGCCCGCTTCAGCCTGGATGATCAGTCCTGCGTTGATCTCGAGATTGACAGTAGCTGGCCCTTTCCAGAGAATCACTTCTGGTTCAAAGCAAGTGTTTCCAATGCCAACGAGTGGTTGAGCTGAAGTTCATTTCATCACTTTGTTATTTGTTGTGTGAGAAAAACTTTACTAGAATGTTTTGTTGGAAATGATCTATAATCCAACGTGTATCCTCGTTGTCGTTGTGGGTTGATGACTTGTTGTATGTAATCAATGGTACATTTGCATATGCGTCCATGAACTGTGCTAGTGAAGAAGTGCCCAACAAAACAATGCTAGTGGTGTAATCAATGTAATCACGCCTGCTAGTGGTGTCCATATGAACAGTGCTAGTGATTTTAGTTGCAAAAATTAGATAGTGCTAGTGATTTGTAGCTGCATATTTTGACAAATCGCAGTGTTACAAGGTTGACAAATGGCAATGTTACTAGATAAACAAATGTCAATCTTTCCAGTTTGAGAAATGACAACATACCCAAAATGACAGATATGCAAATCTTACCCAATTGTTTGTACATGGTTGCACATGGGTCATGCAAAACAACCGTTTGCGTGGAAGGGATGCAGAAATCCTGCTAGGAACATTTTCCCTTGGCTTCCTGGGGAAGCTGTCAGTTTGCATACGGGTGTTCTAACTAAAACGTTTGCGATGAGTGTTTTATATTTAAAAACAGTTGACGTTTTTTTCAAAAGAAAATCGTTTGATAAGTCTATACATTAAGAGAGGAAAACGCAAGTTCTTTCAAACCATATCTTTCATTCAGTCACACTGCAAATTTATATTCATATGATCAAGAATGCGAGATACAGTATTAAACCCCAAAAAAACAATTTCCGGCAGCAGCGGAGGCGGCGTGCCGCGCCGTTGTTGTCGTTGTCGTCCTCCGGGACACCGTTGTTGAAGTCTTCAAGGCGGCACAAAATGTTCTTCACTTGTAAATCAAACATCATGTCGTCACGCGATCGACGGGCGGGGCGCGGGAGGACGACAACTGGCACCGCTGAGAGGTAGCGGTTGACAGCAGCTCCCATGCCGCTGAGGGGGGCGCACGAGCATGGGCACGGGCACGGGCGCGGCGGGTGCAGCCAAACGCATGGGGACCAGCGCCACGGTGGGTGGAGGGGCACGCACGGGCGCGACGAATACAGCCAAACGCACGGGAGCCGGCGGCACGATGGATGGAGGGGCGTGCTGATACGTCTCCGTCGTATCTATAATATTTTATTTTTCCATGCCAATATTATACAACTTTCATATACTTTTGGCAAATTTTTATACTATTTTTGGGACTAACATATTGATCCAGTACCCAGTGCCAGTTCCTGTTTGTTGCATGTTTTTTGTTTCGTAGAAAGTCCATATCAAACGCAGTCCAAACGGGATAAAAACTGACAGAGATTTTTTTGGAATATATGTGAATTTTGGGAAGTGGAATCAATGCGAGATGATGCCCGAGGGGCCACGAGGGTGAGGGGTGCGCCCCAGGGGGTTAGGCGCGCCCTGGGCCCTCGTGGACACTCCGTAAGGTGGTTGGTACCCTTCTTTCGCCGCAAGAAAGCCAATATCCGGTTAAAAATCATGTCCAAATTTCAGCCCAATCGGAGTTACGGATCTCCGGGAATTTAAGAAACGGTGAAAGGGCAGAATCAGGGAACGCAGAAAGAGAAGGAAGCAGAGAGAGAGATCCAATCTCGGGGGGGGGGGGGCTCCCGCCCCTCCTCCTCCATGGAAGCCAAGGACCAGAGGGGAAACCCTTCTTCCATCTAGGGGGAAGGTCAACGAAGAAGAAGAAGGAAGGGGGGCCCTCTTCCCCTCTCTCCCGGTGGCGCCGGAACGCCGCCGGGGCCATCATCATCACCGTAATGTACACCAACACCTCTGTCATCTTCACCAACATCTTCATCACCTTCCCCCATCTATCTACAGCGGTCCACTCTTCCGCAACCGCTGTACCCTCTACTTGAACATGGTGCTTTATGCTTCATATTATTATCCAATGATGTGTTGCCATCCTATGATGTCTGAGTAGATTTTCATTGTCCTTTCGGTAATTGGTGAATTGCTATGATTGGTTTAATTTGCTTGTGGTTATGTTGCTGTCCTTTGGTGCCCATCATAGGAGCGCACGCGTGGATCACACCATAGGGTTAGTTGTATGTTGATAGGACTATGTATTGGAGGGCAAGAGTGACAGAAGCTTCAACCTAGCATAGAAATTGATGCATACGGGATTGAAGGGGGACCAATATATCTTAATGCTATGGTTGGGTTTTACCTTAATGAACATTAGTAGTTGTGGATGCTTGCTAATAGTTCCAATCATAAGTGCATAGAATTCCAAGTCAGGGATGACATGCTAGCAGTGGCCTCTCCCACATAAAACTTGCTATCGGTCTAGTAAAGTAGTCAATTGCTTAGGGACAATTTTCCACACCCGATATACTAACTTTATTGCTTCTTTACCTAAACAGCCCCTAGTTTTTATTTACGTGCTCTTTATATTCTTGCAAACCTATCCAACAACACCTACAAAGTACTACTAGTTTCATACTTGTTTTAGGTAAAGCAAACGTTAAGCGTGCGTAGAGTTGTATCGGTGGTCGATAGAACTTGAGGGAATATTTATTCTACCTTTAGCTCCTCGTTGGGTTCAACACTCTTACTTATCAAAAGAGGCTACAATTGATCACCTATACTTGTGGGTTATCAAGACCTTTTTCTGGCCGTTGCCGGGGAGTTATAGCGTGGGGTGAATATTCTCATGTGTGCTTGTTTGCTTTATCACTAAGTATTTTTTTCATTTTGTGCTCTTGTTTTCTACCTTTAGTTATGGGTAGGAAACGCAAAATACCAAAATAAATAGTGGTACCTATTGAACCAATGGTTGAAGAACCACTCAAAATCTATCACACTACTGAAGCTTTTTACTTGGATCATCTTCGAACCCTATGTGCTCGGGCTGAAACCCCAACTAGCTTAGTTGAGGGCAAATCTATAGATAAGCATGCTTGTTATGTGCGACACCGCATATCTGAAAAAGGGAAACTTTTACTGGATCAAATTCATCGTTTGCAGTGTTATGCTTGGAATTTATGTGAAATATATGATTGTACTTGTTGTTCTAAAGACCCTAAGAAACACCTTCCTTACCAATGTGAGTTTAGTGATAATGGAATCGTATCTTCGTATACTAAGGGTGTTTATAATTACTAGCAAGAGATCTCGTGCATTGCAATGGGAGAAAAAACACAACACACACTCTAAACCGAACAACCATCACTCAAGACCACAATAGGTCCATCTCCTTTATTTTAGCGACACATCATATTTGTGTTGCCGCTTATCCTTCTTGTCACCCTCGCCGGCGATGGCCTTAGTGTTCACACAAAGCAAAATGTGTTTGAATGTGGTTAATCCTAAGACGTCTCTCTCTCCCTCTCTCCTCCCTCTCCCTCTCTCTCTCGCTCGCTTTCTCTCACACTCGCGATGAGAAATCTGTTGTTTTCCCCTGCGATGTATTCAGAGGTATGCATGTGTAGTTCTCGATGTTTTCTTTTCCCTATATGACTATAGTGGGTGTTTATTTGCAACCCGGATCGCCGCCTGTACAAAAGAAAAATGGATCATGCGCTATAGTTATAAGTTTGCTTCCAAAACAATACCTAAAAAATATTTAACAGGTAAAATTAACATCATATTCAGATTTCACACATTTTTCTAATCAAATTTCATATACAACATGTTAAAATCGGAGTTACGGTTTAAAAGATATGTATAATTTAGAAAACCATTTGTTTGACTTAAACATCATCCAAAATAATATTTATAAATACTTAACAGGTTAAAATAATCTTATATTCATATTCTACATATTTTTCTAATCAAATTTCATATATAACATGTTTAAATCAGAGTTACGGTTTAAAAGATATGGATGGTTTAGAAAAGTATTTGTTTGACTTAAATATGATCCACGGATGGAATACCTAAAACTTCAGGGGGGGGGTTCGAAAAACTGTAAAATAACGGTTCGGTGTGACTTAAATCCGGACCGTGGGTTGATTTCATGAAAACGCAAGGGCTTTTTTGCAAAATGGTGTGACGGACGGGCAGAAACCCTGCGTGCTTTATTATTAGGTAGAGACTATGATGTTCAACAAATTAAAGAATTTATTGCTTTTAAGGGTGCTTATGAAATTGCTTCTTTGATTGAAACGTATGATGCTACTCTTTACAAATCTAAAAGTTTTGCCATACTTAAATATTGTTATGATAATTATGCTTCTAATGCCTATGTTAAACCATATATTGAGGACTCCTCCGCTGTCCAAGAAGAGACTAATATTTTGCAGGAGTCTATGGAAGAAGAAATTAATGACATTGTGAGCTCATTGGATGAAAAAGATGAGGAGGAGAGCGAAGAACAAAAGGAGGAAGAGCGGATTGATCACCCGTTCCCACCATCTAATGAGAGTAACTCTTTATCCCATACATTGTTTGATTTCCCTTCGAATTTACCGAAGGATGAATGCTATGATGATTGTGATGATCCCGTTGATTCTTTTGAAATATCCCTTTTTGATTATGCTTGCTATGCTTGTGGCCAAGATGCCAATATGAATTATGCTTATGGAGATGAACTTGCTATAGTTCCTATCGGTGTACAGAAAGAAGGGTACACCTTTTAACTGTGCACGGGCAGTCTGAGCCACGGGCGCCGCCACAATAAGCAAGGCGAGGGAGGTGAGCCAAGGTAAGGCCAAAGCCCAAAAGGAGCAGAACAAGACAACGCCAAGACCAAGACCACAAAGAGCAAAAGGGGACGAAGCGAACTCCCCCGGCAAGATCCTTGCCGGGGTGCGGTTTTAGTGAACCCGGCAAGGCCCTTGCCCGGGCGGCTCGCCCCACGCCTACGGAGCGGATCACCCTTGAGTCCACTGCCCCCATGGGGCAAAGGATTCGGGAGACATCCCTGTGGTGGCATGCAGATCTTTGTGAAGACATTCAAGTTCACATACACACTATAGAAGACGACGGCCCTTGGCAGGATCCCAGCCAAGGAGGACCACGAGGCCCCCGGCAAAAGCCTCGCCGGGGATGACAGCAGGCGCCGCGGCAAGACCCTTGCCGGGGTCCCGGCAAGGCCCTTGCCGAGGCTGCGGCAAGACCCCTGCCAAGGACACCCGTAGGGCCACCGTCGGGCCCGCACCAATCGAGCCTCCATCATGCAGCTGCCAACCCAACCAGTTGGGCAGGCACCTGCATGGCGGCAAGAGAACCTTCGTGGAGACCCACCGCGGTGCCACCTCAGCTGCCTGCCTGCCTACATAGCACCGCAGGCACCGCTGGCCAGGGCGCGTGTCAACGCGAAGAGAAGCGGCGACGGACGATACTAGGCTCTCCCCCGTCCCCGGTAAAGCAAGGACACCTAAGCAAGACGCATTTATGGCGCCTTGTCATGTAATGCGAGGGATAAAATCGTATAGCTGTACCTCGTCCACCTCCTCAGACGCCACCTGTGGCAACCCCTTTCCCTATAAAAGGAGGCCCAAGGCGACCAGGAGGGGGATTCGGCTTTTTGGAGCTCTTCACGCCCCATAGCTAGCTGAAGAACACAAATAAGCTAACCACCAATGCAGGAGTAGGGTTTTACGCATGTCGCGGCCCGAACCTGGATAAAAGAACCGTGTGCTATCTGCTTGATCCGCTCTTCTCGACGACCCGCGCCCGCAACCGTAGTAAAGGATTCTTGTGATCCCATAGGTGTCGCTCCGCACCGACATCTTTGGCGCGCCAGGTAGGGGGCGCAGTTGTGAGAATCGGCTCTAGCAGTTAGTTCGACGCTTCTTCATCGTCATGGCGCCCAAGAAGAAGACGACGGTGGCGGTTGGCTCGTCGGAAGCCGGGCATCCCGTCCCAACGCGGGCGAGCAGCGGACCGGTCGCAGAGAGGACCAGGGGCGCCGTTCGCGAACACCAACACCGTCCCAGCAGCCGAAGTTTGGGAGGCGGCGATGTTCATGCGCCTGGCAATGGGCTGCACGCTGCTAAATCCAAAGATGGAGCCAGGCTCTCCGCGGGTGGCGCGGGGCCTTCCAAGATTGCTGCCACCCCGCTCGCGGGCGACGCGAGGGCTTCCAAGACTCCCACGCCAGCGCTGACGGCGCGTTCTTCTCAAGCGACGCGCGATGAACGGCGTAATCACGCCGAGGACCCCGGGCGTCGCCGCGGAAAGAGCCCCGAGCGCCACTCCCGGGATTCAGAAGACCTGCCCGCTCGCCGAGGCGCTGGAGGAGGTGGCGTGCAACCGCGGGGTCGTGATAGAGCTCCTTCTGACATGGTCAGAAGTCGAAGCGCGTCGTGATCCGTGCAGGTTTCGGTGCCACCAACGCCAGCGAAGCCACAGCATCGCGCGATTGCTCCTCGATTTTCCTCTCACTCGGGAAACTCGGCGAATGGAAACCACTATCCGAAGCCTTGTTGCAGTGGCCAACAAAGACAGACCAGGTCCGGAGGAGCCCCCGGGTCGACGCTCCAACGGAGTTCCACGCACCAGTGGCGGGAGAGCCGGCGGCGCTGCAACCACAGTGCACTCGCCCCCTCCTCACCCGGTACCGCGGACGCTCGCCCGTCCCGACGTTACACGCGACGAGATCTCCGTAGCATCGTCCGGCCCACGGGCCCACCGTGACCAGCGCCAAGTTCTTCGGGAACGAGAACATGAAGACGCTCGAACCACTATCGAGCGCCGGCGCGGAGCGCGCCACCAATCGACGGCGAGCGGGGGCCTGCTGTGAGCCACCCGCACCGGGAGCCACAGGCTTACCCTACGAGGTAGGCTGCCCGGCTTTACCCGTGAGCTGCGGCAGTTCGGTGGCCCACTCACCGCACCTTTAAACCCGATGTGGGCGAGAAATGCGGTGGCAAGACCCACCGTCCGAAGTTCCTCGGCGTCTACACCATCGCGTTGCAAGCTGCGAGCCGCGACAATAAGGTGCTGCGAATTACTTCCGTTGGCTCTTAAACCCAACGCCATGTCGTGGTTGATGCACTTGCGGTAGACTCTATTTCCTCCTGGTCGGATTTGTGCCATGAGTTCGTGGGCGCCTTTACTGGAGGCCACCAAGCCCATGGCCAAGCAAGTGACCTGCACGTCGTTCCCCAGAAGGGAGGCGAGAGTCTCCGCAAGTATATTCAGAGGTTCAGGCGGGTACAGTACAATATCCCTGATGTTCACCCTGCCGCCATCATCAGCGCGTTCCATCAGAACGTGCGTAACGGCAAGATGCGCGAAGAGCTGGCAATGAACAAGGTGAGAGATGTAGCGGAACTCTATGTTCTTGCTGACAAATGTGCCCGGGCTGAGGAGGGAAGGAAGTACCCCGGCGAAGACGCCGGCGTGGAAACCGACTCCTCGGATGAGGATATTGCCGCCCGGCGAACAAAGGTGGCGCCCGCAACAGAAGCGCAAAGGAAAAGCCGTGCTTGCCGTCGAGGGATCTGATGACGCCGGCTCCACCAAGAAAACCAAGGCGAGCGACCCGGCAAGGAGGTTGCGGATCGTCGCCTGCGGGCCTTGGCGGCTGCCGAAGCCGTGAAACTCCGACAAGCGGTCTGCAAGATCCATCGCACCAAAGGCCATGCTCTCCGGACTGCCGACAGGTTGAGCTCCTCGCTGAAAAGCAGAGGGCTGAGTATGAGAGGCGAGACAAGGAGAAGGGCCCGACGGTCTTGAGGGGTCCGCAAGAAGCGTGATGGCGAAGCGGGCCCTCGCGGCAAGGAGAAGCAACAGAGAGGCCGCCGGGCCGTGATGAAAGCCGTAAGACGACGATCACGAAAAGGACGACGAATCCGGCGACCAAGAGTTTCAGAAAGCTACAGAGGCCATGTGTGTCGACGGCGGTGCCTCGCTGCATACTTCTCACCGCCGGCTTAAACAGTGGGCGCGAGAGATCACAGCAGCAGAGCCGTCGTTTGATGCCCAAAGGCCGCTGAAGTGGTCCAGCACACCTATCATCTTTGACACTGAGGACCACCCTGATCGCACCACTGCGGTCGGGTGCTTGCCATTGTTGGTTTCACCCACAATACGCAACCTCAAGGTGACGAAGATGCTAGTCGATGGCGGGGCCGGTCTGAACCTGATCTCGCCCGCCGTGATCAAGAAAATGCAGATTCCTGATGGAGACCTCGAAGAGACGGGCACGTTTCAGGGGGTCAACCCGGGAAGAAGCCAACCCAAGGGAAAGGTCACGCTGCCCATGACTTTTGGAAGCAACCTGAACTTCAGGACGGAGTGGATCGTGTTCGATGTTGCCAAGATGCCCTTGCCCTACAACAGGATCCTTGGCTGCCTAGCGCTGGCCAAGTTCATGGCGGCGTCACACTACGCCTACAACACCCTAAAGATGCCGGGACCCGTGACGATCATCACCATCCCCTCTGACAAGAAAGATGCGTTGATTTGCGTTGACCAATTATACCAGCAAGCAGTTGCAGCAGCTGCTGCCACTAGGGCGCTTGCTCCTGCCGCTGGGACCCCGGGAGCGAAGAAGAACAAGAAGACCGGCGAGGTCTCGGACACCCACTCCAGCAAGCGCACCTCTTCGAGTGTAGCGCTGCCGTCGAGGACGTGCCAGAGAGCTCCACCGGCGGAAACAAGAAGCCCAGGGCCATGCCGCCAGGAACCAAGAAGGTTTACATCAATGAGGACGCACGGAGGAGCTTTACCATAAGTTCCACCCTCGACGACAAATAGGAAGACGCGCACGTCACCTTCCTGCGCGAATGTCGATGTGTTTGCATGGCAAGCTTCGACATCCCGGTGTTCCTGTGGAGGTGATTGAGCACCACCTTGCTGTCTGCCCTCATGCGCGGCCCGTCAAGCAGAAGGTCAGAAAGCAAGCTTTGGAACGACAAGAGTTCATCACAGAAGAGATCCGGAAACTGGAAGCAGCGGGTTTGGTAAGAGGAGTGCTCCATCCAACGTGGTTGGCCAATCCGGTCATGGTGCGCAAGGCAAATGGGAAGTGGAGACTGTGTATTGATTACACAGACATCAATAAGGCTTGCCCTAAAGACCCCTTCCCGTTGCCGCGCATCGACCAGATTGTTGACTCCACGGCTGGGTGTGATCTGCTGTCATTCCTCGACGCCTACTCCGGCTACCACCAGATCTTCATGACAAGAGAAGACGAAGAGAAGACGGCATTCATCACCCCATGTGGTACGTATTGTTTCATGCGGATGCCTTTCGGGTTGAAGAGTGCTGGTTCGACGTTTGCAAGGGCAGTCCAGATTAGTTTTGAACCCCAGCTCCATAGAAATATGGAGGCTTATATGGATGACATAGTGGTCAAAACCAAGGACAGGGCAACCCTCATACCGGATTTGCAAGAAAAATTTGCAAACCTGTGCAAGATCAATCTCAAGCTGAACCACGAGAAGTGCGTCTTTGGCGCCCCATCCGCAAGCTCCTCGGGTTCTTGGTGTCACAACGTGGGATAGAGGCCAATCCGGACAAAATCAAAGCTATAGAGCAGATTGAAGCACCCAAGCGGATCAAGGATGTGCGTCGGCTTGCTGGTTGCATCGCCGCCATGGGCAGGTTCATTTCCAAGTCTGCCGAGCGTGCCCTCCCCATTTTCAAGATCCTGAAAAAGGCGGGCCCGATGGAGTGGACGCCAGAAGCCGAAGCGGCTTTACAAGGGTTGAAGAAGTACCTCTCCTCTGCGCCAATACTAGTTGCGCCTAGGCCACAGGAGCCGTTGCTGCTATACCTGGCGGCAACGGACCAGGTGGTCAGCGCCGCACTGGTGGCGCAGAGAGAGGTTGACGACGAGGAAATGGCAGCGGCAGAGCCCGACACCACCAATGCAGAGACGACACAGCTAGTTGAAGTGCCGCCGAAGAAGAAAATGATGCAGCACCCGGTCTACTTTGTTAGTTCCTCTCCAGGGGCTAGATCAAGGTACTCCGGTGTGCAGAAACTGCTCTTCGGTCTCCTTATGGCCTTGAGGAAGCTGCGTCACTACTTCCAGGCACACGAGATCACTGTCGTCACTCGCTTCCCTCTGCAACGGATATTGCACAATCCGGATGCAACGGGAAGAATTGTGGAATGGGCACCGAGCTGTCCAGCTTTGGCCTCAAGTTTGAAAGTACCTCGGCGATTGAGCCGAGTCCTAGCAGAGTTCATTGCGTAATGGACCGCAACACCGATGAAGAAATTCAAGAGACCGCTCTCCCGGCAAAGAGGCAAGTTGTGATTGGATCATGTACTTTGATGGAGCTTTCTCCTTCAGTATGTCGGGGCTGGCGATCGCTTGTCGTGCCACCGGAGAGCACCTCAAGCACGTGATCCGATGCACTTCCCGTGGAGGTGTCAACAAACAATACGGCAGAGTACGAGGGGCTGCTTGCCGGTCTTAGGATCGCGGCGGACCTCGGAATAAAGAAACTCATCGTCAGGGGAGACTCGCAGCTTGTCGTCAAGCAAGTCAACAAGGATTACCAGAGCCTGTTGATGAAGGCCTACGTCGATGAAGTGAGAAAGCTGGAAGAGCGTTTCGATGGTATACAAGCTGAACACGTTCCCGGCGGAGAACGATGTCGCCGACATTCATCAAAACGCTGCCCTCAAGCTACCTATGGAACCAGGTACCTTTGTGCTTCAGCTAACTCAGCCATCCGTTGATCCATCAACAGAGCAGAATAAGAGAAGGAAATCAGGGCCCCGCAAGTACTTTCCCGCCGAGCTCCCCGGGGCCACCGGCAAGGATGTTGCCGGGAATACTGAGCCCGCCACGGGACGACTGGCTCCGATGGAGCATCAAGCTCTTGCCGTCGAGACAGCTGCTCCTGTAGCGGAGGAAATGCCTTTAGTCCTCACCGTCGAGCCCCAGGCTCCAGCGTGGGCACAGCATACCGTCCGATTCCTCCAAACAGGGGAACTTCCTGAGGAGCAGGAAGAAGCGGAAAAAGTAGCCCGTCGCTCTACCATGTACCAGTTCGTCGATGACGTCCAAGATGAAAAGAGGCCGAACGGTGTGAAATTGAAGTGTATCCCTCGAGAGGAAGGACTGGAGCTGTTGGCGAGATACACGGAGGCATATGTGGATCCCACATTGGGTCAAGGGCCCTTGCCGCAAGGCATTCCGTAAACTTCTTTTGGCCCACCTCCTCCAAGATGCGACGACACTAGTCACCGTGTGTGAAGCGTGTCGGTTCCATTCAAAGAAGCTTCATCAGCCAGCTCAAGCCCTTCAAACCATTCCTCTCTCTGGCCCTTCTCGGTGCTGGGGCTCGACATCTTGGGTCCTTTCCCCGCGTTGTCGGGGCTTTGAGTACTTATACGTTGCAATCGACAAGTTCACAAAGTGGCCGGAAGTGGAGGCAGTGAAGAAGGTCACAGCTCAGTCAGCCGTCAAGTTCTTCAAGGGACTGGTGTGCCGTTTTGGCATGCCCAACAGGGTTATCACCGACCACGACACACAGTTCACAAGCCACACCTTCATGCAATATACCCAAGACCTCGGCAGCAAAGTCTGTTTCGCTTCCGTTGCTCACCCGCGGAGCAATGGTCAAGCTGAGAGGGCAAATGCTGAAGTACTGCGAGGCTTAAGGACCAAGACCTTTGACAGGCTCCACAAGAGTGGAAGGCGCTGGATTGATGAGTTGCCGACGGTTCTTTGGTCGATCAGGACGACGCCAAATCGAGCCACCGGCCAGACACCTTTTGCCCTGGTATACGGGGCAGAAGCAGTTCTCCCCACTGAACTCATATACGGGTCACCTTGAGTTCTCGCTTATGACGAGCTCGAGCAAGAGCAACTGCGGCAAGATGACGCAGTGCTCCTTGAGGAAGATCGTCTTCGGGCGGCTGTGAGAGCAGCACGCTAACAGCAAGCCTTGCGCCGCTACCATAGCCACAAGGTTCATGCCCGAAGCCTTGAGGAAGGCGACCTTGTCCTTCGGCGCGTTCAATCGGCCAAGAATTCCAACAAGTTGACGCCAAAGTGGAAGGCCCTTACGGGTAACACGAGTCACCAGGCCCGCGCAGTCCGCTCGAGACCGAAGATGCCGCCCGATGGTAACTCTGGAACATTGAGCATCTTCGCAAGTTTTACCGTGGTAGCGCGCTTGTCGGGCCCCGGCAAGCCACCTTTTGTACAAGCATTGCCGATGATGCATGTAACCCTTTGTACAAAGCCAGGCGCAGACCCTGAGCATAAATAAATGAAGCGCTGGCGCCCTAAGTTATAGCATGCATGCTAGGTCAAGTCTCGTCCTTGGTTAGGGTTGATAGTGCTTGGCGGCGACTAACCCCTAGCTTAGAGGTTGAGTGTGCGTCTCTTTGCCGTTCTTTTGTCTCCTTTGGTTCACAGGACTCACAGACATCCTTGCCGGATCGCTTGAGGACGAAAGAAGAAAAAGAGGGACGGATCGGCATCTAGACCCCGGCAAGCCAGTATTGCCGGGGGCTGCAAGTACGAAGATTCACGCACGGCAATCCAGAGTTGCCGGGGGCTGCAGCCTCAGATAAGTTCTTCATTCCTTATCATGCATTCCCTTATGGACTAAGGTATGTGAAACCTCGTTGTTTCCCAAGCTACCGTGCTCCCCTAAAAACTCTAGGCTCTAGGGCTCGTTCCTGGGGCCAGGTTTGGTTGTAGTCGCGGCAGCAAAAGGATGAAACCAGGAGCCTGAACCCGCCTCATACCTGCCTCCGCCAAAAGCGTGAGGAAGGTCGAGTGAAGTGGGAAGACGGCAGGGCCTGTTGCCGGGCAAGAAAATGTTTATCTTAGAGATATCAAGGATTTATTCCTTGTCGTGGGTTCTACCCGCAAACAAACGACCCGGCAAGCATCCCTTTTCATTAAAAAACATTCCACTCAGGTACAGTCCATAGAGAATGAAAAACATGAATGATGGGATTACAAGTTTTAAATTCAGCCAAGGCCCAAAGGCTTACAAAAAAAGATAAGGTACCCGTCACCCCTTCCTTGTCCCTCTCCTCAAGAGGCAGCTAAAGGGGGCGAAAAGGGCAAAAGGAGCGCCTAGGCGAGCTAAGGGTGGCAGGAGGCACCAAGAGAACATCTCGGTGGCCGTCCAAAGGCTGGATGGTGATGGCAGCGCCGAAAGCAGAGCTCGAAGACGAGGCGGCAGGACGTCAGCATGCGTCGAAGGCCTTGCCGCCCGCCCTCTTCCTCTTCCGCAGCCTCCCGACGCCAGCCGCCCAAGGAGAAGACCCCGAGAAGTTCAGGAAGCCGGCGACACGGATGATGGGATCGCCGGTGCCGCACGGAGCGACGCCCGACACCTAGTCGGACCCGTCATCCTGCCGCCTGCTACCCTCGTCGTCGCTGCCGCTGTCCTCCTCGCCACTCCCGCTCGAGGAGGAGCCTTCGCTATCAGAAGAACTCTCCACGCAGCACCGTGCCCGAGTCCCGAAGCACCCGAAGACCTTGACGGAAAGGAGGCCGCCCTCCATCAGCTTGAAATGGAGAGTGAGCCCCGCTGTCAAGCGGTGGATGTGGGCGAACGTCTTCCACCCTCGACCAAGATACATCACCTGAGGGGCTGGAAAGTCGACGCGAACTCGCGTACCGCTGATCCAACAGCCCCTCATGTGCAGCTGCAGTGACTCCGGCGGATCCCGCTCCATCTCGCTCGCGAATGGAGTCGGGAGGCGAAGGCGACGGCGAGGCGGCCGGCGCAGCCTGACGAAGAACTTGCAAGGTTCATCCCCAACATGGCCCTCCGTGGGGGGCCTTTGGCATGAGGCGGGACGGCGCGCGCCCGCTCTCCTCTTCCTGGGCGCCTCGGCCTGCCCACGACCTCGCCCGTGCCTCGCCCCCTCCCCTTCCCTCGCGGCTGGCTCGCCACCGCAGGTGAAGGAGAAGGAAGGACGCGTTGTCGAGCGGCGACCCTTGCCGCCACCGTTGAAGAGCCAGGAATCCCTCTTTCCATGGCGGATGGAGGGAGGGGGAGCAGAAGCTGAAGAAAGGAGAAGATGGAAGAATGCGGAACGACGTTCCACCCCCGCTCTTTATAAAGGAACGGGGTGGGGGCACGGCCACCCCGCTCAGCCAATCAAGACATGGAAGGCGCAGGGAACTGGGGCCAACCCGCTGCCCCGGCCCGCGACAGCCCGGTTTCCCGCGTCCACCATCCGCCACCCCAAGCGCATGAGAGCCACGTGGCAGGCATGCGGGACCGAGGCGACAGGTGAGGCGACCTCTCCCCACCCCGTGATCGTGGGGAATGGACGCCTTGAAGACCACGCCTGCCCGTTCAAGAAATGGGACGCGCCCACGCCTCCCCGCTTATGGGGAAGGCGCGAGCCGCCCCTTTATCGCGACGGGCGCGTCGTCAGAGCTCAGCCCCACGCATGCCACCCACGCCACGCCGCCTCCCCACGCCGAGCCACGCGCAGGAGGCGTGGGAAGCACACGAAAAAGACTTACCACGGTAAAACCACCCCGCCTGCCAACAAGACTGTTTTGGGCCTAGCCCAACGACGCGATTGCGCTTACGTGTGGCCCAGGCCCGAGGGCTCCTGTCGGTGTACAGAAAGAAGGGTACACCTTTTAACTGTGCACGGGCAGTCTGAGCCGCGGGCGCCGCCACAATAAGAAAGGCGGGGGAGGTGTGCCAAGGTAAGCCAAAGCCCAAAAGGAGCAGAACAAGACAACTCCAAGACCAAGGCCACAAAGAGCAAAAGGGGACGAAGCGAACTCCCCCGGCAAGATCCTTGCCGGGGTGCGGTTTTAGTGAACCCGGCAAGGCCCTTGTCGGGGCGGCTCGCCCCACGCCTACGAAGCGGATCACCCTTGAGTCCACTGCCGCCATGGGGCAAAGGATTCGGGAGACATCCCCGTGGTGGCATGCAGATCTTTGTGAAGACATTCAAGATCACATACACACTATAGAAGACGACGGCCCTTGGCGGGATCCCAGCCAAGGAGGACCACGAGGCCCCCGGAAAAAGCCTCGCCGAGGATGACAGCAGGCGCCGCGGCAAGACCCTTGCCGGGGCACCGGCAAGGCCCTTGCCGAGGCTGCAGCAAGACCCTTGCCAAGGACACCCGTAGGGCCACCGTCGGGCCCGCACCAATCGAGCCTCCATCATGCAGCTGCCAATCCAACCAGTTGGGCAGGCACCTACGTGGCGGCAAGCGAACCTTTGTGGAGACCCACCGCGGCGCCACCTCAGCTGCCTGCCTGCCTACATAGCACCGCAGGCACCGCTGGCCAGGGCGCGTGTCAACGCGAAGGGAAGCGGCAACGGACGAGACTAGGCTCTCCCCCGTCCCCGGTAAAGCAAGGACACCTAAGCAAGACGCATTTATGGCGCCTTGTCATGTAATGCGAGGGATAAACTCGTATAGTTGTACCCTGTCCACCTCCTGTACGCCACTTTGGCAACCCCTTTCCGTATAAATGGAGGCCCAAGGCGACCAGGAGGGGGATTCGGCTTTTTGGAGCTCTTCGCGCCCCATAGCTAGCTGAAGAACACAAATAAGCTAACCACCAAAGCAGGAGTAGGGTTTTACGCATCTCGCGGCCCGAACCTGGATAAAATAACCCGTGTGCTATCTGTTTGATCCGCTCTTCTCACGACCCCGCGCCCCGCAACCGTAGTAGGGATTCTTGTGATCCCATGGGTGTCGTCTCTGCACCGACAGTTCCTTATGTTAAACATGAATTTTTGCTATTGCACCCACGCATGATAGTCTTATTATCTTTTTGAATTCTCCCGACTACACTATATCGGAGAAGTTTGCCCTTATTAAGGATTATATTGATGGGTTAAGTTTTACTACTACACATGATGATTTTGATAGATATAATATGCATGTGCTTGCTGCTCCTACTTACAGTTATTATGAGAGAGGAACTACATCTCCGCCTCTCCATGTTTCCAATAAGATAAAATTGCAAGAAACTGCTTATGCTATGTACTGGCCTTTACTTTGTGTGCATCAATTGTTCTTTTATGACATGCCGATGCATAGGAAGAGAGTTATACTTCGTCATTGCTTGATATATGTTACTTTGTGCTCACTACAAAATTACAAATCATTGTTAATTAAAATTGGCTTTGATATACCTTGGGATCCGGGTGGATCCATTACTTGAGCACTATGTGCCTAGCTTAATGGCTTTAAAGAAAGCGTTGCCAGGGAGACAACCCGGAAGTTTTAGAGAGTTATTTATTTCTGTTGAGTTATTTTATAAAGTTTAAAAAAATAAAGAGGGGAACCGAATACTTTTCAAAAAGGAAAGTGAAAGTGAGAGAGACAAGCATTGTTGAAGTGGGGGAGCTCCTTGAACTTTGTTCATGCTCACAGGAACTTTGTGGATCTTAATTATAGAAACTTTTCAACAAAAATAATTATCCCATTGTACAATTTCATTGTATTATAAAATTAATGTGCCAAGGTTTGCCTTTAGGATGTTTAGATTGCTTGTTGGTTTGTGCGGTGCAAAACAGAAACTTTGGCTGTAGTGCGCGATTTTACATTTTTACTGGAACGTCAAACGGTTCTGAAACTTTTTGCAATGTCTTTCTATAAAAATTGTTTATTTTTCCTAATTCTTTCAGAATTTGTGGAGTACCAGAAGTATGGTGAATGTTCAGATTACTACAGACTGTCCTGTTTAAGACAGATTCTATTTTTGATGCATAGTTTGCTTGTTTTGATGAAACTATCGATTTCTATCAGTGGATTAAGCCATGGAAAAGTTATATTACAGTAGCTACAATGCAAAAACAAAATTTGAATTGGTTTGCAACAATACTTAGAGTAGTGATTTGCTTTATTATACTAACGGATCTTACCGAGCTTTCTGTTGAGTTTTGTGTGGATGAAGTGATCAAAGATCGAGGAGGTCTCAATATGAGGAGAAGGCCGAGAGGCAAGAGCTCAAGCTTGGGGATGCCCAAGGCACCCCAAGTAAATATTCAAGGATACTCAATCATCTAAGCTTGGGGATGCCACGGAAGGCATCCCATCTTTCTTCAACAAGTATCGGTATGTTTTCGGTTTCGTTTCGTTCATGTGATATGTGCAAATCTTGGAGAGTCTTTTGCATTAAGTTTTTCCCTTTTTATTTTATGCACCATGCTGGTATGAGATACTCCATGGTTGATTTATAGAATGCTCTTTGCACTTCACTTATATCTTTTGAGTATGGCATTATAGAATGCTTCATGTGCTTTGCTTATATCATTTGAAGTTTGGATTGCCTATTTCCCTACACATAGAAAACCGCCATTTGTAGAATGCTCTTTCACTTCACTTATATTTTTTAGAGAATGGGCATATATTTTGTAGAAAAAATAAACTATCTTGCTTAACTAATATCTATTTAGAGAGATGGCAGGAATTGTTCATTCACATGGTTAGTCATAAAATCCTACATAAAACTTGTAGATCACTGGATATGATATGTTTGATTCTTTGCAATAGTTTTGCGATATAAAGATGGTGATATTAGAGTCATGCTAGTGGGTAGTTGTGGATTGTAGAAATACTTGTGTTGAAGTTTGTGATTCCCGTAGCATGCACGTATGGTGAACCGTTATGTAACGAAGTTGGAGCATGAGGTATTTATTGATTTCTTCCTTATGAGTGGCGGTCGGGGACGAGCGATGGTCTTTTCCTACCAATCTATCCCCCTAGGAGCATGCACGTAGTACTTTGTTTCAATGACTAACAGATTTTTGCAATAAGTATGTGAGTTCTTTATGACTAATGTTGAGTCCATGGATATACGCACTCTCACCCTTCCATCATTGCTAGCCTCTTCGGTACCGTGCATTGTCGCTTCTCACCTCGAGAGTTGGTGCAAACTTCACCAGTGCATCCAAACCCCGTGATACGTGATACGTCTCCAACGTATCTATAATTTTTGATTGCTCCATGCTACTTTATCTACTGTTTTAGGCTTTATTGGGCTTTATTTTCCACTTTTATATTACTTTTGGGACTAACCTATTAACCGGAGGCCCAGCCTGTAATTGCTGTTTTTTGCCTATTTCAGATTTCAAGAAAAGGAATATCAAATGGAGTCCAAACGGAATGAAACCTTCGAACGTGATTTTCTCTTGAACGTGATCCGAGAGAACTTGGAGTGCAAGTCAAGAAGCAACCGAGCCTCCACGAGATAGGAGGCCCCCCTATAGGGCGCGCCCCTGTCTCGTGGGCCCCTCAGTGACCGACGTATTCTTCTTCCTATATATACCTCACGCACTCGAAAACATCCAGGGCACCACGAAACACAATTTCCACCACCGTAACCTTCAGATCCGCGAGATCCCATCTTGATCCTTCGCCGCACTCTGCGGAGGGGGAATCAAGCACGGGGGCCTCTACATCAACATCCTTGCCCTCCGATGAGTTGTGAGTAGTTTACCACAGACCCACGGGTCCATAGTTATTAGCTAGATGGCTTCTTCTCTCTTTTGGATCTCAATACAATGTTCTCCCCTCTCTTGTGGAGATCTATTCGATGTAATCTCTTTTTTGCGGTGTGTTTGTCGAGATCCGATGAATTGTGGGTTTATGATTAAGTTTATCTATGAATAATATTTGAATCTTCTCTGAATTCTTTTATGTATGATTGAGTTATCTTTGCAAGTCTCTTCAATTATCGGTTTAGTTTGGCCTACTAGATTGATCTTTCTTGCCATGGGAGAAGTGCTTAGCTTTGGGTTCAATCTTGCGTGTCCTTACCAAAGGATGTAAAGGGTTGCAAGGCACGTATTGTATTGTTGCCATCGAGGATAACAAGATGGGGTTTATATCATATTGCATGAGTTTATCCTCTACATCATGTCATCTTGCTTAATGTGTTACTCTGTTCTTATGAACTTAATACTCTAGATGCATGCTGGATAGCGGTCGATGTGGTGGAGTAATAGTAGTAGATGCAGGCAGGAGTCGGTCTACTTGTTATGGACGTGATGCCTATATACATGATCATGCCTAGATAATCTCATAACTATGCGCTTTTCTATCAATTGCTCGACAGTAATTTGTTCACCCACCGTAATACTTATGCTATCTCGAGAGAAGCCTCTAGTGAAACCTATGGCCCATGGGTCTATCTCTTATCATTTTTACTTCCAATCTACTTTTATTTGCATCTTTACTTTTTGCATTTATACCAAAAATATTATTTACTATCTTTATTAGATCTCACTTTCGCAAGTGGCCGTGAAGGGATTGACAACCCCTTTATTGCGTTGGTTGCGAGTTCTCAGTTTGTTTGTGTAGGTGTGTGGGACTTTTGAGGAGCCTCCTACTCGATTGATAACTTGGTTCTCAAAACTGAGGGAAATACTTACGCTACACTTTGCTGCATCACCCTCTCCTCTTCGAGGAAAACCAACGCACGCTCAAGACGTAGCAAGAAGGATTTCTGGCGCCGTTGCCGGGGAGGTCTTCGCTCAAGTCAAGACATACCAAGTACCCATCACAAACCTATCTCCCTCGCATTTACATTATTTGCCATTTGCCTCTCGTTTTCCTCTCCCCCACTTCACCCTTGCCATTTTACTCGCCCTCTCTTTCCCTTTCTCCTCCTTTTTTTCGTTTGCCTTCCCGTTGCCATGGCCGAATCAAAAAGAACTACGAGTTTTCTCCCGAGCTCCAGTGCCTTGGATAACCCCTCTATCCTCTCTAAGCTCATAAATAATGATGCTATACAAAGACCCATCGGGGTCACCAATGAGAGCTTGAAATTTTTTGATGAGGATGACTCTGGAATTTTTCGCTATCTACTTAATGAGTCTTTAAAAGATGCTTGGGATAGGTTACTTAGGATTCGGGCTAGCTATGTGCCACAATATCAAATTGAAATTTACTTAAAAAGTTTTTATGTTGGCTTGCCCGCTTCCTTCAAACAAGTTTTAGATTCCATCTTTGAAGAGGGTTTTCTTGAAGGGGATGTTATAGATACCTATGAAAAAATGAAAACTATATTTGGGCACCCCATGAATGATAAGGTTGAATCAACTACTCTCTTGTGCTTTTATCAAAATGAGATTATTAAAGAGATGAAGTCTAGTTTAGAGGCAAATTTCCGTAACGTACTTAATCATACTTCTTCCGTTAATGGCCATGTGCTTAACTTAAATAGAAGAATGAATGCCATAGAAAGGAGATCCTCCTCTCCGAGTGCCAAAGATGGCACTCGCTAGATCTATCCTCGCTTTTATGCCTAGCTAGGGGCGTTAAACGATAGCGCTAGTTGGGAGGCAACCCAATTTATTTTTTGTTTTTTTTGTTTTTGTTTCTGTTTAGGAATAAATAATCCATCTAGCCTCTGTTTAGATGTGGTTTTATCTTTTAATTAGTGTTTGTGCCAAGTTAAACCTATTGGATCTTCTTGGACGATAGTTATTTGATCTTGCTGTAATTTCCAGAAACTTTGCGCTCAGTGCCCGAATTGTTAAAAATCACCAGAACGTGATAAAATAGTGATTCCAATTGCTGCTGATCAATAAAAAAAATTCTAGGTCTTCTAAGTTTGGTAGATTTTTTGGAGTTCCAGAAGTTTGCGTTAGTTACAGATTACTACAGACTGTTCTGTTTTTGACAGATTCTGTTTTTCGTGTGTTGTTTGCTTATTTTGATGAATCTATGGCCAATAAATTAGTTTATAGTCCATAGAGAAGTTGGAATACAGTAGGTTTAACACCAATATAAATAAATAATGAGTTCATTACAGTACCTTAAGGTAGTATTTTGTTTTCTTTCTCTAACGGAGCTCACGAGATTTCTATTGAGTTTTGTGTTGTGAAGTTTTCAAGTTTTGGGTAAAGCTTTTATGGACTATGGAATAAAGGGTGGCAAGAGCCTAAGCTTGGGGATTCCCATGGCACCCCAATATATTCAAGAATAGCCAAAATCCTAAGCTTGGGGATGCCCCGGGAAGGCATCCCCTCTTTCGTCTTCGTTCATTGGTAACTTTACTTGGGGCTATATTTTTATTCACCACATGATAAGTGTTTTGCTTGGAGCGTCTTGTATTATTTATGCTTTGCTTGTTAGTTTACCACAATCATCCTTGCTGTACACACCTTTTGAGAGAGCCATACATAAATTGGAATTTGATAGAATACTCTATGTGCTTCACTTATATCTTTTGAGCTTGATAGTTTTGCTCATAGTGCTTCACTTATATCTTTTGAGCGTGATAATTTTTGCTCTAGTGCTTCAGTTAGATCTTTTAGAGCACAGTGGTATATTAGTTTTAAAGAAACTATTGATCTCTCATGCTTCACTTAGATTATTTTGAGAGTCGTTAGTAGCATGGTAATTTGCTTAATGTTAATATACTTGGTATTCAAGATATGTGAAACTTTCTTTTGAGTGCGTTGAATACAAAGAAAAGTTTGATGCTTGATAATTGTTTTGAGATATGAAGATGGTGATATTAGAGTCATGCTAGTTGAGTAGTTGTGAATTTAAAGAATACTTGTGTTGAAGTTTGTGATTCCCGTAGCATGCACGTATGGTGAACCGTTATGTGATGAACTCGGAGCATGATTTATTTATTAATTTGTCTTCCTTATGAGTGGCGGTCGGGGACGAGCGATGGTCTTTTCCTACCAATCTATCCCCCTAGGAGCATGCACGTAATACTTTGCTTTGATAAATTCTAGATTTTTGCAATAATTATATGAGTTCTTTATGACTAATGTTGAGTCCATGGATTATACGCACTTTTTCCCATCCTTCCACCATTGCTAGCCTCTCTAGTACCGCGCACTTTTCGCCGGTATCATACACCCACCATATATCTTCCTCAAAACAGCCACCATACCTACCTATTATGGCATTTCCATAGCCATTCCGAGATATATTGCCATGCAACTTTCCACCGTTCCGTTTATTATGACACGCTCCATCATTGTCATATTGCTAGCATGATCATGTAGTTGACATCGTATTTGTGGCAAAGCCTGTTGGGGAACGTAGTAATTTCAAAAAATTTCCTAAGCACACGCAAGATCATGGTGATGGCATAGCAACGAGAGGGGAGAGTGTATGTCCACGTACCCTCGTAGACCATAAGCGGAAGCGTTATAAGAACGCGGTTGATGTAGTCGTACGTCTTCACGATCCGACCGATCCAAGTACCGAACGCATGGTACCTCCGAGTTCAGCACACGTTCAGCTCGATGACGATCCCCAGTCTCCGATCCAGCAAAGCGTCGGGGATGAGTTCCACAAGACGACGGCGTGGTGGCGATGATGATGCTCCACCGACGCAGGCTTCGCCTAAGCTCCGCGACGATATGACTCTACGGCGCAAGGCTTCGCTTAAGCTCATGACGATATGACCAAGTGGAATATCGTGGAGGGGGCACCGCACACGCCTAAGGAACGATCCGTAGATCAGCTTGTGTCATGGGGTGCCCCCTGCCCCGTATATAAAGGAGCAAGGGGTGCGGCCGGCCCTAGGGGAGGCGCGCGGAGGAGTCCTACTCCCACCGGAGTAGGACTCCCCCCTCCTAGTTGGATTAGGACTTGGGGAGGGGAAGAGGAAGGCGCCCGCCTCTCTCCTTGTCCTATTCGGACTAGGGAGAGGCGCGCCCTGCCCCGGCCGGCCCTCCTCTTCTCCCTTATGGCCCATCAAGGCCCATTGACCCCGGAGAGGTTCCGTAACCCCGGTGTTCGTAAAATCCGATTTCATCCGGAACCTTCCAAGTCAAACATAGGCTTCCAATATATCGATCTTTATGTCTCGACCATTTCGAGACTCCTCGTCATGTCCGTGATCACATCCGGACTCGAACAAACTTCGTACATCAAAACTTATAAACTCATAATAAACTGTCATCGTAACGTTAAGCGTGCGGACCCTACGGGTTCGAGAACTATGTAGACATGACCTAGAACTATTCTCGGTCAATAACCAATAGCGGAACCTGGATGTTCATATTGGTTCCTACATATTCTACTGAAGATCCTTATCGGTCAAACCGCATAACAACATACGTTGTTCCTTTGTCATTGGTATGTTACTTGCCCGAGATTCGATCGTCGGTATCCAATACCTAGTTCAATCTTGTTACCGCAAGTCTCTTTACTCGCTCAGTAATACATCATTTCATAACTAACTCATTAGTTACAATGCTTGCAAGGCTTAGGTGATGAGTATTACCAAGAAGGCCCAGAGATACCTCTCCGACAATCGGAGTGACAAAACCTAATCTCGAATTATGCCAACTCAACATATACTTTTGGAGACACCAGAGAGTACCTTTATAATCACCCGATTCGTTGTGACGCTTTGGTAGCACACAAAGTGTTCCTCCGTAAACGGAGTTGCATAATCTCATAGTTGCAGGAACTTTGTATAAGTCATGAAGAAAGCATAAGCAACATACTAAACGATCAAGTGCTAAGCTAACGGAATGGGTCAAGTCAATCACATCATTCTCCTAATGATGTGATCCCGTTAATCAAATGACAACTCATGTCTATGGTTAGGAAACATAACCATCTTGATTAACGAGCTAGTAAAGTAGAGGCATACTAGTGACACTTTGTTTGTCTATGTATTCACACATGTATTATGTTTCCGTTAATACAATTCTAGCATGAATAATAAACATTTATCATGATATAAGGAAATAAATAATAACTTTATTATTGCCTCTAGGGCATATTTCCTTCAGCCTCCCACTTGCACTAGAGTCAATAATCTAGATTACACAAGAATGATTCTAACACCCATGGAGTCTTGGTGCTGATCATGTTTTGCGTGGAAGAGGCTTAGTCAACGGTCTGCAACATTCAGATCCGTATGTATCTTGCAAATCTCTATGTCTCCCACTTGGACTTGGTCCCGAATGGAATTGAAGCGTCTCTTGATATGCTTGGTCCTCTTGTGAAATCTGGATTCCTTTGCCAAGGCAATTGCACCATATTGTCACGTAAGATCTTCATTGGTCCCGATGCACTAGGTATGACACCTAGATCGGAAATGAACTCTTTCATCCGCACTCCTTCATTTGCTGCTTCCGAAGCAGCTATGTACTCCGCTTCACATGTAGATCCCACCACGACGCTTTGTTTAGAACTGCACCAACCGACAGCTCCACCGTTTAATAAAAATACGATCCGGTTTGCGATTTAGAATCGTCCGGATCGGTGTCAAAGCTTGCATCGACATAACCATTTACGACTAGCTCTTTGTCACCTCCATATCGAGAAACATATCCTTAGTCCTTTTCGGTATTTCAGGATGTTCTTGACCGCTGTCTAGTGATCCACTCTGGATTACTTTGGTACCTTCCTGCCAAGCTTATTGCTAAGCATACGTCAGTCTGGTACACAGCATTGCATACATGATAGAGCCTATGGCTGAAGCATAGGGAACATTTTCATTTTCTCTCTATCTTCTGCTGTGGTCGGGCATTGAGTCGACTCAATTTCACACCTTGTAACACAGTAAAAATCCTTTCTTTGCACGATCCATTTTGAACTTTTTCAAAACTTTATCAAGGTATGTGCTTTGTGAAAGTCCAATTAAGCGTCTTGATCTATCTCTATAGATCTTGATGCCCAATATGTAAGCAGCTTCACCGAGGTCTTTCATTGAAATTTTTTTATTCAAGTATCCTTTTATGCTATCCAGAAATTCTATATCATTTCCAATTAATAATATGTCGTCCACATATAATATCGAAATGCTACAGAGCTCCCACTCACTTTCTTGTAAATACAAAGCTTCTCCAAAAGTCATAGAAAACCATATGCTTTGATCACACTATCAAAGCATTTATTCCAACTCCGAGAGGCTTGCACTGACCATAAATTGATCGCTGGAGCTTGCACACTTTGTTAGCACCTTTTGGATCAACAAAACCTTCTCGTTGCATCATATACAACTCTTCTTCTAGAAATCCATTCAAGAATGCAGTTTTACATCCATTTGCCAAATTTCATAATCATAAAATGCAGCAATTGCTAACATGATTCGGACAGACTTAAGCATCGCTTCGGGTGAGAAGGTCTCATCGTAGTCAACCCCTTGAACTTGTCGAAAACCTTTCGCAACAAGTCGAGCTTTATAGACGATTACATTACCATCAGCGTCAGTCTTCTTATTAAAGATCCATTTATTCTCAATGGCTTGCCGATCATCGGGCAAGTCAACCAAAGTCCATACTTTGTTCTCATACATGGATCCCATCTCAGATTTCATGGCTTCAAGCCATTTTGCGAATCTGGGCTCACCATCGCTTCTTCATAGTTCGTGGTTCACCATGATCTAGTAGCATGACTTCCGTAATAGGATTACCGTACCACTCGGTGTGGATTTTATTCTCGTTGATCTCTGAAGTTTAGTGACAACTTGATCTGAAGTTTCATGATCATTATCATTATCTTCCTCGCTAATCGGTGTAGGTGTCACGAAAACCGATTTACGTGATGAACTACTTTCCAATAAGGGAGCTGGTACTGTTACCTCATCAAGTTCTACTTTCCTCCCACTCACTTCTTTCGAGAGAAACTCATTCTCTAGAAAGGATCCATTCTTAGCAACAAATGTCTTGCCTTCGGATCTGTGATAGAAGGTATACCCAATTGTCTCCTTTGGGTATCCTATGAAGACACATTTTCCGATTTGGGTTCAAGCTTATCGGGTTGAAGCTTTTTCACATAAGCATCGCAACCCCAAACTTTCGAAACGACAACTTTGGTTTCTTGCCAAACCATAGTTCATAAGGTGTCGTCTCAACGGATTTTGATGGTGTCCTATTTAACGTGAATGCGGCCGTCTCTAAAGCATAACCCCAAAACAATAGCGGTAAATCGGAAATAGACATCATAGATCGCACCATATCTAGTAAAGTACGATTACGACGTTCGGACACACCATTACGCTGTGGTGTTCCCGGTGGCGTGAGTTGCGAAACTATTCCGCATTGCTTCAAATGTAGACCAAACTTGTAACTCAAATATTCTCCTCCACGATCAGATCGTAGAAACTTTATTTTCTTGTTACGACGATTTTCAACTTCACTCTGAAATTCTTTGAACTTTTCAAATGTTTCAGATTTATGCTTCATTAAGTAGATATACCCGTATCTGCTTAAATCATCTGTGAAGGTGAGAAAATAACGATATCCGCCACGAGCTTCAACATTCATCGGACCACATACATCTCGTATGTATGATTTCCAACAAATCTGTTGCTCTCTCCATACAACCGAGAAGCGGAGTTTTAGTCATCTTGCCCATGAGGCACGGTTCGCAAGTACCAAGTGATTCATAATCAAGTGATTCCAAAAGTCCATCTGTATGGAGTTTCTTCATGCGTTTTACACGATATGACCTAAACGGCAATGCCACAAATAAGTTGCACTATCATTATCAACTCTGCATCTTTTGGCTTCGACATTATGAATATGTGTATCACTATCGTCGAGATTCAACAAGAATAGACCATTCTTGCATGACCATAAAAGATATTACTCATATAAATAGAACAACCATTATTCTCTGATTTAAATGAATAACCGTCTCGCATTAAACAAGATCTAGATATAATGTTCATGCTCAACGCTGGCACCAAATAACAATTATTTAGGTCTAAAACTAATCCCAAGGTAGATGTAGAGGTAGCGTGCGACCGCGATCACATTGACTTTGGAACCGCTTCCCACGCATCGTCACCTCGTCCTTTGCGATGCTCGCTTATTCCGTAGTCCCTGCTTGAGTTGCAAATATTAGCAATGAACCAGATCAAATACCAGTGCTACTACGAGCTCTAGTAAGGTACACATCAATAACATGTATATCACATATACCTTTGTTCACCTTGCCATCCTTCTTATCCGCCAAATACTTGGGGCAGTTCCGCTTCCAAAGGCCATCGCTTGCAAGAAAACACTCGCTTCAGGCTTAGGTCCAGACTTGGGTTTCTTCTCTTGAGCAGCAACTTTCTTGCTGTTCTTTTTGAAGTTTCCCTTCTTCTTCCCTTTGCCCTTTTTCTTGAAACTAGTGGTCTTGTTGACCATCAACACTTGATGCTCTTTCTTGATTTCGACCTCTGCGGCTTTTAGCATTGCGAAGAGCTCAGGAATTGTCTTAGTCATCCCTTGCATATTATAGTTCATCATGAAGCTCTTGTAGCTTGGTGGCAGTGATTGGAGAATTCTGTCAATGACACTATCATCCGGAAGATTAACTCCCAGCTGAATCAAGTGATTATTATACCCAGACATTTTGAGTATGTGCTCACTGACAGAACTATTCTCCTCCATCTTGCAGCTATAGAACTTATTGGAGACTTCATATCTCTCAATCCGGGCATTTGCTTGAAATATTAACTTCAACTCTTGGAACATCTCATATGCTCCATGACGTTCAAAACGTCGTTGAAGACCCGGTTCTAAGCCGTAAAGCATGGCACACTGAACTATAGAGTAGTCATCAGCTTTGCTCTGCCAGACGTTCACAACTTCTGGCGTTGCTCCTGCAGCAGGCCTGGCACCCAGTGGTGCTTCCAGGCGTAATTCTTCCATGCAGCAATGAGGATAATCCTCAAATTACGGACCCAGTCCGTAATTGCTACCATCATCTTTCAACTTTGCTTTCTCAAGGAACGATAAAAATTCAACGGAACAACAAAGACGAGCCATCTATCTACAAGAAACATAGACAAGCAAAATACTATCGGTACTAAGTCCATGATAAATTTAAGTTCAATTAATCATATTAAAAGCCTCCCACTTAGATGACATCCCTCTAGTCATCTAAGTGATTACGTGATCCAAATCAACTAAACCATAACCGATCATCACGTGAGATGGAGTAGTTTTCAATGGTGAACATCACTATGTTGATCATATCTACTATATGATTCACGCCGACCTTTCGGTCTCCGTGTTCCGAGGCCATATCTGCATATGCTAGGCTCGTCAAGTTTAACTGAGTATTCTGCGTGTGCAAAACTGGCTTGCACCGTTGTAGATGGACGTAGAACTTATCACACCGATCATCACGTGGTGTCCGGGTACTCTGAACTTTTAGCAACGGTGCATACTCGGGAGAACACTTCTTGATAATTTTAGTGAGAGATCATCTTATAATGCTACCGTCAATCAAAGCAAGATAAGATGCATAAAAGATAAACATCACATGCAATCAATATAAGTGATATGATATGGCCATCATCATCTTGTGCTTGTGATCTCCATCTCCAAGCAATCGCATGACCACCATTGTCACCGGTAGCGACACCTTGATCTCCATCGTAGCATCGTTGTCGTCTCGCCAACTATTGCTTCTCGACTATCGCTATCGCTTAGTGATAAAGTAAAGCAATTACATGGCTTTGCATTTCATACAATAAGCGACAACCATATGGCTCCTGCCATTGCCGATAACCGGTTACAAAACATGATCATCTCATACAATAAAATATAGCATCACGTCTTGACCATATCACATCACAACATGCCCTGCAAAAACAAGTTAGGCGTCCTCTACTTTGTTGTTGCAAGTTTTACGTGGCTGCTACGGGCTGAGCAAGAACCGTTCTTACCTCGCATCAAAACCACAGCGATAGTTTGTCAAGTTGGTGCTGTTTTAACCTTCGCAAGGACCGGGCGTAGCCACACTCAGTTCAACTAAAGTGAGAGAAAGAGACACCGCGGTCATCTTTAAGCAACGAGTGCTCAAGCGGTGAAACCAGTCTCGCGTAAGCGTCTGGCGTAATGTCGGTCCGGGCGCTTCATCTCACAATACCGCCCGAACCAAAGTATGACATGCTTTGGTAAGCGATCGACTTATATCGCCCACAACTCACTTGTGTTCTACTCGTGCATATGACATCAACGCATAAAACCTGGCTCGATACCATTTGTTGGGGAACGTAGTAATTTCAAAAATTTCCTACGCACACGCAAGATCATGGTGATGGCATAGCAACGAGAGGGAGAGTGTATGTCCACGCACCCTCGTGAGACCGTGGCGAAGCGTTATAACAACGCGGTTGATGCAGTCGACGTCTTCACGATCCGACCGATCCAAGTACCGAACGCACGGTACCTCCGAGTTCAAGACACGTTCAGCTCGATGGCGATCCCGGGCTCCGATCCAGCAAAGCGTCGGGGATGAGTTCCACGAGACGACGGCGTGGTACGATGATGATGCTCCACCAACGCAGGGCTTCGCTTAAGCTTGCGACGATATGACTCTACGGCGCAGGGCTTCGCTTAAGCTCGCGACGATATGACCAAGTGGAATATGGTGGAGGGGGCACCGCACACGGCTAAGGAACGATCCGTAGATCAACTTGTGTCATGGGGTGCCCCTGCCTCGTATATAAAGGAGCAAGGGGTGCGGCCGGCCCTAGGGGAGGCGGCGAGGATTCCTACTCCCACCGAGTAGGACTCCCCTCCTTTCCTAGTTGGATTAGGACTTGGGGAGGGGAAGAGGAGGGGCGCCGCCTCTCCTTGTCCTATTCGGACTAGGGGAGGGGCGCCCTACCCTGGCCGGCCCTCCTCTTCTCCCTTATGGCCCATCAAGGCCCATTGACCCCGGGAGGTTCCGTAACCCCGGTGTTCGGTAAAATCCGATTTCATCCGGAACCTTTCAGAAGTCCAAACATAGGCTTCCAATATATCGATCTTTATGTCTCGACCATTTCGAGACTCCTCGTCATGTCCGTGATCACATCCGGACTCGAACAAACTTCGTACATCAAAACTTATAAACTCATAATAAACATCATCATCGTAACGTTAAGCGTGCGGACCCTACGGGTTCGAGAACTATGTAGACATGACCTAGAACTATTCTCGGTCAATAACCAATAGCGGAACCTGGATGTTCATATTGGTTCCTACATATTCTACTTAAGATCCTTATCGGTCAAACCGCATAACAACATACGTTGTTCCTTTGTCATTGGTATGTTACTTGCCCGAGATTCGATCGTCGGTATCCAATACCTAGTTCAATCTTGTTACCGCAAGTCTCTTTACTCGCTCTGTAATACATCATTTCATAACTAACTCATTAGTTACAATGCTTGCAAGGCTTAGGTGATGAGTATTACCGAGAAGGCCCAGAGATACCTCTCCGATAATCGGAGTGACAAAACCTAATCTCAATTATGCCAACTCAACATATACTTTTGGAGACACCTGTAGAGTACCTTTATAATCACCCGATTACGTTGTGACGTTTGGTAGCACACAAAGTGTTCCTCCGTAAACGGAGTTGCATAATCTCATAGTTGCAGGAACTTTGTATAAGTCATGAAGAAAGCATAAGCAACATACTAAGCGATCAAGTGCTAAGCTAACGGAATGGGTCAAGTCAATCACATCATTCTCCTAATGATGTGATCCCGTTAATCAAATGACAACTCATGTCTATGGTTAGGAAACATAACCATCTTCGATTAACGAGCTAGTAAAGTAGAGGCATACTAGTGACACTCAGTTTGTCTATGTATTCACACATGTATTATGTTTCCGGTTAATACAATTCTAGCATGAATAATAAACATTTATCATGATATAAGGAAATAAATAATAACTTTATTATTGCCTCTAGCGCATATTTCCTTCAAAGCCACCGTTCATAATTATTTCATACATGTCACTCATGTTTCATTGCATATCCCGGTACACCGCCGGAGGCATTCATATAGTCATATTTTGTTCTAAGTATTGAGTTGTAATTCTTGAGTTGTAAGAAAATAAAAGTGTGATGACAATAATTATTAGAGCATTGTCCCAGTGAGGAAAGGACGATGGAGACTATGATTCCCCCACAAGTCGGGATGGGACTCCGGACAAAAAAATATTAAAAAAGGAAAAAAAGAGGCCATAAAAAAAGAGAAAAGGCCCAAAGAAAAAAATATAAAAAAATGAGAGAAAAGAGAGAAGGGGCAATGCTACTATCATTTTACCACACTTGTGCTTCAAAGTAGCACCAAGATCTTCATGATAGAAAGTCTCTCATTTTGTCACTTTCATATACTAGTGGGAATTTTTCATTATAGAGCTTGGCTTGTATATTCCAATGATGGGCTTCCTCAAATGCCCTAGGTCTTCGTGAGCAAGCGAGTTGGATGCACACCCACTTAGTTTCTTTTGTTGAGCTTTCATATACTTATAGCTCTAGTGCATCCGCTGCATGGCAATCCCTACTCACTCACATTGATATCTATTGATGGGCATCTTCATAGCCCGTTGATACGCCTAGTTGATGTGAGACTATCTTCTCCCTTTTTGTCTTCTCCACAACCACCATTCTATTCCACATATAGTGATATATCCATGGCTCACGCTCATGTATTGCGTGAAGATTGAAAAAGTTTTGAAAATGTTAAAGTATGAAACAATTGATTGGCTTGTCATCGGGGTTGTGCATGATTTAAATATTTTGTGTGGGGAAGATGGAGCATAGCCAGACTATATGATTTTGTAGGGATAACTTTCCTTTGCCATGTTATTTTGAGAAGACATGATTGCTTAGTTAGTATGCTTGAAGTATTATTATTTTTATGTCAATATGAACTTTTGTCTTGAATCTTTCGGATCTGAATATTCATACCACAATTAAGAGGATTTACATTGAAATTATGCCAAATTACCACTCCGCATCAAAAATTCTCTTTTTATCATTTACCTACTCGAGGACGAGCAGGAATTAAGCTTGGGGATGCTTGATACGTCTCCAACGTATCTATAATTTTTTATTGCTCCACGCTACTCTATCTACTGTTTTAGGCTTTATTGGGCTTTATTTTCCACTTTTATATTACTTTTGGGACTAACCTATTAACCGGAGGCCCAGCCCAGAATTGCTATTTTTTGCCTATTTCAGTATTTCGAAGAAAAGGAATATCAAACGGAGTCCAAACGGAATGAAACCTTCGGGAATGTGATTTTCTCGCCGAACGTGATCCAGAGAACTTGGAGTGCAAGTCAAGAAGCAACTGAAGCCTCCAAGAGATAGGAGGGTGCCCCCCCCCATAGGGCGCGCCCCCTGTCTCGTGGGCCCCTCGGGCGGCCACCGACGTACTTCTTCTTCCTATATATACCTACATACCCGAAAACATCCAGGGCACCACGAAACACAATTTCCACCGCCAGAACCTACAGATCCATGAGATCCCATCTTGGATCCTTCGCCGCACTCACTGAGGAGGGATCAAGCACGGCGCCTCTACATCAACATCCTTGCCCCTCCGATGAGTTGTGAGTAGTTTACCATAGACCTACGGGTCCATAGTTATTAGCTAGATGGCTTCTTCTCTCTTTTTGGATCTCAATACAATGTTCTCCCCCTCTCTTGTGGAGATCTATTCGATGTAATCTCTTTTTGCGGTGTGTTTGTCGAGATCCGATGAGTTGTGGGTTTATGATTAAGTTTATCTATGAATAATATTTGAATCTTCTCTGAATTCTTTTATGTATGATTGAGTTATCTTTGCAAGTCTCATCGAATTATCGGTTTAGCTTGGCCTACTAGATTGATCTTTCTTGCCATGGGAGAAGTGCTTAGCTTTGGGTTCAATCTTGCGGTGTCCTTACCCAGTGACAGAAAGGGTTGCAAGGCACGTATTGTATTGTTGCCATCGAGAATAACAAGATGGGGTTTATATTATATTGCATGAGTTTATCCCTCTACATCATGTCATCTTGCTTAATGTGTTACTCAACGCGAGATGATGCCTGAGGGGCCCACGAGGGTGAGGGGCACGCCCCAGGGCGTCAGGCGCGCCCTGGGCCCTCATGGACACTCCGTAAGGCGGTTGGTGCCCTTCTTTCGCCGCAACAAAGCCAATATCCGGTTAAAAATTGTTTCCAAATTTCAGCCCAATCGGAGTTACGGATCTCCGGAAATTTAAGAAACGGTGAAAGGGCGGAATCAGGGAACACAGAAAGAGAAGGAAACAGAGAGAGAGAGAGATCAAATCTCTGGGGGGGGGGGGGGGCTCCCGCCCCTCCGCCGCCATGGAAGCCAAGGACCAGAGGGTAAACCCTTCTCCCATCTAGGGGGTAGGTCAAGGAAGAAGAAGGAGGGGGGCTCTCCCCCGCTCTCCCGGTGGCGCCGGAACGCCGCCGGGGCCATCATCATCACCGCAATGTACACCAACACCTCCGTCATCTTCACCAACATCTTCATCACCTTCCCCCATCTATCTACAGCGGTCCACTCTCCCGCAACCCATTGTACCCTCTACTTGAACATGGTGCTTGATGCTTCATATTATTATCCAATGATGTGTTGCCATCCTATGATGTCTGAGTAGATTTTTGTTGTCCTATCGGTAATTGGTGAATTGCTATGATTAGTTTAATTTGCTTGTGGTTATGTTGTTGTCCTTTGGTGCCCATCATATGAGTGCATGTGTGTATCACACCATAGGGTTAGTTGTATGTTGATAGGACTATTTATTGGAGGGCAAGAGTGATAGAAGCTTCAACCTAGCATAGAAATTGATGCATACGGGTTTAAAGGGGGACCAATATATCTTAACGCTATGGTTGGGTTTTAACTTAATGAAAGTTAGTAGTTGTGGATGCTTGCTAATAGTTCCAATCATAAGTGCATAGAATTCCAAGTCAGGGATGACATGCTAGCAGCGGCCTCTCCCACATAAAACTTGCTATCGGTCTAGTAAAGTAGTCAATTGCTTAGGGACAATTTCGCAACTCCTACCACCACTTTTCCACACCCGCTATACTAACTTTATTGCTTCTTTACCTAAACAGCCCCTAGTTTTTATTTACGTGCTCTTTATATTCTTGCAAACCTATCCAACAACACCTACAAAGTACTTCTAGTTTCATACTTGTTTTAGGTAAACCTTTAGCTACTCGTTGGGTTCGACACTCTTACTTATCGAAAGAGGCTACAATTGATCCCCTATACTTGTGGGTTATCACGCGGACGAGCACGGCCACGAGCGCTGGCGCTGGCATGTACACGAGCTCGCGCGGGTCCACGGACACCTCGCTGACACCCGCGGCTTCCAGCTCTGCGATAGTGCTCGGCGACCAGCCCGTCGATGCTACGGGGATGGTCACTGGCGCGAGCGCGTGGATGGGAGCTGGGACGGGAGAGCGGGCAGCAACCGCCGCGGGTAGCTCGTTCTGGGCCATGTCCATGAGGCCCCATTCCTCCTTATTTTCTATCTCCTCCGGATCGGAGTCGACTTCACCAAATTTGAAGACTAGTGACAGATGATCATTATGCGCCATGGCGGTGGAGGTCTCTGGGGGGATGGGAGGCGAACAGAAGGCCATGTATTAACAATGGCTCGGGCGCCATTAATGGAGAGGAAGGCGGGCGGCCATGGAAGTCAAAGGGCTCGCTTCCCAGTGAGCCTGCGCAGCTTAAAGCTCGCACTCTTCCCGGTGAGCCTGCGCATTGGAGGATAGCTTGCACGCCTCTCGGTCAGCCTGCACACCGGATTGCGCTCGCACGCCTCCTGTTTGGTCAAGGTCAAGCAGTTGTCCGCACGGCACCTCCTACAGCCATTAAAACCAAGACACGTGGCGTCACGTGAATGGTTAACATAACGCACACATTTTGAATTATACAAATGTTTGAGATATTAAGTGGCAGCTATTTTTTCAAAATGCCTTTGTTGGCTATCATTATTCGAGTGCGCCTTCTCTCAAAATGGACACGAAAAATACCACATCATGTCGGGCGCCGTTCCATGATAGCATGACAAGTTTCATGAATTTCAGACGAGTTTTGGATTTACTAGAATTTAAAAACCAGGCATCTCAATGTTTTTTCGGCAATCAACGGTGCCCTCGTGTTTAAAATTCATTCCCATTTATTGCGTGGGACCTAAGCATGCACCCAAGGACACAGATTTGATTTTTCAACCAATTTATATGCACTAGAGCTTGTGCATGTAGTTCAAATTTGAATTATGCACATAAATGCATTGAAAACTCAGTTAATGCATAAAAATGTCCAAAAGAGCCCCGAAAAATCACAAAAATTGACACAACACTCCTGTTGTTCTATGTTGACACGACAAAATTTTTACCACGGCATGTTGATGCCGCTCCATGAAAGCATGCCAAGTTTCATGAATTTCAGACGAGTTTTGGATTTACTAGAATTTAAAAACAAGGCATCTCAATGTTTTGCCGGCAATCAACGGTGCCCTGGTGTTTGAAATTCATTCCTATTTCTTGCATGGGACCTAAGCATGCACCCAAGGACACATATTTGATTTTTCAACCAATTTATATGCACTGGAGCATGTGCATGTAGTTCAAATTTGAATTGTGCACATAAATGCATTGAAAACTCAGTTAATGCATAAAAATGTCCAAACGAACCCCGAAAAATCACAAAAATTAACACAACACTCCTGTTGTTCTATGTTGACACGAGAAAATTTTAGAAAGCGATAAGAGGCAATGGATATCGTTTCGTCCCCAAAGGTGAGATGTTCCCTACCGAAACCATCATGCTTGTTGTGAGAAGCTCTGGTTTGTGATAAGCTTATACCCGAACCTGCCCCAAATGGGATAATTTTTTTAACACGGCATGTTTATGCTGCTCCATGATAGCATGCCAAGTTTCATGAATTTCAGACGAGTTTTGGATTTACTAGAATTTAAAAACCAGGCATCTCAATGTTTTGTCAGCAATCAATAGTGCCCTGGTGTTTGAATTTCATTCCCATCTCTTGCATGGGACCAAGAAATTCACCCAAGGACACATATTAGATTTTGCAACCAACCTTAGTGCATTGGAGCATGTGCTTGTAGTTCAAATTTGAATTATGCACATAAAATGCCTAGAAAACCCAGTTAATGCATAAAAATGTCCAAACGAACCCCGAAAAATCACAAAAATTGACACAACACTCCTGTTGTTCTATGTTGACACTAGAAAATATTTGAAAGCAATAAGAGGCAATGGACATCGTTTCGTCCCCAAAGGTGGGACGTTCCCTATCGAAACCATCATGCTTGTTGTGAGAAGCTCTGGTTTGTGAGAAGCTTATACCCGATCCTGTTACCATGGCATGTTGATGCCGCTCCATGATAGCATGCCAAGTTTCATGAATTTCAGACGAGTTTTGGATTTCCTAGAATTTAAAAACCAGGCATCTCAATGTTTTGCTGGCAATCAACATGCCCTGGTGTATTAATTTTATTCCCATCTCTTGCATGGGACCAAGAAATTCACCCAAGGACACACATGTGATTTTTCAACCAACTTTAGTGCATTGGAGCATGTGCTTTTAGTTCAAATTTGTATTATGCACATAAAATGCCTAGAAAACCCAGGTAATGTATAAAAAGGCCAAACGAACCCTGAAAAATTCCAAAATTGAACACAACACTCTTGTTGTTCTATGTTGACGCTAGAAAAATTTTGAAAGCAATAAGAGGCAACGGATATCGTCCCGTCACCAAAGGTGGTACTTTCCCTATCGAAACCATCATGCTTGTTGTGAGAAGCTCTGGTTTGTGAGAAGCTTATACCTGAACCTGCCCCAAATGGGACAAAATTTTCACCATGGCATGTTGATGCCGCTCCATGATAGCATGCCAAGTTTCATGAATTCCACACGAGTTTTGGATTTGCTAGAATTTAAAAACCAAGCATCTCAACGTTTTGCCGGCAATCAATAGTGCCATGGTGTTTGAATTTCATTCCCATCTCTTGCATGGGACCTAGAAATTCACCCAAGGACACACATGTGATTTTTCAACCAACTTTGGTGCATTGGTGCATGTGCTTGTAGTTCAAATTTGAATTACGCACATAAAATGCCTAGAAAACCCAGTTGATGTATAAAAAAGGCCAAATGAACCCCGGAAAATTCCAAGATTGAACACAACACTCCTGTTGTTCTATGTTGACACTAGAAATTTTTTGAAAGCAATAAGAGGCAACGGATATCGTCTCGTCCCCAAAGGTGGTACGTTCCCTATCGAAACCATCATGCTTGTTGTGAGAAGCTCTGATTTGTGAGAAGCTTATACCCAAACCTGCCCCAAATGGGACAAAATTTTCACCACGACATGTTGATGCCGCTCCATGATAGCATGCCAAGTTTCATGAATTTCAGACGAGTTTTGGATTTACTAGAATTTAAAAACCAGGCATCTCAACATTTTGCCGGCAATCAACAGTGCCCTGATGTTTGAAATTCATTCCCATCTCTTGCGTGGGACCTAGAAATTCACCCAAGGACACACATGTGATTTTTCAACCAACTTTGGTGTATTGGAGCATGTGCTTCTAGTTCAAATTTGAATTATGCACATAAAATGCCTAGAAAACCCAGTTAATGTATAAAAAGGGCCAAACGAACCCCGAAAAATTCCAAGATTGAACACAACACTCCTATTGTTCTATGTTGACACTAGAAATTTTTTGAAAGCAATAAGAGGCAATGGATATCATCTCGTCCCCAAAGGTGGTACGTTCCCTATCGAAACCATCATGCTTGTTGTGAGAAGCTCTGGTTTGTGAGAAGCTCATACCCAAACCTGCCCCAAATGGGACAAAATTTTCACCACGGCATGTTGATCCCGCTCCATGATAGCATGCCAAGTTTCATGAATTTTAGACGAGTTTTGGATTTACTAGAATTTAAAAACCAGGTATCTCAACGTTTTGCCGGCAATCAACAGTGCCCTGGTGTTTGAAATTCATTCCCATCTCTTGCATGGGACCTAGAAATTACCCAAGGACACACATGTGGTTTTTCAACCAACTTTAGTGCATTGGAGCATGTGCTTGTAGTTCAAATTTGAATTATGCACATAAAATGCCTAGAAATACCAGTTAATGTATAAAAAGGCCAAACGAACCCTGAAAAATTCATTCCCGTTTCTTCCATGGGACCTAAGCATGCATTGAAGGACACAGATTTGATTTTTGAACCAATTTGTATGCACCCGAGCATGTGCATGTAGTTTAATTTTGAATTGTGCACCTGAAATGGCTAGAAAACCAGTTTAATGTATGAAATGTCCAAGCGAACCCTGAATAATTCCAATTCTTTTACGACACACATACAATTGCATGTTCACTGCAGATAAAAGGTCTAGCAATTCAAACACCGTCCATTGCCGTTGTGACCCCATTTTGTAATTCAAATCAAGTAGATCCCACACAGTTTATTCTCACCAACAGTGTGAGATGTAGTACAAAATATCTTGGAGCACCGTCGGTGTATAGTACGCCTATGGTTTACGTGAGAAGGTGTGTCGGCTATAGTCCACAGCCGGCGTGTCAAGCACACTAGCTCGCTCCCGCCTCTGCATCCCTCTCTGCTTCAGTCCCTTGATTCAAATTTTCAGTAGCCCCGGCATTTTACTCCCGCCTATGCATCCCTCGCAATCTCAAAAATATTTGCTCGCCCTTGATCTAAATTTTCAGTAGCCCCGCCTTGTTACTCTGGCCTAGTAAAATTTTCAGTTGCCGCAATATTTCCTCAAACACAACCTCCGCTCACATAGACACACACAACCCTCGAAACCATTGGTAGGTCGCCGCCATCGCCGGCGCCTCCATCATCAACCTCTGCATGTGTGCCGGGGAGCTCGAGTAGCCAATGGCAAAAAGAGGTTTATCGCGGCCTTTTCGCCCGACGCCGGCGAGGTGGCTGCCGAGGTGTCCCCGTCGTCCTCCATGAGCCCGATCCGCCGTCGCCGGTCCCCCGATCCGCCCGCCGCCGTGCCCCTATGCCGGTTCAAGGACTTCCCCGTCCTCCCTCGGACCCGGCAGCCAACGAAGTCCTACCTCGGGGTCCGGCAGTGGCGGTGGGGGACGTGGGTCGCCGAGATTATAGATCGAGAGACCCACACCCGCCGGTGGCTCGGTAGCTTCCACACGGCCGAGCTCGCGGCCATGGAGTACAACCGCTGGCAGGTCCGCTACCACGGTGCCGGCGGCTAGCCTCAATTTCCCCTTCGGCACAGGTCCGGTCCACCTCGTTCCGCCGGAGCCAGGGGTGGTGAGCTCGGCTATGGCGTGGGAGGGCCGTGAGGCGTGGGAGCATCTCGAGGCCGAGGCCGCCGACGAGGCCTACATGTAAGAGCTCCGCCGGCAGCACCCGGAGCTCGTGGAGGCGGAGCGGGCGATCTTTGCCGGCGCGGAGGGCGGCGAGGTTATCGCGCTCTCCTCCGATGACGAGGTTGAAGGCGGCAAGGACGGCGGCGTGGAGGGCGGCGAGGTTATCACGCTCTCCTCTAATGACGAGGTCGAAGGTGGCGGCAATGGCGGCGCGGAGGGCATCGATGCGGGCCCCCAGGATGAGGAGATCGACATTGACGAGTGGAGGAGTGCCTTCCCCAACGACCCCGACGACGGTACTGGCCCAGACCCGGCTCGCGGCACACCGTACATGACGAGGAAGGATTGGCTCGACCTCTACTTCGACCGAAGTAGTTTAGCTTAGTTTAAATTTATGTTTTATGTTCGGTTATGCAAAACTATCTATGTTTATGTTTGAATGCATGCTACTTTCGGTTGAACCTGCTTTGAACTTGATCAAATTGAAGTTTACAACCTTAAGTTTAGGGGATCGACTAGAAAAGGCCAAAAATTGCTGGAGTATATATATCCACTAAGAGTTTTAGTCCTTTAGCTTTTTAAGGATCGCCTAGAGATGTCCTTATGACTTGTTTATTTCAGTTCTTCACAATGTGATGCTCTATATGTGCAACTATTTGTTGTGCAGTTCAATTTCATCAATAACAGTTTCAACAACACCACTATGAATTACGATATTTGGTTGCTGTTAAGGATATTGCAGTTAACATGCCTTTTCGTTTTTCAATTGTTGTTTAGCAACATGCATTGTACTGAATGACTAAATATGCAATCAAAGGCTACATAGCAACAAGGAAGAGTGTTACCTTAATGTTCTGATGATGTCTAGATATACATGTAACAAAATCTTATATAATGGGATGGATGGAATGTTGTACTACATCATTTTTCAATTGTTGTTTAGCTTCTAATATTAACTTGGTGCTTTTAGGTACATATATCATTGCCAAAGATCCACACTTCGACCCTTTCTGCGCATGGGGCAATGAGATATTCATGAACCAGCATCAAGTGAGGAAACTGATAAAGATTGTTACTAAAATGGGTCAAAATATGTCAATCGAACTATTTGTTTACACTTTATGCAAGACAACAGTGAACTGCAGGATGGTAAATAAGAACCTTGTAGCCTTCTTTTTACTGCCCGTAATGAGTTGTGTTAGATGACAATATCTGAATCTTTTTTCTTTTGCAGTGGATCCTGAAGCAGTTTACTCAAGATTACCTCTCAAACTACATGATTGACGGCCGACCATCACAAGGGGTTAGACTAGAGTCCTGCATGCCTTTTGCATCCAGGAGAGCACAATAGGGCCATTCCGCTTCACCTTGTTCAGCAACTGGAATGTATGTCGCCTCTTTCTTTACCATCTGTAATAGTACAAGTATAGAACCCTGGTACTGTTGGGGAACGTAGCAGAAATTCAAAATTTTCCTACGTGTCACCAAGATCTATCTATGGAGAAACCAGCAACGAGGGGAAGGAGAGTGCATCTACATACCCTTGTAGATCGCTAAGCGGAAGCGTTCATGAGAACGGGGTTGAAGGAGTCGTGCTGTCGTGATCCAAATCACGGAGATCCTAGTGCCGAGCAGACGGCACCTCCGCGTTCAACACACATACAGCCGGTGGCGTCTCCCATGCCTTGATCCAGCAAGGAGAGAGGAGAGGTTGAGGAAGACTCCATCCAGCAGCAGCACAACGGCATGGTGGTGATGGAGGAGCGTGGCAATCTGCGCAGCCGCCAAGCACCTACGGGAGAGGAGGAGGTGTCACGGGAGGGAGGGAGGCGCCAGGGGCTCAGGTGTGGATGCCCTCCCTCCCCTCCACTATATATAGGGGCAAGGGAGAGGGGGGAGGCGCAGCCTTGCCCCTTCCTCCAAGGAAGGGGTGCGGCCAAGAGGGGGGGAGGAGTCCATCCTCCCCAAGGCACCTCGGAGGTGCCTTCCCCTTTGAGGACTCTTCCTCTCCAAGTGTTTCATGCGCATGGGCCTCTTGGGGCTGGTTCCCCTTGGCCCATGCAGGCCTAGGCGCACCACCTAGGGCCCATGTGGCCCCCCGGGGCAGGTGGCCCCACCCGGTGGGCCCCCGGGACCCCTCCGGTGGTCCCGGTACAATACCGATAACCCCGAAACTTGTCCCGATGGCCGAAACAGCACTTCCCATATATAAATCTTTACCTCCGGACCATTCCGGAACTCCTCGTGACGTCCGGGATATCATCCGGACTCGAACAACATTCGGTAACCACATACAAGCTTCCTTTATAACCCTAGCGTCATCGAACCTTAAGTGTAGACCCTACGGGTTCGGGAACCATCGAACATGACCGAGGCGTTCTCCGGTCAATAACCAACAGCGGGATCTGGATACCCATGTTGGCTCCCACATGTTCCACGATGATCTCATCGGATGAACCACGATGTCAAGGACTTTAATCAATCCCGTATACAATTCCCTTTGTCTATCGATGCGATACTTGCCCGAGATTCGATCGTCGGTATCCCGATACCTTGTTCAATCTCGTTACGGCAAGTCTCTTTACTCGCTCTGTAACACATCATCCGTGATCAACCCCTTGGTCACATTGTGCACATTATGATGATGTCCTACCGAGTGGGCCCAAAGATACCTCTCCGTTTATACGGAGTGACAAATCCCAGCCTCGATTCGTGCCAACCCAATGACACTTTCGGAGATACCAGTAGTGCACCTTTATAGCCACCCGATTACGTTGTGGCGTTTGGTACACCCAAAGCATTCCTACGGTATCCGGAGTTGCACAATCTCATGGTCTAAGGAAATGATACTTGACATTAGAAAAGCTTTAGCATACGAACTACATGATCTTGTGCTAGGCTTAGGATTGGGTCTTGTCCATCACATCATTCTTCTAATGATGTGATCCCGTTATCAGCGACATCCAATGTCCATGGTCAGGAAACTGTAACCATCTATTGATCAACGAGCCAGTCAACTAGAGGCTTACTAGGGACATGGTGTTGTCTATGTATCCACACATGTATCTGAGTTTCCTATCAATACAATTCTAGCATGGATAATAAACGATTATCATGAACAAGGAAATATAATAATAATCAATTTATTATTGCCTCTAGGGCATATTTCCAACAGTCTCCCACTTGCACTAGAGTCAATAATCTAGTTCACATCGATATGTGATTAACACTCAAGGTCACATCCTTATGTGACTAACACCCAAAGAGTTTACTAGAGTCAATAATCTAGTTCACATCGATATGTGATTAATACTCAAGGTCACATCCTTATGTGACTAACACCCAAAGAGTTTACTAGAGTCAATAATCTAGTTCACATTACTATGTGATTAACACTCAATGAGTTTTTGGTTTGATCATGTTATGCTTGTGAGAGATGTTATAGTCAACGGGTCTGAACCTTTCAGATCCGTGTGTGCTTTACAAATCTCTATGTCATCTCCTAGATGCAGTTACCACGCTCTATTTGGAACTATTCCAAATAACTGTTCTACTATACGAATCCAATTTACTACTTAGTATAATCTGGATCGGTGTCAAAGTTTGCATCGGCGTAACCCTTTACTGACGAACTCTTTCTACCACCTCCATAATCGAGAAAATTCCTTAGTCCACTAGTTACTAAGGATAACTTTGACCGCTATCCTGTGATCCATTCTTGGATCACTCTTGTACCCCTAGTGACTCATGGCAAGGCACACTTCAGTCACACACACAGCATAGCATACTTTAGAGCCTATGTCTAAGCATAGGGGCGACCTTCGCCCTTTCTCTCTATTCTGCCGTGGTCATGTCTTGAGTCTTGCTCAATTCTCACACCTTGTAACACAGCCGAGAACTCCTTCTTTGCTGATCTATTTTGAACTCCTTCAAAATCTTGTCATGGTATGTGTTCGTTTGAAAGTACTATTGAGCAATTTTGATCTATCCTTGTAGATCTTGATGCTCAATGTTCAAGTAGCTTAATCCAGGTTTTCCATTGAAAAACACTTTTAAATAACCACATATGCTTTCCAGAATTCTACATCATTTCGATCAATAACATATACTCATCGAAATTCTATAGTGCTCCCACTCACTTCTTTGGAAATACAAGTTTCTCATAAACCTTGTATAAACCCAAAATCTTTGATCAACTCATCAAAGTGTTCATTCCAACTCCGAGATGCTTACTCCAGTCCTCAGGAGGATTGCTGGTGCTTTGCATACTTATTAGCATCTTTCAGATTGACAAAACCTTCGGTTGTATGACATACGACCTTTCCTCAAGAAAACGTCGAGAAACAATGTTTTGACATCCTATCTGCACAATTTCATAAATAATGCAGTAATCGCTAACATAATTCCAACAGACTCTTAGCATCGCTACGAGTGAGAAAGTCTCATCGCATCAACTCCTTGAACTTGTCGGAAAACATTTTACCGACAAGTCGAGCTTTCTTAATGGTGACATTTACCATCATTGTCCGTCTTCCTTTAAAATCCATATGTACCTAACGGTCTTATGACCATCAAGTAGTTCTTCCAAAGTCTACACTTTGTTTTCATATATGGATCCTCTCTCGGATTTAATGGCCTCGAGCCATTCATCGGAATCCGGGCCCACCCTCGCTTCTCCATAGCTCGTAGGTTCATTGTTGTCTAGCAACATGACTTCCAAGACAGGATTTACGTACCACTCTGAAGTAGTACACATCCTTGTCGTCCTACGAGGTTTGGGAGTGACTTGATCCGAAGTCTCATGATCACTATCATAAGCTTCCACTTCAATTGGTGTAGGTGCCACAGGAACAATTCCTGTGCCTTGCTACACACTAGTTGAAGTGACGGTTCAATAATCTCATCAAGTCTCCACCATCCTCCCACTCAACTTTCCGAGACAAACTTTTCTCGAGAAAGGACCCGGTTAAAGAAACAATCCCAATTGCTTTCGGATCTTGAATTAGGAGGTATACCCAACTGTTTTGGGTGTCCTATGAAGATGCATTTTATCCGCTTTGGGTTCGTGCTTATCAACCTGAAACTTTTTCACATAAGCGTCGCAACCCCAAACTGTTAAGAAACGACAACTTAGGTTTCTTTAAACCATAGTTCATACGGTGTCATCTCAACGGAATTACGTGGTGCCCTATTAAAGTGAATGTGGTTGTCTCTAATGCCTAACCCATGAACGATAGTGGTAATTTGATAAGAGACATCATGGTACGCACCATATCTAATAGGGTGCAACAATGATGTTCGGACACACCATCACACTATGGTGTTCCAGGCGGTATTAATTGTGAAACAATTTGCACAATGTCTTAATTGTGTGCCAAAACTCGTAACTCAGATATTCATCTCTATGATCATATCATAGAAATTCTATCCTCTTGTCACGAAGACCTTCAACTTCACTCTGAAATTACTTGAACCTTTCAATAATTCAGACTTGTGTTTCATCAAGTAAATATACTCAACATCTACTCAAATCATCGTGAAGTAAGAACATAACGATATTCATCAGCATGCCTCAAAGACTCATTGGACTGCACACATCAAAATGTGTTACTTCCAACAAGTTGCTATCTTGTTCCATCTTCTTTGAAACCGAGGCTTTTCACTCATCTTGCCCATGTGGTATGATTTGCATATCTCAAGTGATTCAAAATCAAGTGAGTCCAAACGATCCATCTGCATGGAGTTTCTTCATGCATATACACCAATAGACATGGTTCGCATGTCTCAAACTTTTCAAAATGAGTGAGTCCAAAGATCCATCAACATGGAGCTTCTTCATGCGTTTATACCAATATGACTTGCATGGCGATTGCCACAAGTAAGTGGTACTATCATTACTATCTTATATTTTGGCATGAAAATGTGTATCACTACGATCGAGATTCAATAAACCATTCCTTTAGGTGCAAGACCATTGAAGGTGTTATTCAAATAAATAGAGTAACCATTATTCTCCTTAAATGAATAACCAGATTGCGATAGACATAATCCAATCATGTCTATGCTCAACGCAAACACCAAATGAGAATTATTCTGGTTTAATACTAATCTTGATGGTAGAGGGAGCGCGATGTTTGATCACATCAAACTTGGAAACACTTCCAACACATATCGTCGTCTCACCTTTAACTAGTCTCCGTTTATTCCGTAGCTTTTATTTCGAGTTACTAACACTTAGCAACCGAACCGGTATCTTAATACCCTGGTGCTACAAGGAGTACTAGTAAAGTACACATTAACATAATGTATATCCAATATACTTCTATCGACCTTGCCAGCCTTCTCATCTACCAAATATCTAGGGTAATTCTGCTCCAGTGGCTGTTCCCCTTATTACAGAAGCACTTAGTCTCGGGTTTGGGTTCAACCTTGGGTTTCTTCACTAGAGCAGCAACTGTTTTGCCGTTTCATGAAGTATCCCTTCTAGCCCTTGCCCTTCTTGAAACTAGTGGTTTCACCAACCATCAACAATTGATGCTCCTTCTTGATTTCTACTTTCGTGATGTCAAACAACGCGAATACCTCAAGGATCATCATCTCTATCCTTGATATGTTATAGTTCATCACGAAGCTCTTAGCAGCTTGGTGGCAATGACTTTGGAGAAACATCACTATCTCATCTGGAAGATTAACTCCCACTCGATTCAAGTGATTGTTGTACCCAGACAATCTGAGTACAAGCTCAACGATTGAGCTTTTCTCCCTTAGTTTGCAGGCTAAGAAAATCGTCGGAGGTCTCATACCTCTTGACGTGGGCACGAGCCTGAAATCCTAATTTCAGCCCTCGAAACATCTCATATGTTCCACGACATTTCGAAAAACATCTTTCATGCCTCAACTCTAAACCGTTTAACTGAACTATCACGTAGTTATCAAAACGTGTATGTCCGATGTTCGCAACATCCACAAACGACGTTCGGGGTCAGCACACTGAGCGGTGCATTAAGGACATAAGCCTTCTACTGTCCGCATAATCGCTACTTTCAACTTTCAACTATATTTTCTCTAGGAACATATCTAAACAGTGGAACTAAAGCGCGAGCTTACGACATAATTTGCAAAAGGTCTTTTGACTATGTTCAAGATAATTAAGTTCATCTTATGAACTCCCACTCGATAGACATCCCTCTAGTCATCTAAGTGATTACATGATCCGAGTCAACTAGGCCGTGTCCGATCATCACGTGAGACGGACTAGTCAACGTCGGTGAACATCTTCATGTTGATCGTATCTTCTATACGACTCATGCTCGACCTTCGGTCTTACGTGTTCCGAGGCCATGTCTGTACATGCTAGGCTCGTCAAGTTAACCCTAAGTGTTTTGCATGTGTAAAACTGTCTTACACCCGTTGTATGTGAACGTAAGGATCTATCACACCCGATCATCACGTGGTGCTTCGAAACGACGAACTGTAGCAACGGTGCACGCTTAGGGAGAACACTTCTTGAAATTGTTGTAAGGATCATCTTATTTACTACCGTCGTTCTAAGCAAATAAGATGCATAAACATGATAAACATCACATGCAATCAAATAGTGACATGATATGGCCATCATCACTTTGCTCCTTTTGATCTCCATCTTCGGGGCTCCATGATCATCATCGTCACCGGCATGACACCATGATCTCCATCATCATGATCTCCATCATCGTGTCTTCTTGAAGTTTTCACGTCATCTATTACTTCTACTACTACAGCTAACGGTTAGCAATAAAGTAAAGTAATTACATGACGTTTATGTTGACACGCAGGTCATGAATAAATAAAGACAACTCCTATGGCTCCTGCCGGTTGTCATACTCATCGACATGCAAGTCGTGAATCCTATTACAAGAACATGATCAATTTCATACATCACATATCATTCATCACATTCTTCTTGGCCATATCACATCACATAGCATACCCCGCAAAAACAAGTTAGGCGTCCTCTAATGTTGTTGCATGTTTTACGTGGCTGCTATGGGTATCTAGCAAAACGTTTCTTACCTCGCAAAACCACAACGTGATATGCCAATTGCTATTTACCCTTCATAAGGACCCTTTTCATCGAATCCGTTCCGACTAAAGTGGGAGAGACTGGCACCCGCTAGCCACCTTATGCACCAAGTGCATGTCAGTCGGTGGAACCTGTCTCACGTAAGAGTGCGTGTAAGGTCGGTCCGGCCGCTTCATCCCACAATACCGTCAAACAAGATTGGACTAGTAACGGTAAGCATATTGAACATCATCAACGCCCACAACTACTTTGTGTTCTACTCGTGCAAAGAATCTACGCAATAGACCTAGCTCATGATGCCATTTGTGGGGAACGTGGCAGAAATTCAAAATTTTCCTCACGTGTCACCAAGATCTATCTATGGAGAAACCAGCAACGAGGGAAGGAGAGTGCATCTACATACCCTTGTAGATCGCTAAGCGGAAGCGTTCATGAGAACGGGGTTGAAGGAGTCGCTCTGTCGTGATCCAAATCACCGGAGATCCTAGTGCCGAGCGGACGGCACCTCCGTTCAACACACATACAGCCCGTGGCGTCTCCCATGCCTTGATCCAGCAAGGAGAGAGGAGAGGTTGAGGAAGACTCCATCCAGCAGCAGCACAACGGCATGGTGGTGATGGAGGAGCGTGGCAATCTGCAGGCTTCGCCAAGCACCTCACGGGAGAGGAGGAGGTGTCACGGGAGGGAGGGAGGCGCCAGGCTCGGTGTGGATGCCCTCCTCCCTCCACTATATATAGGGGCAAGGGAGGGGGAGGCAGCCTGCCCCTTCCTCCAAGGAAGGGGTGCGGCCAAGAGGGAGAGGAGTCCATCCTCCCCAAGGCACCTCGGAGGTGCCTTCCCCTTTGAGGACTCTTCCTCTCCAAGTGTTTCATGCGCATGGGCCTCTTGGGGCTGGTTCCCTTGGCCCATGCAGGCCTAGGCGCACCACCTAGGGCCCATGTGGCCCCAGGGCAGGTGGCCCCACCGGTGGGCCCAGGACCCCTCCGTGGTCCCAGACAATACCGATAACCCGAAACTTGTCCCAATGGCGAAACAGCACTTCCCATATATAAATCTTTACCTCCGGACCATTCCGAACTCCTCGTGACGTCCGGGATCTCATCCGGACTCGAACAACATTCGGTAACCACATACAAGCTTCCTTTATAACCCTAGCGCCATCGAACCTTATGTGTAGACCCTACGGGTTCGGGAACCATGCGACATGACCGAGACGTTCTCCGTCAATAACCAACAGCGGGATCTGGATACCCATGTTGGCTCCCACATGTTCCACGATGATCTCATCGGATGAACCACGATGTCAAGGACTTTAATCAATCCCGTATACAATTCCCTTTGTCTATCGATGCGATACTTGCCCGAGATTCGATCGTCGGTATCCCGATACCTTGTTCAATCTCGTTACGGCAAGTCTCTTTACTCGTTCCGTAACACATCATCCCGTGATCAACCCCTTGGTCACATTGTGCACATTATGATGATGTCCTACCGAGTGGGCCCAAAGATACCTCTCCGTTTATACGGAGTGACAAATCCATCTCGATTCGTACCAACCCAATGAGACACTTTCGGAGATACCTGTAGTGCACCTTTATAGCCACCCGATTACGTTGTGACATTTGGTACACCCAAAGCATTCCTACGGTATCCGGAGTTGCACAATCTCATGGTCTAAGGAAATGATACTTGACATTAGAAAAGCTTTAGCATACTGAACTACATGATCTTGTGCTAGGCTTAGGATTGGGTCTTGTCCATCACATCATTCTTCTAATGATGTGATCCCGTTATCAACGACATCCAATGTCCATGGTCGAAGCTGTAACCATCTATTGATCAACGAGCCGATCAACTAGAGGCTTACTAGGGACATGGTGTTGTCTATGTATCCACACATGTATCTGAGTTTCCTATCAATACAATTCTAGCATGGATAATAAACGATTATCATGAACAAGGAAATATAATAATAATCAATTTATTATTGCCTCTAGGGCATATTTCCAACAGGTACATCATTCTTTATTTGGTGCTTCTGTAATTCTTAAATATATGTACCTGTGAATCGAATAATGCATTGGTTGTTTGAACCTAATGGATATGAATAAAGCTATAGCCTACTTTCAACTTTAAATTAGGTACAATTTTAAATAGCAGCAATTAAATTAGGGCGAAATTACGTTGTGCAAGTCATTACGTCACACACGGTTGGTAAAACACAAACATTTGTGATATACACCATAATCCGAGACGATTCACAGAGAGGAAACGTGTGCAAGCATGCACACAGTTGCCGTTCACAAAGCGTGTGTGATGTCAGACACTATCACATGCGGTGCGGGAAAACTAAATGTGTGTGATTGTCTACCTATCGTACACGGTTTATAATCATGAATTGTTTGTGATGTGCCAGGCATCGTAAATCTCCCGTGCCTGGAATCTGCCTAAAATCTGCCTGGAAAGCTCTCGTGCCTAGAATCTTCCTGGTTTTAGGCAGAACCACAAAACTCCGACTGCGATGGCAATGCGAGCACAAACGAGTAGCAATGATGAAGCGTTTGGTATATTCGAGATATCGGAAACGGTTATATAGGGACAATTGTATGCATCAAGGCTCCCTATCCCCAATAGTTTATGGGTCGTGTGGGAAGGACCCCCCCCCCCTATCAGCCACACTCACTTGGCGACAGTTCCAAATGGCGTCACGGAAAGGGGTGAAAAAACCGTTTGTTTAGGACCGACGTGCACCAGTGATGGAGGATGGTTGATGATGACGATGGTGACGAATTCCTCTCCAGAGCCCCGAACGGACTCTAGATCTGCCCTCCCGAGGAAGAACAGGGCTTGGCGGCGGCTCCGTATCGTAAAACGCGATGAATCCTTCTCTCTTATTTTTTTCTCCCCGGACGTGAATATATGGAGTTCGAGTTGAGGTAGATGGATGTCCAGGGGGCCACAAGGACGGAGGGCGTGCCCTAGGGGGTGGGCGTGCCCCCCACCCTTGTGGCCAGGGTGTGGGCCCCCTTCACTTGATTCTTTCTCCAATATTTTCTATTAATTCCAAAAATCATCTCCGTGAAGTTTCAGGTCATTCCGAGAACTTTTATTTCTGCACAAAAATAACACCATGGCAATTTTGCTGAAAACAGCGTTAGTCCGGGTTAGTTCCATTAAAATCATGCAAGTTAGAGTCCAAAACAAGGGCAAAAGAGTTTGTAAAAATAGATACGATGGAGACGTATCACCTATTAATGTTGAAACTAACATTATCCAAACCATGACACCGGAGGAACACATAAAAGAAACCTCCCAGAACACTCCAGAACCCTGAAAAGGAAGAGGTATGTGATACGGTAAGTAAACGGACTCCGGAAAATCCGCAAAAAATATTTTCTGTCAGTTTTGGAATATTAGAAAAAATAGAAAAATAAGAAACAACCGGGAAGGCAACCCAGGTGCCCACAAGGCACCAGGGCACGCCTACCCCACCAGGCGTGCCCTGGTGGGTAGTGGGCCCCTCGGGCACCTTCCTGACTGTGTTTTCCTTCCATATACTCGTTTCCCAAGACAAAAACTCTTTGTATATACCCCCGACGATTTGACCACCATATCACGGAGAAATCCTCTGTTCTTGTTTCGTGCTGTTTTCCTGGCAGATCCAAAAATATGTCGTCTCAAGATTTGGAGGGAGAGAGCTATGTTGCTGATTATATCGCAAATCCTAAGGTCTATGGTGAGGAGGATCCTTATGGTTGGACCACTGATGAGGAGGAACACGCTAACATGGAGGAAGCAAGGGATGATAGCTCCGATGAAGATGAAAACTCACTGCCTCAACCTGGAGATATCCACGTGGAATTCAAGAAGTCGAGCCTTCCTAACAAAGGAAACAAACCTAAGGTTCAATTTATCCCATCCCGTTTTCTACAGGAGAGCAAGGCGGCATTATGCAAGAGGGTATTAAAGCTTGAGCTGGAGAATGATGATCTAAGGGAGGAAAATTTTAGCCTCAGATGCAAGTTGGAGAAAGAGACCACCTCATCACCACCACCTCCATCTTCATCACCAAAGGAGACTTGAGTACACGGGTATAGGCACTCCCCTTGGCTTGTGCCAACCTTGGGGGAGATGCCCTGGTATCGTGTCACCATCACTTTTATTACTTTTACCTATCTTAGTTCGATCCTTAGCTATTTCATGATTTAGTTGAATAAAAGTTTGGTATGATCTATCTTTGAGTGCTAGTTTCATGATCTATCTATGTAATTGAGTGAGAGTTATATAATAAAGTTTAGTTTGAGTTTTTGCTTCTTTACTTTCATGTTTCAATCAAAATAAAATAAAATAATGAAAAACATCATATGCTAATCTTATGGTAACTAATGACATCACATAAGGAAAAATATAAGTGGTAAAATTTGTTGAAAGTTGACAAACATAGCATTGGTCAATGATGCAATTCATGAAAGAATTAATAAGGGAAGAGAAGATGCACATCCAAATACACTATCTTGGACATCTTTTATGATTGTGAGCCCCCACTAAATGTCTTATGCCAAATTGTTGATGTTGGACAAGGAAGACAACGTAATGATTTATGTTTGTTCATATTCACATAGAAGTTATATTGCCATAGATCCTTCAACATGTGGTGCTTGCTCAATATCTTTGCAAGCCAAAAAATCGCACTAAGTAGAGATACTACTTGTGCATCCAAAACCCTTAAACCTAAATTCATATTTTTGAGAGTCCACCATACCTACTTATGGATTGAGTAAGATCCTTCAAGTAAGTTGTCATCAGTGAAAAAGGCAATAAAAATTGCTCCTAAATGTGTTTGATCCTTTAGTGTAAGGGAAAATAAGCATTGTACGAACTTGTGATGGCAAAGTAATAAAAGAGACGGACTGCATAATAAAGGTTGCTATTATAAGGGGCAATATAAATCGAAGTTCTTTTGCATTAAGAGATTGTGCATACAAAACCAAAAAGCGCATGACAACCTCTGATTCCCTCTTCGAAGGGCCTATCTTTTACTTTTATGCAGGAGTCAAAGTATTTTCCTCTATTCCTTTTTATTTTTCTCTTTGGCAAGCATCGTGTGGTGGGGAAAGATCTAGGCACATATACCCAGTTGAATATCAGTGATCATGAGTTATTATTGTTGACAACACCCTTGAGGTGAATAAGTTGGGAGGCGAAACTATAAGCCCCTATCTTCCTATGTGTCCGCTTGAAACTTTTTGCTCATATGTATGATGTGAGTGTTAGCAATCATAGAATATTAAATGATGGTTGAGTATGTGGACTTGCCAAAAGGCTCTGATACGAGACCCTTCCTGAAAATATGATGAACTATAGTTGCAAAGTTGACTGAGAACATAGTTTGTTGGTTTTCAATAAAGTTTATGCTTTTTACTTTGATGTTGTGACGAATTGTTACTTATTCATGAGAATTTATATGATAAAGTTTGTTACTGTTATAACAATGAGCATGATGCTACTATGTCCATATTTTGTTTTCATCGACACATCTCTCTCTAAACATGTGGACATGATTTTCGATATCGGCTTTCGCTTGAGGACAAGCGAGGTCTAAGCTTAAGGGAATTGATACGTCCATTTTGCATCATGTTTTCCTACTATTATATATAGTGTTTTTATGCTTTATAACACTTTGTGGAGTAATTCTAATGTCTTTTCTCTCATAATATGCAAGGTTTACACAAAGAGGGAGAATGCCGGCAGCTGGAATTCTGGACCTGAAAAAGCTATGTCAGAGATACCTATTCTGCACATCTCCAAATGAGCTGACATTTTACAGAGAATTATTTTGGAATAAATAAAAAATACTAGAGAAAAGAACTACCAGCGGGGGACACCCAGGCGCCCACAAGGCACCAGGGCGCTCCACCCCGTCTAGGCGCGCCCTTGAGGGTAGTGGGCAGTCTGGTGATGACCCACAAGTATAGGGGGTCTATCGTAGTCCTTTCGATAAGTAAGAGTGTCGAACCCAACGAGGATCAGAAGGAAATGATAAGTGGTTTTCAGCAAGGTATTCTCTGCAAGCACTGAAATTATCGATAACAGATAGTTTTGTGATAAGGTAATTTGTAACGGGTAACAAGTAATGAAAGTAAACAAAGTGCAGCAAGATGGCCCAATCCTTTTTGTAGCAACGGACAAGCCTGGACAAACTCTTATATAGAGAAAAGCGCTCCCGAGGACACATGGGAATTATCGTCAAGCTAGTTTTCATCACGCTCATATGATTCGCGTTCGTTACTTTGATAATTTGGTATGTGGGTGGACCGGTGCTTGGGTGCTGTCCTTACTTGGACAAGCATCCCACTTATGATTAACCCCTATTTCAAGCATCCACAACTACAAAACAAGTATTAAGGTAAACCTAGCCATAGCATGAAACATATGGATCCAAATCAGCCCCTTACGAAGCAACTCATAAACTAGGGTTTAAGCTTCTGTCACTCTAGCAACCCATCATCTACTTATTACTTCCCAATGCCTTCCTCTAGGCCCAAACAATGGTGAAGTGTCATGTAGTCGACGTTCACATAACACCACTAGAGGAAAGACAACATACATCTCATCAAAATATAACGAATACCAAATTCACATGACTACTTATAGCAAGACTTCTCCCATGTCCTCAGGAACAAACGTAACTACTCACAAATCATATTCATGTTCATAATCATAGGGGTATTAATATGCATAATGGATCTGAACATATGATCTTCCACCAAATAAACCAACTAGCATCAACTACAATGAGTAATCAACACTACTAGCAACCCATAGGTACCAATCTGAGGCTTTGGGACAAAGATTGGATACAAGAGATGAACTAGGGTTTGAGAGGAGATGGTGCTGGTGAAGATGTTGATGGAGATTGACCCCCTCCCGATGATAGGATCGTTGGTGATGACGATGGCGATGATTTTCCCTCCCGGAGGAAGTTTCCCGACAAAACAGCTCTGCGGAGCCCTAGATTGTTCCGCCTCGTGGCGGAGTTTCTTCCCAAAGCTTGCTTTTGATTTTTCCTCGGACGAAAGACTTCATATAGCGAAGATGGGCACGGAGGCTGCCGAGGGACCCACGAGGCGGGGGCGCGCCAGGGGTAGGGCGCCTCCCACCCTCGTGGCCAGGGTGTGGCCCCCCTCTGGTATTTTCTCCGCTCAGTATTTTTTATTAATTCCAAAAATTACTTCCGTGAAGTTTCAGGACTTTTGGAGCTGTGCAGAATAGGTCTCTAATATTTGCTCCTTTTCCAGCCCAGAATTCCAGCTGCTGGCATTCTCCCTCTTCATGTAAACCTTAGAAAATAAGAGAGAATAGGCATAAGTATTGTGACATAACGTATAATAACAGTCCATAATGCAACAAATATCGATGTAAAAGCATGATGCAAAATGGACGTATCAACTCCCCCAAGCTTAGACCTCGTTTGTCCTCAAGCGAAAGCCGATAACGATAAATATGTCCACATGTTCAGAGATAGAGGTGTCGATAAAATAAAATACGGACATGAGGGCATCATGATCATTCTTATAACAACAACATATATGGATATTGTCATATGATTTCTTATGTTCAAGTAATAATCTATTCACAATGTTAAGTATGAATCAGAAACTTCATTGAGAACCAACAAATTATAACCTCAGTCATTGAAGCAATTGCAATTTATCATAACATCGGAAAGAGTCAACATAAGAGCTTTTCAACAAGTCCACATACTCAACTATCATTTTGTCTTTCACAATTGCTAACACTCACGCAATACTCATGGTTATGGAGTTTTACTCGGACACAGAGAAAAATATGGGCTTATAGTGTTGCCTCCCAACCTTTTACCTCGAGGGTAATGTCAACAATAATAGTTCATGCTAACTTACATCCAATTAGATATATATATCAGGATCTTTCCAACACAATGTTCTTGCCAAAGGATAAAATGTAAAAAAGGAAAGGTGAAGATCGCCATGACTCTTGCATAAGATAAAAGTAAAAGATAGGCCCTTCGCAGAGGGAGCAGAGGTTTTCATGTGCTTTTGGGGTTGGATGCACGAAATCATAATGCAAAATAACGTCACTTTATATGGCCACTTGTGATATGGACCTTTATTATGCAGTCCGTCGCTTTTATTGCTTCCATATCACAAGATCGTATAAAGTTTATTTTCTCCACACTAATAGATCATACATATTTAGAAGCAATTTTTATTGCAAGCAACATGACAACTTACTCGAAGGATCTTACTCAATCCATAGGTAGATATGGTGGACTCTCATGGCAAAACTGGGTTTAAGGACATTTGGAAGCACAAGTAGTATCTCTACTTAGTGCAAAGAATTTGGCTAGCATGAGAGGGAAAGGCAAGCTCAGCATGTTGGATGATCCATGACAATATATTTCATTTCAGATATAAGAAAACATAACACATTACGTTGTCTTCCTTGTCCAACATCAACTCTTTAGCATGTCATACTTTAATGAGTGCTCAAAATCATAAAAGATGTCCAAGATAGTATATTTATATGTGAAAACCTCTCTTTCTTCATTACTTCCTATTAATTGCAACGATGACCAAAACTAAATTTGTCAACTCTCAACAACTTTTAATCATCATACTCTTTATATGTGAAGTCATTACTCTCCATAGGATCAATATGATCTCTTTATTTCTTTTTATTCTTTCTCTTTTCTTTTATTCCCTCGAGATCATAGCAAAATAATCAAGCCCTTAACTCAACACTAATCCTTATTATATAGCTCACAGACTCGATTACATAGAAGGATCATAAGGCAAAACTCAAAACTAAATCATACTAAAACTTTAATCTACTAGATCAAGATATTACCAAAAGGATCGAACTAAGAAAAACGGTAAAGATAGGAGTGTGATGGTGATACAATACCGGGGCACCTCCCCCAAGCTTGGCAGTTGCCAAGGGGAGTGCCCATACCCATGTGATTATGTCTCTTTTGCCGGTGAAGGAGATGAAGTTGTTGATGATGTAGGCTTGTCGTCCCTCTTCCAAGGCATAGGCTCACCATCATAGAAGGATGATCGAGTCTCCGGGATCCTTAAATCTGCAGCCAAACTCATCCTCTTGAATCTATATTCATACTCACAGTTTTGGTTTTGCAGGTCATAGATCTGGGCCTGGAGGTGCTCGATTTTCTCATGAAGCTTAAAGATGGCCTCCCCAATGTCCTTGGCGTCCAGCCTGTGGTTGTTGGTGAACTCCGTGATCATTATGTGATTGGAGTCTAGTCCATGCTCCACCATCTCCTGACACTTGAAAACTTGTTGCTCCATTGCCTCGAGCCTTGTCTCCATGTTTCCGGTCCTCCTTGGTCCCTCAACATCGCGGATGTGCAGCAGCCCCTCACACATCTCAATGGATTGAGGATGTTGCAGCACTTCCGCGAGGTAGGGGTTGATGACCTTCTCGAAGAACTTGTCCTTGGGGTCACTTGGAGACGTCATGGTGGTCTAGATCTGTCAGGAAAACAGCTCGAAACAAGAACAGAGGATAATTGCGTGATACGGTGGTCAAAACCTACAGGAGATTATATAATGAATTTTTACCGACCCAAAGAAGTATCGTGCAAGAAAAATGGAGTCCGGAGAGCGCACGAGGTGCCCACGAGGCAGGGGGCGTGCCTAGGGGGGTAGGGCGCGCCTCCCACCCTCCTGGAAGCCTCGTGTCCTTCCCGGACTGCTTCTTATTTTCCTATTTTCTTAAATATTCAAAACGGAGAAAATTTCCATTAGAACTGTTTTGGAGTCGGTTTACTTACCGTGCCACGTACCTATTCCTTTTCGGAGTCTGAAACGTTCTGGAAAGTGTCCCTTATGTATTCCTCCGGTGTTACAGTTTCAATAACATTAGTTTCAACATTTATAGGATTACCTGAGATATATTGTTTGATTCTTTGACCGTTCACCACCTTCGGATTTGTGCCTTCGAAGTTATTGATTTTTACGGCACCGGAACGATAGACCTCCTCAATAACGTAAGGACCTTCCCATTTAGAGAAGTTTTCCTGCAAAAAATCTTAAACGAGAGTTGAATAGCAACACATAATTACCTGCTTTAAACTCACGCTTTTGTATTCTTTTGTCATGCCATCTTTTAACTTTTTCTTTAAAAAGTTTGGCATTCTCATAGGCCTGGGTTCTCCATTCATCAAGTGAGCTAATGTCAAATAACCTCTTCTCACCGGCAAGTTTGAAATCATAATTGAGCCCTTTAATGGCCCAATATGCCTTATGTTCTAATTCGAGAGGTAAGTGACATGCTTTTCCATAAACCCTTTTATACGGAGACATACCCATAGGATTTTTATATGCAGTTCTATAGGCCCATAATGCATCATCAAGTTTCTTGGACCAATTCTTTCTAGATCTATTAACAGTCTTTTGCAAAATTAATTTGAGCTCTCTATTGCTCAATTCTACTTGACCACTAGACTGTGGGTGATAAGGAGATGCAATTCTATGATTAACATCATACTTAGCAAGCATTTTACTGAAGGCACCATGAATAAAATGTGAACCACCATCAGTTATTAAATATCTAGAGACTCCAAACCTCGGAAAAATAACTTATTTAAGCACCTTAATAGAGGTGTTATGATCAGCACTACTAGTTGGAATAGCTTCTACCCACTTAGTAACGTAATCAACAGCAACTAAAATATGTGTATACCCATTAGAGGAAGGAAACGGTCCCATATAATCAAAGCCCCAAACGTCGAATGGTTCAATAACAAGTGAATAATTCATAGGCATTTCTTGACGTCTACTAATATTACCAATTCTTTCACATTCATCACAAGATAAGACAAACATACGGGCATCCTTGAAGAGAGTGGGCCAATAAAAACCGGATTGCAATACCTTATGTGCAATTCTATCTCCAGTGTGGTGTCCTCCATAAGCTTCGGTGTGACACTTGCGTAGGATTTGTTCCTGTTCATGCTCAGGTATACAACGTCTAATAACACCATCTACTCCTTCTTCATAAAGGTGTGGGTCATCCCAGAAGTTATATCTTAAATCATAGAATTTTTTTTTCTTTTGCTGGTATGTGAAACTAGGTGGTATAAATTTAGCAACAATGTAATTAGCATAATCAGCATACCATGGAGCAGTATGAGAAGCATTTATGACATTTATTTGTTCATCAGGAAAGCTATCATCAATAGGTAGTGAGTCATCAAGAACATTCTCTAACCTAGACAAGTTGTCTGCAACGGGGTTCTCAGCTCCCTTTTTATCAATAATATGCAAATCAAATTCTTGTAGTAGGAGAACCCATCTAATAAGTCTAGGTTTAGCATCTTTCTTTTCCATAAGATATTTAATAGCAGCATGATCAGTGTGAATAGTTACTTTAGAATCAACAATATAAGGTCTGAACTTATCACAAGCAAATACAACTGCTAAGAATTCCTTTTCAGTAGTAGCATAATTTCTCTGGGCATTGTCTAGAGTTTTACTAGCATATTGAATAACATTTAATTTCTTATCAACTCTTTGTCCTAGAACAGCACCTACAGCGTAATCACTAGCATCACACGTGATTTCAAAGGGTAAATTCCAATCAGGTGGCTGAACAATAGGTGCAGAAATTAGTGCTTTCTTAAGTATTTCAAATGCTTCTACACAATCATCATCAAAGACAAAAGGGATATCTTTTTGTTGTAGATTAGTCAGAGGCCGAGAATTTTTTTAGAAGTCCTCAATGAACCTCCTATAAAAACCGGCATGACCAAGGAAACTTCTTATACCTTTGATGTCCTTGGGACACGGCATCTTTTCAATAGCATCAACTTTAGCTTTATCAACTTCAATACCTCTTTCAGAAATTTTATACCCCAAGACAATGCCTTCATTAACCATAAATTGGCATTTCTCCCAGTTCAAGACAAGGTTAGTTTCTTCACATCTCTGCAAAACTCGATCAAGATTTCTCAAGCAATCATCAAAAGAGGATCCATAAACGGAGAAATCATCCATGAAAACCTTATAAATCTTTTCACAAAAATCAGAGAATATAGCCATCATGCATCTTTGAAAGGTAGCAGGTGCATTACATAAACCAAAAGGCATATGTCTATAAGCAAAGGTACCGAAAGGGCATGTAAAAGTGGTCTTCTCTTGATCATCAGCTGACACAGGTATTTGAGAGAAACCAGAGTAACCATCCAGAAAGCAAAAATGTGTATGTTTGGATAATCTTTCTAGCATTTGATCAGTGAAAGGCAAAGGGTAATGATCTTTTTAGTAGCTTTATTTAATTTGCGGAAATCAATCACCATCCTATAACCTGTAATAATTCTTTGCGGAACCAATTCATCTTTATCATTAGGAACGACAGTAATACCTCCCTTCTTAGGGATACAATGAACATGACTTACCCACTGACTATCAGCAACTGGATAAATTATACATGCTTCAAGGAGCTTTAATATTTCCTTTCTTACCACTTCTTACATCTTAGGATTTAGCCGCCGTTGGTGATCAATAACTGGTTTGGCGTCTTTCTCCAAATTTATTTTGTGTTGACATAGAGTGGGACTAATGCCCTTAAGATCATCAAGAGTATATCCAATAGCAGCACGGTGCTTCTTCATATTTTTCAATAATTTCTCTTCTTCATGCTCTAAAAGGTTAGCACTAATAATAATAGGATATATCTTATTTTCATCAAGATAAGCATATTTAAGAGTATCAGGTAAAGGTTTAAGCTCAAACACGAGATCACCCTTAGGTGGAGGAGGATCCCCTAGGATTTCAACAGGCAAATTGTGTTTCAGAATAGGTCCCTGTTTAAAGAATACTTCATCTATTTCCCTTCTTTCATTCATAAACATATCATTTTCATGGTCGAGCAAATATTGTTCTAAAGGGTCATTAGGAGGCACGGCAATAGAAGCAAGATCAATAATTTCATCTTTACTAGGCAATTCTTCCTCACGGGGTTGTCTACTAAATTTAGCAAAATTAAACTCATGAGACATATCACCCAAACCAATAGTAACAACATCCTTTTACAGTCTATCCTAGCATTAACTGTGTTCAAGAAGGGTCTACCAAATATAATGGGACAAAAGCTATCTTGTGGGGAACCAAGAACAAGAAAATCAGCAGGATATTTAACTTTCCCACACAAGACTTCAACATCTCTAACAATCCCAATCGTTCAAATAGTATCTCTATTGGCAAGCTTAATTGTAACATCAATTTCTTCTATCTCAGCAGGTGCAATATCATGCATAATTTCTTTGTATAAGGAATGAGGTATTGCACTTGCACTAGCACCCATATCACATAAGCCATGATAACAATGATCTCCTATTTTAACAGAAATAACAGGCATGCGTACAACAGGTCTATGTTTATTTTTAGCATCAGGTCTAGCAATTCTAGCAGCTTCATTGCAGAAGTAAATAACATGCCCATCAATATTATCGGCCAAGAGATCTTTAACCATAGCAATTTTAGGTTCAACTTTAACTTGCTCAGGGGGTTTGTGTGTCCTGATATTACTTTTGTTGACTACAGTTGAAGCTTTAGCATGATCCTTTATTCTAACAGGGAAAGGTGGCTTCTCAATATAAGTAGTAGGAACAACAGGATCATCATAAGTGATAGTCTTTTCTTCAACTTTAATAGGTGCAACTACTTTTACTTCAATGGGAGGATTATATTTAAACCACTTCTCCTTAGGGAGATCAACATGAGTAGCAAAGGATTCACAGAAAGAAGCTACTATCTCAGAGTCAAGTCCATATTTAGTGCTAAATTCAGGGAAAGCTTCGGTATCCAAAAAAGATTTAACACAATCAAACTTAGGTGTTATACCTGACTCTTTACCTTCGTCGAGGTCCCAATCTTCATAGTTGCGTTTAATTCTTTCCAATAAATCCCATTTGAATTCAATAGTCTTCATCATAAAAGAGTCAGTACAAGAAGTATCGAGCATGGAGCGATTATTGAGAGAAAGCCGAGCATAAATTTTTTGAATAATCATTTCTCTTGAGAGCTCATGATTGGGGCACGAATATAACATTGACTTAAGCCTCCCCAAGCTTGAGTGATGCTTTCTCCTTCGCGAGGCCAAAAATTATATATATAATTACGATCACGATGAACAAGATGCATAGGATAAAACTTCTGATGAAATTCCAATTTCAATCGTTTGTAGTTCCATGATCCCATATCATCACATAGCCTATACCATGTCAATGCCTCTCCCTTCAAAGATAAAGGGAAGACCTTCTTCTTGATAACATCATCGGGCACACCTGCAAGCTTAAATAATCTACAAACTTCATCCACATAGATTAGGTGTAAATCGGGATGCAATGTTCCATCTCCTGCAAAAGATTAGCTAGCAGTTTCTCTATCATACCCGAAGGAATATCAAAGTAAACATTTTTAGTAGGTTCAGTAGGTTGAGGAGCAACTCTTTGCTCTACTGGTCGGGGTGAAGATACCCCGAACAAGCCCCTCAGAGGATTACTTTCCATAGTAATGATACGTCTCCAACGTATCTATAATTTATGAAGTATTCATGCTATTATAATATCCTTCTAGGATGTTTTATATGCATTTATATGATATTTTTTATGATTTTTGGGACTAACCTATTAACCTAGAGCCTAGTGCCAGTTTCTGTTTTCTCCTTGTTTTAGAGTATCGCAAAAAAGGAAAACTAAACGGAGTCCAATTGACGTGCCACTTGGCGGAGATCATTTTTGGACCAGAAGAAGCCCACTGAGTACCAGAAGCACGCCAGAAGAGTCATGGGCTGCCCACAAGGGTGGGGGCGCGCCCACCCCCCTAGGGCGCGCCCCCCTATCTCGTGGACAGCCCGGAGACCCCCTGGCGTGAAATCAACGCAAAACTCTTCTATATATACCCAAACTTTCAGAAAGAAACCTAGATCGGAAGTTCCGCCGCCGCAAGCCTCTGTAGCCACGAGAAGTCAATCTAGGCCCTCTCCGGCACCCTGCCGGAGGGGGCCATCATCACCGGTGGCCATGGAGGAGTATCCCAGAGGGGCCATCATCACCATGAAGGCCAAGGACCAGAGGGTGGAGGCCATGGAGGAGGAAGCACAAGGGGGAGACCCTCTCCTCCTCTCTCCCGGTGGCGCCAGAGTGCCATCGGGAGGGGAATCATCGCCACGGTGATTGTCTTCATCAACATCACCATCATCATCACCATCCTCATCTCTTTTACGCGGTCCACTCTCCCGCACCCCGCTGTAATCCCTACTTGAATATGGTGCTTTATGCCACATATTATGATCCAATGATGTGTTGCCATCCTATGATGTTTTGAGTAGATATCTTTTGTCTTTGGGTTGATTGATGATCTAGATTGGTATGAGTTGTATGTTCTACTTTGGTGTTGTCCTATGGTGCCCTCTGTGTCGCGCAAGCGTGAGGGATTCCCGCTGTAGGGTGTTGCAATACGTTCATGATTCGCTTATAGTGGGTTGGTGAGTGACTGAAACACAAACCCGAGTAAGAGAGATTGTTGCATATGGGAATAAATAGGACTTGATGCTTTAATGCTATGGTTGGGTTTTACCTTAATGATCTTTAGTAGTTGCGGATGCTTGCTAGAGTTCCAATCATAAGTGCATATGATCCAAGTAGAGAAAGTATGTTAGCTTATGCCTCTCCCTCATATGAAACTGCAATAGTGATTATCGGTCTTGTTAACAATTGCCTAGGAAAATTCCGCACACCGATCCACCATTATTCCACACTCGCTATTTATAATATTTAGCAATATATTCTAACATTATGATAACAGCACCTACTTTTATATTTTAGCTCTCCGATATCATACCAAGTTATCCTCTTCATACCCACAACGTAGTTTTATTTCTCGTTTCTAGTTGGAAGCAAACGTTCGGTGTACGTAGAGTCGTATCAGTGGCAGATAGGGCTTGAGAGAATATTGATCTTACCTTTAGCTCCTTGTGGGTTCAACACTCCATACTTATCACTTCCACCTTTGAAAATTGCTACGATGATTCCCTGCACTTGGGGATTATCAAGTAACAAGTGACAGTAAATTTCAGAACACTATATAAATTTTTCCTTACCAAATTCCACCTACCAAAGGTGCTTCACTCCCCGGCAACGGAGCCAGAAAATAGTCTTGATGACCCACAAGTATAGGGGATCTATCGTAGTCCTTTCGATAAGTAAGAGTGTCGAACCCAACGAGGAGCAGAAGGAAATGATAAGCGGTTTTCAGCAAGGCATTCTCTGCAAGCACTGAAATTATCGATAACAAATAGTTTTGCGATAAGGTAATTTATAACGGGTAACAAGTAATGAAAGTAAACAAAGTGCAGCAAGATGGCCCAATCCTTTTTGTAGCAAAGGACAAGCCTGGACAAACTCTTATATAGAGAAAAGCGCTCCCGAGGACACATGGGAATTACCGTCAATCTAGTTTTCATCACGCTCATATGATTCGCGTTCGTTACTTTGATAATCTGGTATGTGGGTGGACCAGTGCTTGGGTGTTGTCCTTACTTGGACAAGCATCCCACTTATGATTAACCCCTATTGCAAGCATCCGCAACTACAAAACAAGTATTAAGGTAAACCTAACCATAGCATGAAACACATGGATCCAATCAGCCCCTTACGAAGCAACTCATAAACTAGGGTTTAAGCTTATGTCACTCTAGCAACCCATCATCTACTTATTACTTCCCAATGCCTTCCTCTAGGCCCAAACAATGGTGAAGTGTCATGTAGTCGACGTTTACATAACACCACTAGAGGAAAGACAAAATACATCTCATCAAAATATCGAACGAATACCAAATTCACATGACTACTTATAGCAATACTTCTCCCATGTCCTCAGGAACAAACGTAACTACTCACAAATCATATTCATGTCCATAATCAGAGGGGTATTAATATGCATAATGGATCTGAACATATGACCTTCCACCAAATAAACCAACTAGCATCAACTACAAGGAGTAATCAACACTACTAGCAACCCACGGGTACCAATCTGAGGCTTTGGGACAAAGATTGGATACAAGAGATGAACTAGGGTTTGAGAGGAGATGGTGCTAGTGAAGATTTTGATGGAGATTGACCCCCTCCCGATGAGAGGATCGTTGGTGATGACAATGGCGATGATTTCCCCCTCCCGGAGGGAAGTTTACTCGGCAAAACAGCTCTGTCGGAGCCCTAGATTGGTTCCGCCAAGGTTTCGCCTCGTGGCGGCGGAGTTTCTTCCCGAAAGCTTGCTTATGATTTTTCCTCGGACGAAAGACTTCATATAGCAGAAGTTGGGCACCGGAGGCCTGCCAGGGGGCCCACGAAGCAGGGGGTGCGCCCAGGGGGTAGGGCGCGCCTCCCACCCTCGTGCCCAGGGTGTGGCCCCCCTCTGGTATTTTCTCTGCTCAATATTTTTTATTAATTCCAAAAATGAATTTCGTGAAGTTTCGGGACTTTCGGAGTTGTGCAGAATAAGTCTCTAATATTTGCTCCTTTTCCAGCCCAAAATTCCAGCTGCCGGCATTCTCCCTCTTCATGTAAACCTTGTAAAATAAGAGAGAATAGGCATAAGTATTGTGACATAACGTATAATAACAGCGCATAATGCAATAAATATCGATATAAAATCATGATGCAAAATGGGCGTATCATCTGGCCCACCTCTGGTGCCCATCTTCTGGTATATAAGGTCTTTTGACCTAGAAAAAATAAGGGGGGGACTTTCGGGACGGAGTGCCGGCGTCTCGAGGCAAAACTTGGCCAGGAGCACTTTTGCCCTCCGGTGGAGCGATTCCGCCGGGGGAATTTCCCTTCCGGAGGGGGAAATCAAAGCCATCGCCATCACCAACAACCCTCTCATCTTTGGGAGGCCAATCTTCATCAACATCTTCAACAACACCATCTCATCTCAAACCATAGTTCATCTCTTGTGTTCAATCTTTCTACCGGAACCTCAGATTGGTATCTGTGGGTGACTATTAGTGTTGATTACATTATGTAGTTGATGCTAGATGGTTTATTTGGCAGAAGATTATATGTTCAGATCCATTATGTTATTTAATATCCCTCTGATATTGAGCATGAATATTATCTGTGAGTAGTTGCCCTTGTTCTTGAGGCCACGGTAGAAGTCATGTCGCAAGTAATCATGTGAATTTGATATTCGTTCGATATTTTGATGACATATATGTTGTGATTCCCTTAGTGGTGTTATGTGAACGTCGACTACATGACACTTCACCATCTTTGGGCCTAAGAGAATTCATTGTGGAGTAGTTATTAGATGATGGGTTGCTAGAGTGACAGAAGCTTAAACCCTCGTTTATGTGTTATTCCGTAAGGGAGTGATTTGGATCCATATGTTTAATGATATGGTTAGATTGTTATCTTAATTCTATTTTCATAGTTGCGGATGCTTGCGAAGGGGTTAATCATAAGTGGGAGGCTTGTTCAAGTAAGAACAGTACCCAAGCACCGGTCCACCCACATATCAAATTATCAAAGTAGCGAACGTGAATCAAACGAACATGATGAAAGTGACTAGATGAAATTCTCGTGTGCCCTCAAGAACGCCTTACTTATTATAAGAGACCGTTCCAGCCTATCCTTTGCTACAAAAGAATTGGGCTACCTTGCTGCACTTTATTTATCGTTACCATTACTTGTTCGTTACAAATTATCTTACTATCAAACTACTTGTTACCGACAATTTCAGTGTTTGCGGAAATTACCTTGCTGAAAACAGCTTGTCATTTCCTTCTGCTCCTCGTTGGGTTCGACACTCTTACTTATCGAAAGGACTACGATTGACCCCCTACACTTGTGGGTCATCAGGCTGACATGTGGGACCCTTGGCCACCTGAGCGTATTGTCCATGTAGATATGCCACGTCGGCCTGACACGTGGGTCCACCAGTCAGTATTGTGCTTAGTTGTGGCTTAGTTTCAAATCGGTGGGATTTATTACTCACTTGTCATGGAAGTGGTGATGATTTGTGCTTTTGTCAAATGCGGTGGCAACCTGTTACCCTAGCCACAAATGGGTGGTTTTGAGCAATTTACTCATTTAGGTCGTACGCGAAGTAATTTCATTAAGTCAACGATGCTTAAGCTAGCATATACTTTGCATATTCGTTAGTTGTGTCTATATATATATTGTTTTGTCCCAATACGAACTTTATAAAATCTGATCCAGCTTATAAAAAATATTCACACATTTATATTAAGACTGCATATGAAATGAAAATATATTCAGTGATGAATCTAATGATATTGATTTGGCATTGTAGATTTTTTTTGCGAAATATTTGGCATTGTAGATGTTACTAATTTTTCTTCTATGTACTTGATCAAAATTTACAAAGCTTGAATTGAGCCAAAGTTACTGCTACTGCACGGAGTAAACGAAAAGGGAAGGATAACTACTTGTACATTATTAGCAAACATGTCCGTGGGTTGCAAGGGGGGGGGGGGGGATTCACCCTCATACACACACTTGACGACATCAGGAAATCCCTTGAAATCTTTCATGATGTCACGCAACAAGCAACATGATAAGTGGTGTTGCGCAACAACATAAAGGTGTGATGATTTTTGAAGTGTGCTGAAGGTGTTTACAATTCATTATACAACAAAAATATCTACCTAGTTGGAGGTATATGCTTACGCACTTGCTGTCGTTTCTCGGCAATACCCAAAAAATACTGCATTAGGATGAAAATAACAAAGTACATTTTAGTATTCAACGATAGCATGTGCATAAGAGCATTCATTTTGTCTTACTGATATATGTGTTTGCACATACAAAAATATATATGTGTTTGCAACCGTAATCAAGTTCAAGAATTAACTTGGTTGCGAACATATTAGATAGCTCCACCAAAAACAACCAATCTATAAGGACATGTGTAATAGCCATTTCCAAAATACCTCATAAAAGAAAGTATTATTTAAGTTTGCACTCTGAACATAATTTTAAAATTATTAACATGCAAGATAATAACATATTTGGATTCTCCACATTTTTTTGATGAATTTTTATATGTGACATGTTAGATTTGAAGTTAGGGTTTGAAAGATATGAATATTTCAAAATGTATTTGATCTTTCAAAAAAAATGAGAAAAGAAGAAGGCAGTATGGGCATCAAACCCATGATATCCAGTGTGATATGCCAAGGCACCAACCAGTGAGCTACATGAATGGTTAATGTACCTTAGGGGATCTCTTCCTATTTAGCTAAGGCAGCCGCGGACGAAACAAAATATAAGAAACCAAACGTCTTTGTTTTCATTTACCGATGGCATGGGGGTAAATATTTACAACTTCATGGGCAATTTGATGATGTACGGTTAATAAGCTACTTCCTCTATCTTGTAATATAAAAGCGTTTTTACGCTAGAAATATAAGAAATCAAACGTCTTTTTTTTCATTTACCGGTGGCATGGGGGTAAATATTTACAACTTCAGGTGCAATTTGATGGCGTACGCTTAATAAGCTACTTCCTCTATCTTGTAATATAAAAGCGTTTTTGACACTGGAAATTATACAGTGCAGGCCAGGACAACGGTTAATAAGCTACTTCCTCCGTCTTATAATATATTCCCTCCGTCCGCGAATAAGTGTACATCTAGCTTTTATCCCAAGTCAAAATTTTAAAACATTGACTAATGTTATAGAAAAAAGTAACAACATTTACGGCACTAATTTAGTATCATCAGATTCGTTTTGAAATGTAGTTTCATAATATACCGATTTGATGTCGTATATGGTACTACTCTTCTTCTCTATAAAGTTGGTCAAAATTTTAAAATTTTGACTTAAGACAAAAAGTAAAAGTACACTTATTCACGGACGGAGGGAGTATAAGAGTGTTTTTAACACTAGTGTACGCAGCATATACGGAGCAAACATCAAGATCACCTGCTCTGCGCCATCCACGTACCACGGCACCTCTCACAGACATTCAGCCTATCATGCGTACGTAGCATGCATAAATGCATGATTTATGGGCATATCACATCGGATTTCAAATCTAGTGTTGGGTAGCAGATGGACCATGCAAGCATATGCATGGCCGATCATCACTGATCAACCCTACAGAAGAGTCCTCCCCCATCAGCCAACGTGCATGCATATCTGGCCGAGCAGTGCAAGCAGATCCTCTCAAGATAAACGAGAATAAAAAGAATTTGCAGATCTAGAAGAAAGCTTGTTAGGGTCCAGCTACTAGAATATTTGCAGCTGAGCTTCCATCTATGCCCCTGTCGGTCGGTCGATCGGCATTGCCATAACTGGAGGCCATGCCTCAGATATATTATTCGTAATAAGTTTTTCGCAGCAGCAAAACCCACTGAATCATTGATACAATCCAACCCCCACCATGTGAACTGAATCCATCATGCACGCATCGTGCTGCAGGCAGGCGCAGCCCACCCAGCCACGTCGCCTGGTACGTGCGTGCCGCTGGCGTCTGGAATTTTCGCGCCATTTTACCGTGATGATCGATCCGGACGAGGGAGCAGATCCATGGGGTAGAGATAGATGAGATCCTTGGATCTGATGAAGATCGCCCTGCTCTGCTGCAGTCTCTCTGCTCTGGCCGCGTTACTGCGGCCTCGATCCCGTACGTACGAGCGGGAAGTGCACGGTTAGCTAGCTAGCGTCGATCGATCGATCAACATGCACTGTCTCGGGGGAGAGAGTTGAAGCAGTGTGGATCCAGCCATAAAATCTGTCGCGAATCTGAGGTGAATCAAGGCTCAGCAAGGACGGCAGTAACAACATGTCCATGTCCTCGAGATTCACAGAGCTCGCCGGCCCGGCCGGCCTCCAAATTGACCAGACAATGTGCCGCACGTAGCCTGTAGGCTGTAGCCAGTGGATGGAAAAAGAAAGAAAGAACCGTATTGCACTGCTGCACCGGCAGCAGCAACGGCCGAGCAGTGTTAAGAGGAGGCGGCGCCACACAATTCAATTGTGTCGTACCCCTCGACGCTCGCATGCATGCTGCGTATGCTGCTCGTGGCGTAGCAGCGGGCAGTGGCAACTCGGGTTTGGCAAATGGTACATGGTAAAAGCAGGAGTAGCCGATCGTGCTGTACTAGAGCGCTAGGGTGGAATTATGCTGCCTGCAGCCTGGCCTGGTTTGGACTTTGGAGAGAGAGGAGGACCACCCCCGGACACGGGTGACGGGTTCGATCGAGAGCGTGACCATGCCGTGCCGTGCCCTGCTCGATCGCATCGCATGCATGCGAATTGCGCAGTGATAATTATTTTTTTAAAAGAAGGATGACCGCTGCATCTAGAAGATGCATACGGCCATTTTATTTATTATTTTCAAGGACCTTACAAAGTATTACAACAATATGCTGAATCATCACTACTCTTATCCATATAATGAAGGGGTGCTACCTGGGCGCAGTGATAATCATAGATAGGAGTAGATCCTAATCCCACGAGTCGAGCCGGTGCGTGGCGCGGTGGTCTGCTGGGTGCGCGCGACGTGCACCCAGCGGGGCGGGCATGCGTCGCGCGTGCGCATGTGCGCCGGAGCCGAGGCCTTTTATAAATGCCCAGCAGCGGACGCGGCCAAGGCGCTGCACGCCATTTTCATGCCGCCGCCGCCGCCGATCGGTGCGTGGTCACCGGCCTCCACGGTCCACGCCTACGTGCGTGCGTGCGCTCCGGCCCATCCTACGTGCGCACCCCTGGCCTCGCCGCCGTGCATCCCAACGCACGGGCGCGCGCGCCGATCGCGTGGAGGCGTGCATGTACCACTGGTGCTAATCTACCAGCTACCTCGTCGGACTCCGATCGATCCAATGTGGGAGAAAAGAAGCGGTTCGTACGGCACGATCGGGGATCGGATACCGTGTGCGATGGCGCGCGCAGCGCCTGGATCGGGTGCTCCTTTTCGCGCGGGTACGTGGCGCGGGGGGGCAAAAGAAAAGGCGCGCGCGCCATGTGTGGGTGCTGAGTACGGCGCCTACTGTGTCATGTGTGGGTGTGGCGGGTGCGCGGATCGTGAGGTGCGTGGCCATCGATCGAGTCAAGCGTGCATATGCGTGTGCCCTCCCTCGATCGGCCTCGGGACGTGGGCAGGGAAGATTCAAAATCAGCGACAGCGGCGAATGGGGAAGGGTCGCGTGACCGACCGATCGCGATGATCATGTGCCGGGGCATTTTCGCCCGTTATCTCTTGCCGCCTAGTGCTATTGTGGATCGATGCTATTGTTTCTTCACTTCCCATCGTCGGTCGGTTTCCCGTCACACAATAGCTACTTGTAAGTCGCCTCAAAATAGTTTTCGGGCTAGTCGATTTTGAAAGGAAGGAAGAAGCTGCCGGAGAGAAGAAGGAAGAAGTCGCTGGCTTGCCGGAGAAGCCCTTTGGGTCTATCTTAGGGCAGCAAACGGCTTCATTATCTATCTTAGGGTGCTAGGCGACCCCATTATCTATCTTATAGGTGATAAGGTGAGGGTGCAGGTTCACCGGAAATAATGGTTCATGGCTGGGTTAGAGGGATGGCCGGGGGCTGCGGCGGCACGGCAATGGGAGGCGGTCGGGGGGAGGGTGATGCGGCACGGGGGAGCGCTCGGCGGCAGCAGACAGTTAGGCCGATGGTAGATCGGCGATTCGAGATTGAAGAAGATGAACAGTGAACCGTTTCAAAAGTTGATAAGTTGATCTGGCCATCTATATTGCATCCGATGGCTCACAGCGAATCGACGGATCCAAATTGGATTTTCAGTCACCTGACATCTAGCCAATTCCCATCCCATCCCCGTCCTGGCGCTGATGCTGTTCTTTTCTCCGTTGTCGGCGATCTCAGGCTCCTCTTTTTCTTGGCCTCTTATGTTCTGGCTCCCATCTTCTTTTTTGTGTGTGGAAAACACGCCACGGGTGACGGGCCACCAGCAGAAGCTAACTGCTCGACAGATATCTCAGTATAGACTCGATCAGGCGCAAGAGACACCGGCACATCGGGCAGAAATCACATATTTGACCTGAGGCCCAAATCAAATCACAAACTGACCTGCTTCCGAAAAAAATTCGCTCCGCTGACCCTCTCGTGTGGCGCCCGACAGCTCGGCGCCGCACACTACTATGCAGCGCCTGTGGCTTAGGCGTCGCACCTCCTGCCAGCATGGCAGCCCTGGTCGATTCTTGCCCCCTGCGACTTGTGCAGCGCCTAAGTCCTAGGCGCCACACTATGACGTCAGCGCCCTAGCCCTTAGGCGCTGCCACAAGGATTCATGCGCGCCCGCCCCAGCCCGACCAGCAGTTCTTCATCTCTCCGCTCTCGGGCAGGGGAGCAGCGGCGGCCCCATCTAATCCCCACATCCTCTCAGATCTGAAGATTTGATCCGTGGATTCGATCTCCAATCCATCCTACTAGGTAAACTCTTCCGTTCTCTTTCTTTTGCTCCATAAATTTGTTGCCATTTTAGAGATTTGTCCAAGATTTGATGGAACCTTGATTTGTTTGATTTGCTCGATTTAGGATGTGTAGTCATATTGGTAGTACCGTAGTGTTATTTATTAGTTCACAATATATGATTCTTGTTAGTGAAACCCTAGATTGTTTAGTTTTTTAGATATATATGAGATGCCTATTTTTATAGATAACTATGAGATGTTGATTTTGTAGACATATATGAGATGTTTGTTTAGATATATATTAGATGTTGAGTTTATTTCAAATATTAGATGTTGAGTTTATTTGAAATATTAGATGTTTAGTTTATTTGAACACATATGACATATTCATTGTGTGAGAAGGAGATGTTGAGATTCTTGTAGTTGAACACATGTTATATGTTTAGTGTATACCGATATTTAAGATGAAGATGAACTCTTATATGTTTATTGTTTGAAATTGTAAAGATGGTTTGGCTTCGGGCGATGTCTCTGACGTGCAACACCGGCCTACATGATGCGCGAGAAGGATAAGGTAATAATGAGTAATCTAAATATTTTGCAAATTTGCCTTTAGTTGAAATTTACATGCCCTAAGATTTGTCATTACTTGTTTTTGCGAAGCTTGAACCTCTGAAGATTCGGTATCACGGGTCTCTGGTCCTGCCATGCCTTACGATGAGCGGTACACACCGTACATCAAGCGAGCAGGACTACTCCGTGGATTCTGTTGGTCAGCCGGTCCACGCCGAATCTGAACGCTCCACCGGTGTCCGCTCTTGTTGATCGGTGGAGGCCGGAGACACACAGTTTCCATCTTCGGACTGGGGAGATGACCGTGACGCGCGAGGATGTCTCGTTGATCACCGGTCTTGCTATCGACGGGAGGCCTATCTGTATGAGCACCGATTCTGATAGAGGCGAAGGTGTCCCGATCTTTCGATGAGATGATAACTATCGATTTGGTGGAGATGACTTTGACGATCTGACTACAAACGTGCACGACGTTGCGCCTTAGCAATCGCTAAACCAATCTCCCGAGGTTCTTGGCGATGCGGAAGCACGGTCAGCCGACCACGAAGGTCTATTCCTGCAAGCAATCGAAGAACAAGCAAGAATATGATAAAGCAATCTGAATATTGCGAATATATATGAAGTATTGATAATGGTGGGGATCCGTGGCGGTCTTGGTCTGTCGTTGGACACAAGCGAAGTACGAAGTTGCAATGGCTAACTTTTAACTAAACAAATCCCAAGGAAAAAGCTACTAGATGGATCTACTTATATAGGAGCAAGGGGTGGCGGCCAAGGAGGTGGGAGGACGTCCCAAGGCAGCCTAAAACTAACCCTAGGTCGTACAAGGCCAATGGGCCCAAGCGGAGGTGACGTAACACCTTTGGACTTGTAGTTTGACTCGGATTCTGCTGCAGCATCAGATTGTTTCGTCCATAACTCAACGCTCCGGACGGATTTTAAGGTGATTCCAATTGGGTTGGAAAATACACGAAATCTATTTTCCAACAAAAAAAAGAATTAACCAATTTGGAGTCCGTATGAAAAAGTTATTGACGTTTTGAGTCAGGTATGTCTGTGCAGTCCGAATCTGAGTCCAGAATGTGGAGACTTGGACTCTATCTTCTCTTGGGCCAAAAGTGACGTGAGAGAACTTTTTGAACAGCAGGTAAACATCTCTTTCTCCCTTATCTTCATATGTGGATTGTACAAATGTCCCATACACCTACAATTAGACATGGCACAAAAGTTTGTGAAGTATTTTTGTCCTGGATGACATAAATAAATTATTGCATAGTTTGCATTAGAAATCACATCACAAATATACATGTATGCAATATTTTTGGTCGTATCCAAGGTAATCATGTCCTCATCATCCTCCCCTTCTTGAAAACAAAGCCGTCCTCGGCGTTGCTTAGTCTGAAATATGGCTAACAAAAGAGACAAGGTGTACATGTTGTATATGTATATGTCATCCATTTTTACTTCCCTTGATTTTTGCACATATGACACATGAATAGAGGAGTAACTTGCATAGTTCATAAAATCTAAAGCCAAAACATTATCACAAGAAGTAGAAGGCATGAAAATATTACAACTCAGTTTGCACATATAAGTGAAGCTCTTATTCATTTCAAAAGATTGACAATGTTCATCATTAAACCATCCCAACATTGGTGAATAAACCTTACTTGCATCAAGTTTACATGCTACAACATGCTTAAATAAGCAAACATGCAATAAGTCATTCGACACAGAATCATCACCAAGATTAGAGGTCATATCAAAATGATTAAACATTGATTCTTTTGCATCAATAGTTAATTCAATGGGTGCACTCAAAATTGTTGGTATTTCAGTTGTTTGATCACATGACGCATTCATGATAGTATCAAGATTCTCTAAAATAGGTGATGTGCTCAAATCACCAGTTAACTCAACACATGATGCATTCAAGTTAACTAGGGATGCATCATTCTCATGTGAAGTTATATCATTAATACCTTTACTGTTACCTTGTCGCAAAGACGTAGCTGATGTAGGTACAGGCCTTGATAATGCACCATACACTTGAGATGATGTCGCGCTCACAATCTGGGGTGGGGCTGCTCTAGTAGGTGCAACGGTGGAGGAACCAACTGACGATGGTGAGCATGAACTGGAATAGTAGTTGTTGTAGTCACCCAATGCATCCTCCTGTAGCTGTCTCTCAAAGGTACAAGCGCGAACATACATACCAATAATGGAACGAGGAATATAGTGAAATCTTGCACGGATATCATGGTTCAAACCACCAAAAAATCTATTCATTGTATCATCCTCAGATTCTTCTATGTCACAATGATGCATATAAGATTTGAACTCTTTGTAGTAAGCATGAACAGTATTACTGCCTTGTTTTAATTGTTCAAATTTGTGAAGCAATTCACGACGATAGTAAGGAGGAAAAAATTGTTGTCTCATTACAGCTTTCAAAACTTTCCAAGTTGTGGGTTGGTTATCAATGTTTTTCTTACAATGTACACTCCACCAAATGAAGCAAAACCAGTAAATGCTCTAGTGGTAGCTCGTACTCTCTCAAGTTCAGAAAAATCATGGTGACTAAAAACTTCTTCTAATTCAAGCTCCCAAGCTAGATAAATAGCAGGATTAAATCTACCTTCAAATGATGGTAAAGACATACCCGACCATATGCTTGTGTGTGTTGTTCCAACTCTCGTGATGATGAAGATGTGTCCGCTGCTCAAGAACTTCTATCTCGGAACCTGTCATGATTAGTAGAAACTAGAAACAAAATTCGAGAATAATGTTCCTATGAACTACTAGGATGTGGTTGTAAAGTGCTCACAAGAAAGCAAATATCAATATCTTACAAGTTCTTACCATGCGGCGGTGGTGACAGCAACCAGCGGTGTCAAGTAACTCAAGATTGTGTAAAGCGATTGCCGGGAACGTCGATACACGTGTAGAAATATGTGGAGCTGGGTTGGCTATATATGGTAGCAAAAAATTAGCAATAATCAATTCATAGATGCAATGTTGAATAAGCGCTCAACGACGGTGATCTGTGCTGGTCCTAGGCTAGACCAGACTAGAGACGCGAGCCTAGAACACTAATGAGGTCACGACGTAGCACAACTAGCATCAATGAAGGATAATAAGTAGCTCTGGACAGCAAGATATAAGTGAAGATCACAACGGCAGAAAGATAATAATGAAGAACAACGCCAAGCAGGATATACAACAACTCTCTCTCAATTTTCCTGTTGAAAAGTTTGAGCCAATTTTCTGATAACTTTTTAAAAGAATGCTACTAACTCAAGCTTTCCAATTCAAAAGAATCACTCAATTCGAGTTGATATGAGGAGTCAAAAATTCTAAAACTGGTTTGAAAAACTGGAATAAGCTGTGTTCACGAACTTGGAGGCAAAAGACCTATTTAGGAGCCGATTTTGAGGTGCCAAATATTTAACAAGCTTCTGAAACTATTTAGATGCGGCTCGTCTCTAGCTTTAATTTGAGTACTCGCGGAGCCAAAACGGACTTCGTATGAGGAAGTTATGCCTATTTTACTGAACAGTGCACAAAACATATTCCAATCCGAATTCAGCTACGAGATTGAGTCTAGATAGATCCGAACTTTGTTTTTTTTTCTTCTCTCTTTTTTCTCACACTTTTTTTTTCTTTTTATTTCTCTCCTTTTGTTTCTCTGACTTTTTTTTTACTGTTTTTCTCTCTTTTTTTTCTCTCTCCCTCTTTCCAAACAAACTAGATAAGATGCAGATTGGATCAAGTGAAGATGTGAACGATCTCAACTATGGTTATGACAATGAACGGTGGGTAGCACGTGGTGGAAATTGATGGATGGATGGTGGACAACGGAAGGGATAATGATGCAGCGGCGGCGTAACTAATGTGAACAGAACTCGAAACTCTAAACGAACTAGACACTAAGACCAGCAACTCGACACGACGATGCAACCGATAATTCAATAGTGCAAACAATGAAAAGAAAACTGCAAAGGCTCAGACTGGCTTGGACAAAGGATGAATAGATCTAACTTCTTTTTGTGGCTTTTTCTTGGACAATAGGTAAGAAAATAAATCTAATCTAGGGATAATTGGAAATTCTCACCGAGCAAACTGAAAACTGATACCACTTGATAGAGGCGAAGGTGTCCCGATCTTTTGATGAGATGATAACTATCGATTTGGTGGAGATGACTTTGACGATCTGACTACAAACGTGCACGACGTTGCGCCTTAGCAATCGCTAAACCGATCTCCTGAGGTTCTTGACGATGCGGAAGCACGGTCACCGACCACGAAGGTCTATTCCTGCAAGCAATCGAAGAACAAGCAAGAATATGATAAAGCAATCTGAATATTGCGAATATATATGAAGTATTGATAGTGGTGGGGATCCGTAGCGGTCTTGGTCTGGTCGTTGGACACAAGCGAAGTACGAAGTTGCAATGGCTAACTTTAACTAAACAAATCCCAAGGAAAAAGCTACTAGATGGATCTACTTATATAGGAGCAAGGGGTGGCGGCCAAGGAGGTGGGAGGACGTCTCAAGGCAGCCTAAAACTAACCCTAGGTCGTACAAGGCCAATGGGCCCAAGCGGAGGTGACGTAACACCTTTGGACTTGTAGTTTGACTCGGATTCTGCTGCAGATCAGATTGTTTCGTCCATAACTCAACACTCGGACGGATTTTAAGGTGATTCAATTGGGTTGGAAAATGCACGAAATCTATTTTCCAACAAAAAAGAATCAACCAATTTGGAGTCCGTATGAAAAAGTTATTGACGTTTTGAGTCGTATGTCTGCAGTCCGAATCTGAGTCCGTAACGTGAGAGACTTGGACTCTATCTTCTCTTGGGCCAAAAGTGACGTGAGAGAACTTTTTGAACAACAGGTAAACATCTCTTTCTCCCTTATCTTCATATGTGGATTGTACAAATGTCCCATACACCTGCAATTAGACATGGCACAAAAGTTTGTGAAGTATTTTTGTCCTGGATGACATAAATAAATTATTGCATAGTTTGCATTAGAAATCACCTCACAAATATACATGTATGCAATATTTTTGGTCGTATCCAAGGTAATCATGTCCTCATCAGATTCTGATGGGTGGCGTGAGCAGATGATTGCTCTTATCGGTATGGCTCCTACCGAGGCTGAGGCTGATGTAGAGGAGGGAGAAGAGAAGAAGAAGAGGGAAAGGAAAGCAGCCGGAGCTGCTTTCACGTGGATTCAAAATAACTTTGCGACGTGCCCTTCGGATGCCACTGATGATGTGATCCAGACACATGCTCGTGTGTATATGTGGTATGTTGTGTCGAGGACTTTGTTTCCTGACTCCACTGGCAAGAACGCTCCATGGATGTGGCTGAAGGCGTTGACCGTCTTTGATAGCAAATGGAGCTGGGGTTCAGCGACTCTTGCCTACTTGTACTGACGGGTAGTTGGTCTGTTTTGTGATCAACTCATTTCTTCATTAGCAATGCAAGCTTGCTGTCAAGTTAACATTGTTTTTCTTTCATATGTAGCTGGACGATGCGTGTTGCGGGATCACGATAGTGCGAGCATTGGTGGTAATCTGCTTCTAATTTACGTATGGAGCTGGGAGCGTCGCTGTTGGGCCTGAAGAGCGTCAAGTTTGATCCTTGGTATGCAGATGAACATGACGATTACGGCGCCCCATGTGGGCTTACAAGTGGGATATCGTTTCCGAGATGACGAATGATGTCAATCTCATGTACCAAAAGTGTTGGGGAACGTAGTAATTTCAAAAAATTTCCTACGAACACGCAAGACCATGGTGATGGCATAGCAACGAGAGGGGAGAGTGTCCGTCCACGCACCCTCGTGAGACCGAAAGCGAAGCGTTATAACAACGCGGTTGATGTAGTCGTGCGTCTTCACGATCCGACCGATCCAAGCACCGAACGTCACGGCACCTCCGAGTTACGCACACGTTCAGCTCGATGGCGATCCCGGACTCGATCCAGCAAAGTGTCGGGGATGAGTTCCACAAGACGATCCGACTGCGTGGTACGATGTTGATGCTCCACCGACGCAGGGCTTCGCCTAAGCTCCGCGACGATATGACTTCTCCGGCGCGAGGGCTTCGCCTAAGCTCTCGATGATATGACCAAGTGGAATATGGTGGAGGGGCACCGCACACGGCTAAGGAACGATCCGTAGATCAACTTGTGTGTCATGGGTGCCCCCGCCCCAGTATATAAAGGAGCAAAGGGGGTGCGGCCGGCCATAGGGAGGCGCTGGAGGAGTCCTACTCCCACCGAGTAGGACTCCCCCTCTCCTAGTTGGAGTAGGATTGGGAGGGGAAGAGGGAGGGCGCGCCCCCTCTCCTTGTCCTATTCGGACTAGAGGGGAGGGGGCGCTGCCTGCCCTGGCCGCCCTTCCTCTTCTCCTTGTGGCCCATTAAGGCCCATATACCCCCGGGGTTCAGTACCCCGGTGTTCGATAACTTCTGTTTTCATTCGAACCCTTCGAAGTCCAAACATAGGCTTCCAATATATCAATCTTTATGTCTCGACCATTTGAGACTCCTCGTCATGTCCGTGATCATATCCGGGACTCGAACAACCTTCGGTACATCAATACTTATAAACTCATAATGAACTCGTCATCGAAGCGTTAAGCGTGCGGACCCTACGGGTTCGAGAACTATGTAGACATGACCTAGAACCATTCTTGGTCAATAACCAATAGCGGAACCTGGATGCTCATATTGGTTCCTACATATTCTACGAAGATCTTTATCGGTCAAACCGCATAACGACATCGTTGTTCCTTTGTCATCGGTATGCTACTTACCCGAGATTCGATCGTCGGTATCCAATACCTAGTTCAATCTCGTTACGGTAAGTCTCTTTACTCGTTCCGTAATACATCATCTCACAACTAACTCATTAGTTGTAATGCTTGCAAGGCTTAAGTGATGTGTATTACCGAGAAGGCCAGAGATACCTCTCCGACAATCGGAGTGACAAAACCTAATCTCTAAATCGCCAACCCAACAAGTACCTTTGGAGACACCTGTAGTACTCCTTTATAATCACCCGATTCGTTGTGACGTTTGGTAGTACCAAAGTGTTCCTCCGTAAACGGGAGTTGCATAATCTCATAGTTACAGGAACATGTATAGGTCATGAAGAAAGCATTAGCAATATACTAAGCGATCAAGTGCTAAGCTAACGGAATGGGTCATGTCAATCACATCATTCTCCTAATGAGGTGATCCCATTAATCAAATGACAACACATGTCTATGGTTAGGAAACACAACCATCTTTGATTAATGAGCTAGTCCAAGAGAGGCATACTAGTGACTATCTGCTTGTCTATGTATTCACACATGTATTATGTTTCCGGTTAATACAATTCTAGCATGAATAATAAACATTTATCATGGTATAAGGAAATAAATAATAACTTTATTATTGCCTCTAGGGCATATTTCCTTCATCTCCCACTTGCACTAGAGTCAATAATCTAGATTACATAGTAATGATTCTAACACCCATGGAGTTTTGGTGCTGATCATGTTTTGCTCGTGGAAGAGGCTTAGTCAACGGTCTGCAACATTCAGATCCGTATGTATTTTGCAAATCTCTATGTCTCCCACTTGGACTTGGTCCCGAATGGAATTGAAGCGTCTCTTGATATGTTTGGTCCTCTTGTGAAATCTGGATTCCTTTGCCAAGGCAATTGCACCAGATTGTCACGAAAGATCTTCATCGGTCCCGATGCACTAGGTATGACACCTAGATCGAAATGAACTCTTTCATCCAGACTCCTTCATTTGCTGCTTCCGAAGCAGCTATGTACTCCGCTTCACATGTAGATCCCGCCACGACGCTTTGTTTAGAACTGCACCAACTGACAGCTCCACCGTTTAATAAAAACACGATCCGGTTTGCGATTTAGAATCGTCCGGATCGGTGTCAAAGCTTACATCGGCGTAACCATTTACGACTAGCTCTTTGTCACCTCCATATCGAGAAACATATCCTTAGTCCTTTTCGGTATTTCAGGATGTTCTTGACCGCTGTCCATGATCCACTCTGGATTACTTTGGTACCTTCCTGCCAAGCTTACAGCTAAGCATCGTCAGTCTGGTACACAGCATTGCATACATGATAGAGCCTATGGCTGAAGCATAGGGAACATCTTTCATTTTCTCTCTATCTTCTGCTGTGGTCGGGCATTGAGTCGACTCAATCTTACACCTTGTAATACAGTAAAAACCTTTCTTTGCCTGATCCATTTTGAACTTCTTCAAAACTTTATCAAGGTATGTCCTTTGTGAAATTCCAATTAAGCGTCTTGATCTATCTCTATAGATCTTGATGCCCAATATGTAAGTAGCTTCACCGAGGTCTTTCATTGAAATTTTTTTATTCAAGTATCCTTTTATGCTATCCAGAAATTCTATATCATTTCCAATCAATAATATGTCGTCCACATATAATATTAGAAATGCTACTGAGCTCCCACTCACTTTCTTGTAAATACAAGCTTCTCCAAAAGTGCAGATAAACCCATATGCTTTGATCACACTATCAAAGCGTTTATTCCAACTCCGAGAGGCTTGCACTGCACCATAAATTGATCGCTGGAGCTTGCACACCTTGTTAGTACCCTTTGGATCGACAAAACCTTCTGGTTGCATCATATACAACTCTTCTTCTAGAAATCCATTCAAGAATGCAGTTTTACATCCATTTGCCAAATTTCATAATCATAAAATGCGGCAATTGCTAACATGATTCGGACAGACTTAAGCATCGCTACGGTGAGAAAGTCTCATCGTAGTCAACCCCTTGAACTTGTCGAAAACCTTTCGCAACAAGTCGAGCTTTGTAGACAGTTATATTACCATCGGCGTCGGTCTTCTTCTTAAAGATCCATTTATTCTCAATGGCTTGCCGATCATCGGGCAAGTCAACCAAAGTCCATACTTTGTTCTCATACATGGATCCCATCTCAGATTTCATGGCTTCCAGCCATTTTGCGAATCTGGGCTCACCATCGCTTCTTCATAGTTTGTAGGTTCGCCATGGTCAAGTAACATGACTTCCGAATAGGATTACCGTACCACTCAGTGCGTATTTTACTCTGGTTGACCTCGAAGTTCAGTAGTAACTTGATCTGAAGCTTCATGATCATCATCATTAGTTTCCTCACTAATTGGTGTAGTTGTCACAGAACCATTTCTTGTGATGAACTACTTTCAATAAGGGAGCAGATCTGATTATCTCATCAAGTTCTACTTTCCTCCCACTCACTTCTTTCGAGAGAAACTCCTTCTCTAGAAAGGATCCGAATTTAGCAACGAAAATCTTGCCTTCAGATCTGTGATAGAAGGTGTACCCAACAGTCTCCTTTGGGTATCCTATGAAGACACATTTTTCCGATTTGGGTTCGAGCTTATCTGGTTGAAGTTTCTTCACATAAGCATCGCAGCCCCAAACTTTAAGAAACGACAACTTTGGTTTCTTGCCAAACCACAGTTCATACGGTGTCGTCTCAGCGGATTTAGATGGTGCCCTATTTAGCGTGAATGCGGCCGTCTCTAAAGCATATCCCCAAAACGATAGCGGTAAATCAGTAAGAGACATCATAGATCGCACCATATCAAGTAAAGTACGATTCGACGTTCGGACACACCATTTCTCTGTGGTGTTCCGGTGGCGTGAGTTGCTAAACTATTCCACATTGTTTCAAATGTAAACCAAACTCGTAACTCAAATATTCTCCTCCACGATCAGATCGTAGAAACTTTATTTTCTTGTTACGATGATTTTCCACTTCACTCTGAAATTCTTTGAACTTTTCAAATGTTTCAGATTTGTGTTTCATTAAGTAGATATACCCATATCTACTCAAATCATCTGTGAAGGTGAGAAAATAACGATACCGCTGCGTGCCTCAACATTCATTGGACCACAAACATCGGTATGTATGATTTCCAACAAATCAGTTGCTCGCTCCATAGTTCCGAGAACGGCGTTTTGGTCATCTTGCCCATGAGGCACGGTTCGCAAGTACCAAGTGATTCATAATCAAGTGATTCCGTAAGCCCATCGGTATGGAGTTTCTTCATGCGTTTTACACCGATATGACCTAAACGGCGATTACCACAAATAAGTTGCATTATCATTATCAACTCTGCATCTTTTGGTTTCAACATTATGAATATGTGTATCACTACTTGTCGAGATTCAACAAGAATAGACCATTCTTCAAGGGTGCATGACCATAAAAGATATTACTCATATAAATAGAACAACCATTATTCTCTGATTTAAATGAATAACCGTCTCGCATCAAACAAGATCCAGATATAATGTTCATGCTCAACGCTGGCACCAAATAACAATTATTTAGGTCTAAAACTAATCCCGAAGGTAGATGTAGAGGTAGCGTGCCGACCGCGATCACATTGACTTTGGAACCATTTCCCACGCGCATTGTCACCTCGTCCTTTGCCTAGTGCTCGTCTATTCCGTAGTCCTGTTTGAGTTGCAAATATTAGCAATGAACCAGTATCAAATACCAGTGCTACTACGAGCTCTAGTAAGGTACACATCAATAACATGTATATCACATATACCTTTGTTCACCTTGCCATCCTTCTTATCCGCCAAATACTTGGGGCAGTTCCGCTTCGATGTCGATCGCTTGCGGTAAAAAACACTCTCGTTTCAGGTTTAGGTCCAGACTTGGGTTTCTTCTCTTGATCAGCAACTTTCTTGCTGTTCTTTTGAAGTTTCCTTCTTCTTCCCTTTGCCCTTTTCTTGAAACTAGTGGTCTTGTTGACCATCAACACTTGATGCTCTTTCTTGATTTCTACCTCCATGCTTTTAGCATTGCGAAGAGCTCAGAATTGTCTTAGTCATTCCTTGCATATTATAGTTCATCACGAAGCTCTTGTAGCTTGGTGGCGTGATTGGAGAATTCATCAATGACACTATCATCCGGAAGAGTAACTCCCAGTTGAATCAAGTGATTATTATACCCGGACATTTTGAGTATATGTTCACCGACGAACTATTCTCCTCCATCTTGCAGCTATAGAACTTATTGGAGACTTCATATCTCTCAATCCGGGCATTTGCTTGAAATATTAACTTCAACTCTGGAACATCTCATATGCTCCATGACGTTCAAAACGTCGTTGAAGACCCGGTTCTAAGCCGTAAAGCATGGCACACTGAACTATTGAGTAGTCATCACTTTGCTTTGCGGACGTTCACAACTTCGGCTCAGCTCCTGCAGAAGAGCTGTCACCCGGCGGTGCTTCGGGGCGTAATTTTTCGTGCAGCAATGAGGATAATCCTCAAATTACGGACCCAGTCCGTGTAATTGCTACCATCATCTTTCAACTTTGCTTTCTCAAGGAACGCATTAAAATTCAACGGAACAACAGACGAGCCATGTATCTACAATAAACATAGACAAGCAAAATACTATCGGTACTAAGCTCATGATAAATTTAAGTTTAATTAATCATATTAAAACTCCCACTTAGACAGACATCTCTCTAGTTATCTAAGTGATTACGTGATCCAAATCAACTAAACCATGTCCGATCATCACGTGAGATGGAGTAGTTTCAATGGTGAACATCACTATGTTGATCATATCTACTATATGATTCACGTTCGACCTTTCGGTCTCCGTGTTCCGAGGCCATATCTGTTATATGCAAGGCTCGTCAAGTTTAACTTTGAGTATTCATGGCGTGCAACTGTTTTGCACCGTTGTAGATGGACGTAGAACTTATCACACCGATCATCACGTGGTGTCCGGGTACTCTTAACTTTGGCAACGGTGCATACTCGTGGAGAACACTTCTTGATAATTTTAGTGAGAGATCATCTTATAATGCTACCGTCAATCAAAGCAAGATAAGATGCATAAAGGATAAACATCACATGCAATCAATATAAGTGATATGATATGGTCATCATCATCTTGTGCTTGTGATCTCCATCGCCAAGCACCGCCATGATCACCATTGTCACCGCGCGCGACACCTTGATCTCCATCGTAGCATCGTTGTCGTCTCGCCAACTATTGCTTCTACGACTATCGCTCTTCGCTTAGTGATAAAGTAAAGCAATTACATGGCGTTGCATTTCATACAATAAAGCGACAACCATATGGCTCTGCCATTGCCGATAACTCGGTTACAAAACATGATCATCTCATACAATAAAATATAGCATCACGTCTTGACCACATCACATCACAACATGCCCTGCAAAAACAAGTTAGGCGTCCTCTACTTTGTTGTTGCAAGTTTTACGTGGCTGCTACGGGCTGAGCAAGAACCGTTCTTACCTACGCATCAAAACCACAACGATAGTTTGTCAAGTTGGTGATGTTTTAACCTTCGCAAGGACCGGCGTTGCCACACTCGGTTCAACTAAAGTGAGAGAGACAGACACCCGCGGTCACCTTTAAGCAACGAGTGCTCGGGCGGTGAAACCAGTCTCGCGTAAGCGTCTGCGTAATGTCGGTCCGGGCCGCTTCATCTCACAATACCGCTGAACCAAAGTATGACATGCTGGTAAGCGGTATGACTTATATCGCCCACAACTCACTTGTGTTCTACTCGTGCATATGACATCAACGCATAAAACCAGGCTCGGATGCCATCATGGGGAACGTAGTAATTTCAAAAAATTCCTACGAACACGCAAGACCATGGTGATGGCATAGCAACGAGAGGGAGAGTCCGTCCACGTACCCTCGTGAGACCGAAAGCGAAGCGTTATAACAACGCGGTTGATGTAGTCATACGTCTTCACGATCCGACCGATCCAAGCACCGAGCGTCGGCACCTCCGAGTTCTGCACACGTTCAGCTCGATGGCGATCCCGGACTCGATCCAGCAAAGTGTCGGGATGAGTTCCGTCAAGACGACGTGGTGGCGATGTTGATGCTCCACCGACGCAGGGCTTCGCCTAAGCTCGCGACAATATGACTTCTCCGCGCAGGCTTCGCCTAAGCTCTCACGATGATATGACCGAAGTGGAATATGGTGGAGGGGGCACCGACACGGCTAAGGAACGATCCATAGATCAACTTGTGTGTCATGGGGTGCCCCCCCTGCCCAGATATAAAGGAGCAAAGGGGGGGTGCGGCCGGCCCTAGGGAGGCGCGCCTGGAGGAGTCCTACTTGTTGGAAATATGCCCTAGAGGCAATAATAAATAAGTTATTATTATATTTCCTTGTTCATGATAATCGTTTATTATTCATGCTATAATTGTATTGACCGGAAACAGCAATACATGTGTGGATACATAGACAACACCATGTCCCTAGTAAGCCTCTAGTTGACTAGCTCGTTGATCAATAGATGGTTACGGTTTCACGACCATGGACATTGGATGTCATTGATAACGGATCACATCATTAGGAGAATGATGTGATGGACAAGACCCAATCCTAAGCCTAGCACAAAGATCGTGTAGTTCAGATGTCAAGCTTTTCTAATGTCAAGTATCTTTTCCTTAGACCATGAGATCGTGCAATTCCGGATACCGTAGGAGTGCTTTGGGTGTATCAAACGTCACAACGCGTAATCTGGGTGACTATAAAGGTGCACTACGGTATCTCCGAAAGTGACCATTGGGTTGACACGGATCGAGATGGGATTTGTCACTCCGTAGACGGAGAGGTATCTCTGGCCCACTCGGTAGGACATCATCATAATGTGCACAATGTGACCAAGGGGTTGATCACGGGATGATGTGTTACGGAACGAGTAAAGAGACTTGCGTAACGAGATTGAACAAGGTATCGGGATACCGACGATCGAATCTCGGGCAAGTGCAATACCGCTAGACAAAGGGAATTGTATACGGGATCGATTGAGTCCTTGACATCGTGGTTCATCCGATGAGATCATCGTGGAACATGTGGAGCCAACATGGGTATCCAGATCCGCTGTTGGTTATTGACCGGAGAACGTCTCGGTCATGTCTCGCTTGTCTCCGAACCCGTAGGGTCTACACACTAAGGTTCGGTGGCGCTAGGGTTATATAGGAAGCTTGTATGTGGTTACCGAATGTTGTTGAGTCCGGATGAGATCCCGGACGTCACGAGGAGTTCGGAATGGTCCGGAGGTAAAGATTTATATATGGAAAGTTGTTGTTGGGTTCCGAAAAAGTTCGGGTTTTTTCGGTATTGTACCGGAAGCTTCGGAAGGTTCGGAGGATTCGGAGGGGTCCGGAGGTCCGGAAATTGTTCCACCACGTCCAATACAGTAGCATGGGCTGTAGGGGGCGCCCTAGCCATAATGGGCCAAGGGAACCAGCCCCCAAGGCCCATGCGCATGGGAGGGGGAAACCCTAAGGGAGGGCCTCCACTTGACTTGGGAGGCACTCCTCCCCTCTTGGCCGCCCCCAAGTCCCATCTAGGGCTGGCCGCACCCCTTGGGGTGGGAAACCCTAAAGGGGCGCAGCCCTCTTTCCCCTATATATACTTGAGGTTTTGGGCTGCCCAACAGACATGAGTTCTCTCCTCTTGGTGCAGCCTGCCTCCTCCTCCTCCTCTCCTTGGTGCTTGGCGAAGCCTGCTGGATTGCCACGCTCCTCCATCACCACCATGCCGTTGTGTTGCTGCTGGATGGAGTCTTCCTCAACCTCTCCCTCTCTCCTTGCTGGATCAAGGCGTGGGAGGCGCCACCGGGCTGTACGTGTGTTGAACGCGGAGGTGCCGTCCGTTCGGCACTTGATCATCGGTGATTTGAATCACGGCAGTCGACTCCTTCAACCCCGTTCACTTGAACGCTTCCGCTTAACGATCTACAAGGGTATGTAGATGCACTCTCCTTCCCTCGTTGCTAGTTTCTCCATAGATAGATCTTGGTGACACGTGGGAAAATTTTGAATTTCTGCTCGTTCCCCAACAAAGGCATCATGAGCTAGGTCTATTGCGTAGATTCTTTGCACGAGTAGAACACAAAGTAGTTGTGGGCGTTGATTTTGTTCAATATGCTTACCGTTACTAGTCCAATCTAGTTTCGACGGTATTGTGGGATGAAGCGGCCCGGACCGACCTTACGTACACTTACGTGAGACAGTTCCACCGAACGACATGCACTTGGTGCATAAGGTGGCTAGCGGGTGCCGCCTCTCCACTTTAGTCGGAACGGATTCGATGAAAAGGGTCCTTATGAAGGGTAAATAGCAATTGGCATATCACGTTGTGGTTTTGCGTAGGTAAGAAACGTTCTTGCTAGAACCCATAGCAGCCACGTAAAACATGCAAACAACAATTAGAGGACGTCTAACTTGTTTTTGCAGGGTATGCTATGTGATGTGATATGGCCAAGAAGAATGTGATGAATGATATGTGATGTATGAGATTGATCATGTTCTTGTAATAGGATTCACGACTTGCATGTCGATGAATATGACAACCGCAGAAGCCATAGGAGTTGTCTTTATTTATTGTATGACTTGCGTGTCATTAAACAACGCCATGTAATCACTTTACTTTATTGCTAACCGGTAGCCATAGTAGTAGAAGTAATAAGTTGGCGAGACAACTTCATGGAGACACGATGATGGAGATCATGATGATGGAGATCATGGTGTCATGCGGTGACAATGATGATCATGGAGCCCGAAGATGGAGATCAAAGGAGCAATATGATATTGGCCATATCATGTCACTACTATATAATTGCATGTGATGTTTATTATGTTTATGCATCTTGTTTACTTAGAACGACGGTAGTAAATAAGATGATCCCTTACAAATTTCAAGAAGTGTTCTCCCCGACTGTGCACCGTTGCTACAGTTCGTCGCTTCTAAGCACCACGTGATGATCGGGTGTGATGGATTCTTACGTTCACATACAACGGGTGTAAGACAGATTTACACAGCAAAACACTTGGGGTTAACTTGACGAGCCTAGCATGTGCGGACATGGCCTCGAACACGGAGACCGAAAGGTCGAGCATGAGTCGTATAGTAGATACGATCAACATGAAGATGTTCACCGATGATGACTAGTCCGTCTCACGTGATGATCGGACACGGCCTAGTTGACTCGGATCATGTAATCACTTAGATGACCGAGGGATGTCTATCTCGAGTGGGAGTTTATAAGATGAACTTAATTATCTTGAACATAGTCAAAAGACCTTTTGCAAATTATGCCGTAAGCTCGCGCTTTAGTTCCACTGTTTAGATATGTTCCTAGAGAAAATATAGTTGAAAGTTGAAAGTAGCGATTATGCGGACATGAAAGCTTATGTCCTTAATGCACCGCTCGGTGTGCTGAACCCCAAGCGTCGTTTATGGATGTTGCGAACATCGGACATACATGTTTTGATAACTACGTGATAGTTCAATTAAATGGTTTAGAGTAGAGGCACCAAAGGCGTTTTCAAAGCGTCGCGGAACATATGAGATGTTTCAAGGGCTGAAATTGGGATTTCAGGCTCGTGCCCACGCCAAGAGGTATGAGACCTCCGGCGATTTTCTTAGCCTGCAAACTAAGCGAGAAAGCTCAATCGATGAGCTTGTGCTCAGATTGTCCGAGTGCAACAATCACTTGAATCGAGTGGGAGTTGATCTTCCGGATGAGATAGTGATGTTTCTCCATAGTCATTGCCACCAAGCTGCTAGAGCTTCGTGATGAACTATAACATATCAGGGATAAATATGATGATCCTTGAAGTATTCGCGATGTTTGACACGCGAAAGTAGAAATCAAGAAGGAGCATCAATTGTTGATGGTTGGTGAAACCACTAGTTTCAAGAAGGGCAAGGGCAAGAAGGACACTTCATGAAACGACAAATCAGTTGTTACTCCAAAGAAGAAACCCAAGGTTGAACCCAAACCCGAGACTAAGTGCTTCTGTAATAAGGGGAACAACCACTGGAGCAGAATTACCCTAGATACTTGGTAGATGAGAAGGCTGGCAAGGTCGATAGAAGTATATTGGATATACATTATGTTAATGTGTACTTTACTAGTACTCCTAGTAGCACCAGGGTATTAGATACCGGTTCGGTTGCTAAGTGTTAGTAACTCGAAATAAAAGCTACGGAATAAACGGAGACTAGCTAAAGGTGAGCTGACGATATGTGTTGGAAGTTGTTTCCAAGGTTGATGTGATCAAGCATCGCACGCTCCCTCTACCATCGAGATTTGGTGTTTGCATTGAGCATAGACTTGATTGGATCATGTATATAGCATTACGGTTATTCATTTAAGGAGAATAATGGTTACTCTGTTTATTTGAATAATACCTTCAATGGTCTTGCACCTAAAGGAATGGTTGATTGAATCTTGATTGTAGTGATACACATTTTCATGCCAAATGTATAAGATAGTAATGATAGTATCACTTACTTGTGGCACTGCCATGTAAGTCATATTGGTGTAAAACGCATGAAGAAGCTCCATGTTGATGGATCTTTGGACTCACTCATTTATGAAAAGTTTGAGACATGCGAACCATGTCTATTGGTGTATATGCATGAAGAAACTCCATGCAGATGGATCGTTTGGACTCACTTGATTTTGAATCACTTGAGATATGCAAAACATACCACATGGGCAAGATGACCTAAAAGCCTCGGTTTGATAAGATGGAGCAAGATAGCAACTTGTTGGAAGTAACACATTTTGATGTGTGCAGTCCAATGAGTCTTGAGGCATCAAATGAATATCGTTATGTTCTGACTTCACAAATGATTCGAGTAGATGTTGAGTATATTTACTTGATGAAGCACAAGTCTGAATTATTGAATGGTTCAAGTAATTTCAGAGTGAAGTTGAAGATCATCGTGACAAGAGGATAGAATGTCTATGATATGATCATAGAGATGAATATCTGAGTTACGAGTTTTGGCACACAATTAAGACATTGTGCAAATTGTTTCACAATAAATACCTTTGAACACCATAGTGTGATGGTGTGTCCGAACATCATAGTTGCACCCTATTGGATATGGTGCGATCATGATGTCTCTTATCGAATTACCACTATCGTTCATGGGTTAGGCATTAGAGACAACCACACTCACTTAAATAGGGCACCACGTAATTCCGTTGAGACGACACCGCTTTGGAGAAACCTAAGTTGTCGTTTCTTAAAAGTTTGGGGCTGCGGCGCTTATGTGGAAAAGTTTCAGGTTGATAAGCTCGAACCCAAAGCGGACAAAATGCATCTTCATAGGGCACCCAAAACGGTTGGGTATACCTCCTAATTCAGATCCGAAAGCAATAGGGATTGTTTCTTGAATCGGGTCCTTTCTCGAGGAAAAGTTCGTCTCGAAAAGTTGAGTGGGAGGATGGTGGAGACTTGATGAGGTTATTGAACCGTCATTTCAACTAGTGTGTAGCAGGCACGGAAGTTGTTCCTATGGCGCCTACACCAATTGAAGTAGAAGCTTATGATAGTGATCATGAAGTTTCGGATCAAGTCACTAACGTACCTCGTAGGGTGACAAGGATGCGTACTACTTCAAAGTGGTACAGCAATCCTGTCTTGAAGGTCATGTTGCTAGACAACAATGAACCTACGAGCTATGGAGAAGCGATGGTGGGCCCAAATTCCGACAAGTGGTTAGAAACCATGAAATCCGAGGAAGGATCCATGTATCATAACAAAGCATGGATTTTGGTGGACTTGCCCGATGATCGGCAAGCCATTGAGATGAATGGATCTTTAAGAAGAAGACGGACGTGAACGGTAATGTCACCGTCTGTGAAGCTCGACTTGTGGTGAAGAGTTTTTCACAAGTTCAAGGAGTTGACTACGATGAGATTTTCTCATCTGTAGCGATGCTTAAGTCCGTCGGAATCATGTTAGCATAAGCTGCAATCTGGCAGATGGATGTCAAAATGAGTTTCCTTACCAGTTTTCGTAAGGAAAGGTTGTATGTGATACAATCAGAAAAGTTTTGTCGATCCTAAGGATGCTAAAAGGTATGCTAGCTCCAGCGATCCTTCTGAGGACTGGAGTAAGCATCTCGGAGTTGGAATGTGCGCTTTGATGAGATGATCAAAGATTTTGGGTTTATACAAAGTTTATGAGAAACTTGTATTTCCAAAGAAGTGAGTGGGAGCACTATAGAATTTCTGATGAGTATATGTTGTTGACATATGGATGATCAGAAATAATGTAGAATTTCTGGAAAGCATATAGGGTTATTTGAAAGATGTTTTTCAAAAGAAAACCTGGATTAAGCTACTTGAACATTGAGCATCAAGATCTATGAGGATAGATCAAAAACGCTCAATAGTACTTTCAAATGAGCACATACCTTGACATGATCTTGAAGGTGTTCAAGATGGATCGTCAAAGAAGGAGTTCTTGCCGAGATGTAAGGTATGAAGTTAAGAGTTAAAGCTCGACCACGGCAGAAAAGAGAGAAAGGACGAAGGTCGCCCCTATGCTTCGCAGACGTAGGCTCTATAGTATGTTATCTTTGTGTACTGCACCTGATGTGTGCCTTGCTACATATCCGCAAGAGAGTACAAAGGTGATCAAGGAGTGGATCACCGGATAGCGATCAAAATTATCCTTAGAGGAATAAGGACATGTTTCTCGATTATGGAGGTGATAAAGAGTTCGCGTAAAGGGTTACGTCGATGCAAGCTTTAACACCTATCCGAGTGACTCTGAGAAGCAAACCGGATACGTATAGTGGAGCAACCATTTGGAATAGCTCCAAGTGGAGCGTGAAAGCAGCATTTACAATATGACATAGAGAATTGCGAAGTACACACGGATCTGAAAGGTTCGCACCGTTGACTAAAACCTCTCTCACAAGCAAAACATGATCAAACCCCGAACTCATTGAGACTTAATCACATGGTGATGTGAACTAGTTTAAGACACTAGTAAACTCTTTGGATGTTGGTCACATGGCGATGTGACCTATCAGTGTTAATCACATGGCGATGTGAACTAGATTATTGACTCTAGTGCAAGTGGGAGACTGTTGGAAATATGCCCTAGAGGCAATAATAAATAAGTTATTATTATATTTCCTTGTTCATGATAATCGTTTATTATTCATGCTATAATTGTATTGACCGGAAACAGCAATACATGTGTGGATACATAGACAACACCATGTCCCTAGTAAGCCTCTAGTTGACTAGCTCGTTGATCAATAGATGGTTACGGTTTCCGACCATGGACATTGGATGTCATTGATAACGGGATCACATCATTAGGAGAATGATGTGATGGACAAGACCCAATCCTAAGCCTAGCACAAAGATCGTGTAGTTCAGTATGCTAAAGCTTTTCTAATGTCAAGTATCTTTTCCTTAGACCATGAGATCGTGCAATTCCGGATACCGTAGGAGTGCTTTGGGTGTATCAAACGTCACAACGTAATCGGGTGACTATAAAGGTGCACTACGGGTATCTCCGAAAGTGACCATTGGGTTGACACGGATCGAGATCGGGATTTGTCACTCCGGTGAGCGGAGAGGTATCTCTGGGCCCACTCGGTAGGACATCATCATAATGTGCACAATGTGACCAAGGGGTTGATCACGGATGATGTGTTACGGAACGAGTAAAGAGACTTGCCGTAACGAGATTGAACAAGGTATCGGGATACCGACGATCGAATCTCGGGCAAGTGCAATACCGCTAGACAAAGGGAATTGTATACGGGATCGATTGAGTCCTTGACATCGTGGTTCATCCGATGAGATCATCGTGGAACATGTAGGAGCCAACATGGGTATCCAGATCCCGCTGTTGGTTATTGACCGGAGAACGCCTCGGTCATGTTCGCTTGTCTCCCGAACCCGTAGGGTCTACACACTTAAGGTTCGGTGGCGCTAGGGTTATATAGGAAGCTTGTATGTGGTTACCGAATGTTGTTGAGTCCGGATGAGATCCCGACGTCACGAGGAGTTCGGAATGGTCCGGAGGTAAAGATTTATATATGGAAAGTTGTTGTTCGGGTTCCGAAAAAGTTCGGGTTTTTCGGTATTGTACGGGAAGCTTCTGAAGGTTCGGAGGATTCGGAGGGGTCCGGAGGTCCGGAAATTGTTCCACCACGTCCAATACAGTAGCATGGGCTGTAGGGGGCGCCCTAGCCATAATGGGCCAAGGAACCAGCCCCCAAGGCCCATGCGCATGGGAGGGGGAAACCCTAAGGGAGGGCCTCCACTTGACTTGGGAGGCACTCCTCCCCTCTTGGCCGCCCCAAGTCCCATCTAGGGCTGGCCGCACCCTTGGGGTGGGAAACCCTAAAGGGGCGCAGCCCTCTTTCCCCTATATATACTTGAGGTTTTGGGCTGCCCAATGACATGAGTTCTCTCCTCTTGGTGCAGCCCCCTCCTCCTCCTCCTCCTCTCCCTTGGTGCTTGGCGAAGCCTGCGGGATTGCCACGCTCCTCCATCACCACCATGCCGTTGTGTTGCTGCTGGATGGAGTCTTCCTCAACCTCTCCTCTCTCCTTGCTGGATCAAGGCGTGGGAGACGTCACCGGCTGTACGTGTGTTGAACGCGAGGTGCCGTCCGTTCGCACTTGATCATCGGTGATTTGAATCACGACAGTCGACTCCTTCAACCCCGTTCACTTGAACGCTTCGCTTAACGATCTACAAGGGTATGTAGATGCACTCTCCTTCCCTCGTTGCTAGTTTCTCCATAGATAGATCTTAGTGACACGTAGGAAAATTTTGAATTTCTGCTACGTTCCCCAACACTACTCCCACCGGGAGTAGGACTTCCCCCCCCCCCTTCTCCTAGTTGGAGTAGGATTGGGGGGGAAGAGGGAAGGCGCCGCCTCCTCCTTGTCCTATTCGGACTAGAGGGGAGGGGGCGCGCCTGCCCCGGCCGGCCCTTCCTCTTCTCCCTTGTGGCCCATTAAGGCCCATATACCCCCGGGGTTCCGTACCCCGGTGTTCCCAGTAACTTCCTGTTTTCATTCGAACCCTTCCAAGTCCAAACATAGGCTTCAATATATCAATCTTTATGTCTCGACCATTTCGAGACTCCTCGTCATGTCCGTGATCATATCCGGGACTCGAACAACCTTCGGTACATCAATACTTATAAACTCATAATGAATCGCCATCAAACGTTAAGCGTGGGACCCTACGGGTTCGAGAACTATGTAGACATGACCTAGAACCATTCTTGGTCAATAACCAATAGCGGAACTTGGATGCTCATATTGGTTCCTACATATTCTACGAAGATCTTTATCGGTCAAACCGCATAACGACATCGTTGTTCCCTTTGTCATCGGTATGCTACTTACCCGAGATTCGATCGTCGGTATCCAATACCTAGTTCAATCTCGTCTCGTAAGTCTCTTTACTCGTTCCGTAATACATCATCTCACAACTAACTCATTAGTTGTAATGCTTGCAAGGCTTAAGTGATGTGTATTACCGAGAAGGCCAGAGATACCTCTCCGACAATCGGAGTGACAAAACCTAATCTCAAATACGCCAACCCAACAAGTACCTTTGGAGACACCTGTAGTACTCCTTTATAATCACCCGATTCGTTGTGGCGCTTGGTAGTACCAAAGTGTTCCTCCGTAAACGGAGTTGCATAATCTCATAGTTACAGGAACATGTATAGGTCATGAAGAAAGCATTAGCAATATACTAAACGATCAAGTGCTAAGCTAACGGAATGGGTCATGTCAATCACATCATTCTCCTAATGAGGTGATCCCATTAATCAAATGACAACACATGTCCGTGGTTAGGAAACACAACCATCTTTGATTAATGAGCTAGTCCAAGAGAGGCATACTAGTGACTATCTGTTTGTCTATGTATTCACACATGTATTATGTTTCCGGTTAATACAATTCTAGCATGAATAATAAACATTTATCATGGTATAAGGAAATAAATAATAACTTTATTATTGCCTCTAGGGCATATTTCCTTCAAAAAGTACATTGCCGTGTTGGACACGATTACGCCTGAGCAGGTAAGGAGGTCATTACTTCAGTCCTTTCTCATGCTTGCTTGAAAAATAGTCATCAAATTTGCATTGTTGCCCTGTTTCATAGGTGGTATGGCAGCCATATGGCGCGGGTGAGAGCTTGGGGTACACCACGGAGTTCCGCCTCAACCCGATGTGCTTATGGATAAGGATCTCTGGCTTATGCGGTGCCCACTGATATGCAACTAGGCGGTTGAGTTTCATTTGCCGCATCGCGTGTATCGTCAGTTTGGTCTGTTCCACCCTCACCCGCCGGATTGGGTGGACACGGACAAAGCACTTCATAGGTAAGAGAGCATGTATGCGTATTGTCTAAGCATCGGGACTCCTTTTGATTGTGCTAATGTTTGGTTTTATACCACGCAGGTTGGAAAGGAGAAGGCAGCAGAAGATAAAGGACTGGGACAAGCATCTCCACACCAACATGGCGAGATGTTGACATCTTTCTCCTTCACCTTGTCCAAAGATGCGTCCTCCCACTTGTTCGGCATGTCTTCTTGGTTAGCACACGGTGGCCTCGTCATGGAACCGGATGAAGCCATGCCTACAAAACTGAGAATTATTAGTTAACCCTAACCCCCACTTAACAATAACCACAACCCTAAGACCAACATAACCCTAACACCAACATCAAACACACATAACCCTAACCCTAGCATACTATGAAAGCCTAACCATACCAAATTAGCAAAGAAACATAACATGATTCAACACAAATTTCCAAATCCAAGCAAAAACTAGGGTTTCCCCAAACTAGCAAGATTTGAGCAAATGTGACAATTCCTATGGATGAAAACGAGGGGATCGGAGGAAATTACCTTAAGGGAGGGGTTGGCTTCGAAATCCACGGTCAAATACTCCGGATCTGAGAAGGAATTGAGAGGGGGAGAGAGGAGGGCAGAGGGGAGGCACTGAGCTTCGGATTTGTGTGGAGGGTGGGGGTGTGTGGGGTGGGGATGGGTGGGAGGAGTTGGTGTAGCCTAATAAATGTCCAAGTGTGCAACGCCTAAGGGCAAGGCGCTGCATCAGACTTGTGTGGCGCTTGCCCTTAGGCGTTACACTGGACATGTTATTCAGAGAACAAGAAGCATTCAGTGGGTTTCCACCCCAAAATTTGCTAAGTCGGTGTGCAGCGCCTAAGGGCAAGCGCCACACTATCTTGTCAGCGCCGAGCTGTTAGGCGCAGACAAGAGAATGCAGCGCTTTGCCCTTGGGCGCTGCACACGACTTAGCAAGTTTTGGGGTGGAAAAGCTATCGAACGCTTCGTGCTCTCTCGATCTGCATGTCAGTGTGCAGCGCCTAAGGACAAGGCGTTGACTGTAGTGCGGCGCTTGCCCTTAGGCGCTGCACACCGACTTAGCAAATTTTAGGTGCAAAACCTCTTCGAGTGTTGTTGCTCTGGATCGGCATGTCAGTGTGCAGCGCCTAAGGGCAAGGCGCTGCACTGTGTAGTGTGGCGCCTTGCCCTTAGGCGCTGCACACATGGACATGCTAGTCCAGAGAGCACCAGAGGCATTCCAGTAGGTTATGCACAGTGCAGCGCCTTGCCCTTGGACGCCACACTACACAGTGCAGCGCCTTGCCCTTGGGCGCTGCACTAACTGCTGTTTTCAAATACCTACTGCTTTTTTGTTTTGTGATTCATATAGATGCCACATAATCATATTCAAATTACATGTAGTAGTCCAAAACACAGAAATAGTAGTCCACTCACATAGGCATACACACATAGCACATATACTTGTCCAAATCACATAGTCATACACACATAGCAATAGAGTAGTCCAATCACATAGTCATACACAAACATTGAGCCAAAACACATAGTGGCACAATTTTTGATTCATAAGAGGTCACGGTCCTTGTAGTTTCTTCTTCCTCCTCTCTTCTTCTTCTTATTCTTCTCCCTCCTCCCACCATCAAGGGATCTCACCTTCCCCCTCCGTGTCCTCCACCCCCTTCATTGTTTCCATACCTATGAAAATGGCAATATAATAGTTAGTCACACAATACAAAATGACAACACAAGCATTGAGCCAAAAGAACAAGATCATAGTAAGTCACATACGGCAATGGTCCATTGAGCCAAGAGAACATTCCTCTACTACGGCCGCCGCCAAGGCCAAGATCACCACCACGGCCTCCACCAGCACCACGGCCTAGACCACCACCACGGCCTCTACCGCCACCACCACGGCCTCTACCACCACCACGGCCAAGACCATCACCACGGCCTCTACCACCACCACGGCCAAGACCATCACCACGGCCTCTACCACCACCACGGCCAAGACCATCACCACGGCCTCTACCACCACCACGGCCAAGACCATCACCATGGCCTAGGCCTTCACCACGGCCAAGACCATCACCACGGCCTCTACCACCACCACGGCCAAGACCATCACCACGGCCAAGACCTTCACCACGGCCTCTTCTAAGACCAAGTTGACTCCCTCTTTGTTGCCTAGTTCCTCGTTGGTTTGTTTGATTTGATTGGTTTGGCACTCCGCCACTTGTTTGACTTGGTTGGCTACCCCTTGGTTGACTTGGTTGGCTATCATTTGCTTGGCTTGTGCTTGCACCATTTTTCTTTGATCTCTTTCTTGGTTTGGGACAAGTTCTTGTGTTGTGTCCCCCATGACTGCAGCCCCCACAACGGGATTGCTCACGAGGCTCTTGGAATTGGCCGGTGCCGTATTCTCCACCGCCACCACGGCCCCATCCGTCCATGGCACCTCTAAGATGCTTTGTCTTACGTCTTCCCCGTCTAACGACCTTCAATTCCGGGTCCGGCCATAGTTGAACTCCATGATACTCCGGCCATTGTGATTGGTTCAAGTATGGCTGGAACCGGGGAGCCCATGTATTCTTTACCGTCATGATTGAGAACTCGGACTCCCTCACGGTAAGAGGGTGATTGACGTCCACATTCCTAACCCAGGATGCGTTTAACAAGTGCGAGCATGGGAGATGAAGCAACGATGGCCTCATGCAGCTGCAATCACACCGTGTTAGGGAGACCTTGAAAGCGAGGCCTCCGTGTTGGTGGCCATCGTTTGTGGTTCCTCCAGGCTCTTTCACCTCATACTTCCACTCGTTGTCGTCATATAGTACAGCTTCTTGGGAGTCTGCCTTTCGTGATTGAAATTCCAACCATTCTTCAACCTTTGGTGGGAAATTGTACTTGTGCTTATCCTTGTTCTCACCAAAGAATCTGCTTATCACTCCATTGAGTACTTTAAAAGGTATCCATTCATCTTGTCAAATGTGTATTGAACTATTGTCGCCACGGGTAATGCACGTACACCCTTGAGCACCTTATTGAAGCATTCTCGCCATATTGCTTGTCATTTGACCGCACCTCCGCCATCTTCATCGAAAGCACGTGCCCACATATTCCTTTCGGCAATGTTCTTATTGAGAAACTCGACCGCCGGGTCAAGTTTCTTGTGTCTGAGCAATGCATTGAACAATGTGGCAAACCGCTTGTTGGTGAAAGCGAGACAACAATCCTGAAGATCATCGGCCAACTCCTTGATACCACATGCCCTATAGAAGTTTGCACAAAAGTGCCTCATGCACCATCGATGATGCAACATTGTATGTCCGAGAATGTCAACCACCACCGCATTTAGAATTCCAGGATGGCGATCCGATGTGACACAAATTTCCCTTTCAGCCGGTAATACCCTTGTTCTCAGTTGACGCAAGAACCACTCCCAGTTATCATTGTTCTCCACCTCAACCAAAGCGAAAGCCAAAGGCAACACCTGGTTATTGGCATCACTTGCTATTGCAACCAATAAAGTGCCCTTGTATTGTCCGGTCAAGAGCGTGCCATCAATGGCGATGACGGGCCGACAATGCTCAAAAGCCCTCACACATTGCTCAAAGGCCCAAAATGCACGGCCAAATACTCGGACGGTCCTCCCGTTGTGAATCAATGTTTTGTGCCCATGAGGCTCAACCACGTGAACCATGCCTGGGTTTGTGGCGGCCATAGCTAACAACAACCTAGGGAGTCGGTTGTATGCTTCCTCCCAATTGCCATACAACATCTTGAATGCGGCTTGCTTCGCCTTCCATGCCTTGCCATACTTCACCTTGTAATGAAAGATGGCTTTCACAAGGTCAATGACACTCTTGATGCTCATTGTTGGAAGTGTGGATATTTGGTTGGAAAGCACATGGCGATGAACTCGGACGTGAGTTGTCTGTGTTGTTGGTACACAAGCTTGCCATCCGCATTCTTGTGCCGGCACATGTGATTTGGTAGACAACTCACTATGCGCCAAGTGGGAACTCCTTTCCATGGCCTTGCACGCACAATCCATGGACAACTTGGCACTTCACATTTGACCGTGTAACGCACATTGACGTCTGAGTTGGCCACTTTATGTGGACGGTAATGCGTAACCGAGTAGTTGTCGAGCCACATCTTCAATTCCAAGAAGGATTGAAACTCACAACCGGGATATATCCCGTTCTTGCCGTCTTCCAAATCACGGTGAGAACTTGGCCTAGCTCCAAGAGATATGCATTTGCCACCATCCACAATGGCTTCATCCGCGAGACTAAGATCCTTGAACAATGGTGTCTTGTGATCCCGCCCGAATACCTTCTTGAATGCTTGGGCCTCCTTCGGCGTGAACCCCTCCTCATCAACTTCTTCATCGGGACCATCGTCATCCGAGTCCGATGCATATGCACGGGAAAAAGGGATGGATTGGTCCATTGTCTCTTGCACATGATATTGGTCGAGATCACCCACATTGTTGTCATGAAGATCAACTTCGTTGTCATCCTCCTCGTACTCATCATTCTCCTCTTCAAAAGCTTCATTTTGGTTGTTTGGAGTCTGGCTCAATGTTGGCCAATCTTGTTGCGTGAAATGAGGTTCACTCATTTGATCTTGGTTCATGGGTGGTGGAGTGCTAGCAACCAACGGGGAGGGGTTCCGGTTCAAGTCCAAATTCAAAGTAGACTCAACCTTCTTGGAGGCAAATAACTCAAGAGCCTTGTTTAGAGATTCGGCATTCGTCTCCTTGTATGCAACCCAACGTTGCTCGGAGTTCACACGCATTGTCTTCCAACGGATGTGCATTCCAAAACCAACATTATGCCTTCCCTCGAACTCAACAACGTCACTTGGGTCCATCCAATTCAAATCCTTCCTCACTTGGTCCAAGAGCTCCGCATAGCTAGGACTACTCTCAAACACCATGTCAAGCTCATCCGGGTCCGGCTCAACATTGCCTTTCAAAAAGGCCTCTTTATCCACATGATGAACATAAACACATGTTCTCCCCATCCCTACAATAATCAAAAACACACATATATCAAGTAAGTACTTAACAAAAATATTTGCACACATATGCCCTAACATATATATGAATTAATAACCCTAACCCCCACATAACAATTACCACAACCCTAACCATAGCATAACCCTAACACCAACATCAAACACACATAACCCTAACCCTACATACTATGGAAGCCTAACCAACCCAAATTAGCAAAGAAACATAACATCATTCAACACAAATTTGCAAATCCAAGCAAAAACTAGGGTTTCCCCAAACTAGCAAGATTTGAGCAAATGTGACAATTCCTATGGATGAAAACGAGGGGATCGGAGGAGATTACCTTAAGGGAGGGGTTGGCTTCAAAATCCACGGTCAAATACTCCGGATTTGCAAGATTTTAGAAGAATTTGAGAGGGGGGAGGGGAAGAGAGGAGGGGCGCAAGTCTAAGGGTTTGGGTGGTGTGGGGGTGGGAGGGGAGAGAGGGTGGGGTCAGCCCAAGTGGAACACAGGCTGTACAGCACCCAAGAGCTAGGCGCTGCACATTACAGGTGTGGCGCCTAAGCCTTAGGCGCTGCAGTGCTGTCTGTGGGGCCGCAACTGGACCAGGGCTGCCACGCTGGCAGGAGGTGCAACGCCTAAGTCAGAGGCGCTGCATAGTAGTGTGCGGTGCCCAGCTGTCGGGCGCCACACGAGAGGGTCAGTAGAGCGAAAAATTTTCAGAAGCAAGTCATTTTGTGATTTGATTTGAGCCTCGGGTCAAATATGTGATTTCACTCGGCACATCGATCAGCAGGGTGTCGAAGTGCAGCTCCAGTGTTGATGTAGGGGAGACCCAGGCCCGAGGCCCGGCCATCTTCTTCGTAGCATGGGCGCCGCAAGAAGCTGGAGTACACGCGGACAGTTTGCATCAACGCTCCGGCATGGATTCCTTGGAGATCAGTTTGCATCTCTTCGATGATGCAGGGATCATCATCCACCAAAATCTGTTTCAAAATTCAAATTCATCACTCCATTTGCCCGTGCACCCCTCGCGCTGCCGGCCCTCTCTAACTACGGCGATGGTTTGCGCCGCAACCGAGTGGCCCCTGGGTGTCATCGATGGTCAGTGCCTCATTGGTCAACGACGCAATGGCGTGGCGATCGACGCTGATACAGGCTTTGCTCATGCCTAGCGTTGTGTACTTCTGGATCATCATCTGAACCACTGACTATACAAACGAATGAAGAGGGAGCAATCCATATGCAATTCAGACTCGAAACAGAAAACGGAAAAAACCTTTCCAAGTTGTGTCCAGAAACTCTTACACTGCTAGTCGATGCCGCTTTACAAGACAAGGAAAACACTGAGCAACCATATTTCCTTCAGAAAAATGGAAATGGCATAGGACCCACATAATTCCATGTTTCATGTAGCCGATCGAGCATTTAACCAAACAGTAACAGAAGTACACCTGATATGCTGAACAGAGATACAGTTCGCGCTCGACATGATCGCGAGGTGACTTGCATGATTGACACTTAAACTTCCTAACAGACAAGAAACCGGCTTTAGAAACCGAAATACAATTCTCTAGCCACATCATCATGATGAACTGAACGAGGACAACCACGACTGATCACAACTGACTTGCACCCTTCATGCTTAAACTCCTCAAAAGAAACGAAACAACCTGATGTTAGTAGATTGGAAGAAGCCAACGGCAGCAGACTAAAGATGATGGGTTTTTCCATTTCGCAATGCATCACTATTGAGCGGTACGTCAGAGATCAATGAGTCTTCGCTAGCGCCAACAATCTGCCACGATCTGAAAAAAAAAACACCAAGCACAAAACTCTTAACCAACTGTCCATCTCAAAACATATAATTTGATGTGCCGTTGTACTTATAACTAGTCCCAAAGGTTACAAGACTGCATGTGACATGTGAGAGCTTCAGCTATGCTAGAAAGTAACTTGATGCATCTTAACGGAAAAAAATTGAAGCAATGTAAAGTGATAATACAATATCAACAAGGTTGACTAGATATTTAGCAATCTCTATTTTAAGCTAGCGGGCACTTCGTGCTTTCAACTATTTGACCAATCAACAGCAACAGCGAAAAGGAGACATTTTATTCCATGGATCGCTCCATATAGTAGCACAAGGTTTTCAGGTAGAAGAATAATCGGACCTGAGTCCAGAATTCAGAAATGGCCACAGAAACAAGAGGTGACTTCTATTTTATGACATCAAACCCTGACATCAGTTTCCAAGTTTTTAGTAAAAGTAAGAAACATCCGAGTCCCGCACCTGTCAGAATCTATTTACAAATGATAAATATTTTTTGGTGAAACTAAGTTATGAGTTGGATCCTTGTATCACCACTTGTTTGTCCAAAAAGTCGGGTACTACTACTTGACAGATCTTTGAAGAAGATATCAACATTGAAGTCATAATAAAATGTCAAGAACGGGAAATGACATAGATAACACAGAATTTTTGTTCCAAGTAGATGGGCCGAGCATTAGGCAAACAGTAACTGAAATATGCCTCACATATTAATCTGACATAAAAAAATTGACATTACGATCAGGATGAATTAAACAAGACAACAACAATTGATCCTAAGGACTTGCACAATTTTTATGTAAACTGCTGAACAGAGAATAGACGATTTGATACTTATTAGTAGCAGCTCGAAAAGAAACCAGCAGTGCACTTTGTTTAGTTAATCCTTGTTAGCGATAGCAATGTGCCATGATCTAAAATATAGCATGCACAAAACTCATAACTAACTCTAAGTCAGCATTCCACTTTGGTGGGTTATGTGCTAGTACCAATTCCAGTGGCTGCAAGACTGAGAGCTTGAGATGTGACCTTCAGCTATGCCACAAAGTAACAAAAAAAAATTTATAAGAAGGTCTGAAACAAGGTAACAGGATTCAGATTAACATGTTTGTGTGCATATATTCGACCGATGCATGGTCATGATCCTTAACATGTCAAATCTCATAACATAAACAACATTATGTTTTCCAGTGTCATATACCAAGTTTTCTCTAGCACAGAGAATTGTCCTTTGCAAGCTCCATATGTAAATATAACTAACACATATTACTTGCATCATGACTAACTATTCGCAAACAACAAACAACTAATTAAGCAAACATACACAAGCTGTAACGAAAATGCAAGACAACAGACAGGAAGCAAGGGCTAGCACCTATACCTGGAGTGTAGAAGCTCATGTAGGGTAGGACGCTAAAGTACTCCCCGGGCTCGTCAACCTTCCTGACTCGCCCTGACTTTAGCTCTATCGCGAATAAGCCAGCATCTGTGCTTATAAAGATGACACCCACACCCTCTGCGGAACCAACCACAAATGGTTCCCAATCGAGATCGACATCGGGTATAATTGTATCCAGCTCGATGACCCTGCATTGCACCCATTCTGCAGCTGCTTCTGAATCCACCTTCCGTGACCACAAACAAAGGCTAGAATTATTGATGCAGGCAAACCCCAGCGAACTGTCCTCCATCACCATGAGAGCCATTGGGGCCAAATCGTGTGGCGGCTGGCTAATCATGGAGAAGCACTTGTTTGGCAAGTTGTACTTGAGGATTTTGTCAACCGACCGAAGTGTGAAGTAGACTGCATCTCCAATGACGGCTGCTCGCCGAGGCATGACATAGGGCAGGTGGTAGAGGTTTTTTGCAATGTCATCTCGCTTGAGCTGGGCATAGCCTTCACAACCATCGTCGAGGCATACTGGCGCACTCCACGCACCTGTCACCGATGAGTACACGGTTGCCCTAACGACACGGTCGTCGTCGCCGGTGGCCAGGAAGGCCACGCGGAAGGGGCCGCCTTGGCAGTCGAGATGTTGGCAGCCATCGGCGGCGCAGAACACCGCGGCGGTCCAGATGAGCGAATCGAAGCCCACCGCGGGCACGACGCGTCGGTCGCCCGTGACGGGGTCCGAGACGACGAAAACCAGGCGCCCGCCCTGCACCATGTGGACGAGCACGCGGCCGTGGCGGCAGTCGAGGGGGGTGGGGTGCTCGCCGTCGGAGCCCGGGTAGGGGAAGTCCGGCATGGACGTGGTGGAGGCGAAGCGGTGCGCGGGGCCTCCTTGGAGGACCTGGAGCAGGTGGAGGAGGCCGAGGAGGGGAGGGGCTCCGTGGAAGGCGCGGTAGCGGCGGCGGAAGGCGGGGTCGCAGACGATGCGGAGCCACGACTTGCAGACGATGGCGGCGCGGAAGAGGTGCTCGGGCTCGTCCGGCGGGAGGCGGAGGAGGACCTCGCCGAGGAGGTCGTCCATCAGCTCCGGCCGTGTCGCCATGGTCGGCGGAATGGACGGGGGGTCGCCGCCGGGTCGCGTGAGACGGGCAGGCACGCACGGCCCGTTGTACTTGGTTCGGTTCGACCAGGGTCTTTTTTTTTTTACGGGCGGATCTTGGCCGCAGGCAGGGCGCGTGGCCTTTTTAAATTCTCAGAAAATAAATAGTAAAACGTTTTCCTGCAAATTGTTATTGGAAGAAAAAAAAACAAGAACATCGACATGCATTTTTTTAAATTTTGAGATCTACTCCCTCCGTTCCTAAATAATTGTCTTTATAAAGATTTCAATAAGTGACTACATACGGAGCAAAATGAGTGAATCTACACTCTAAAACATGTCTACATACATCCGTATGTTGTAGTCCATTTGAGATGGCTAGAAAGACAATTATTTGGGAACGGAGGGAGTAGATGCATATTTTGAGATCGAGATGCATCTTTTCCGATTTAAAAGATTTTTTACTTAATAATAGTACATATGCATTTTTTTTGCGGGAATATAGTACATATGAATTTGTAAGCTCAATCGCGCAATAGGACGAGTGGATGCATTTGAAGGTTCCCATCAACCCTCCCCTTCCCCTGCAGTGTCTCGAAACCCTAGTCGCCAAAGCGAACCAGCGAGAGAGGAGGGAGCAAGAACCCCGTACTTCGACATCACCAGGGTTCCTCCACCTTTGTCGACCATTCCAGTGATTTTCTTAGTTTCTTCGCTAGGTTTTTTCTTCGGTTATTTTATTTTTTCACCATTTTCTTTGTTTTATTCCATCTTTTACTGATTTTCCTTTTTTGGGTCTTTTGTCCTTCTCTCAATGTTTATTGATTTTTCCTTTTCTTTATATTTCTCCTGTCTTTTTTTGTTTATTTCTTAGTTTTCATCATATTTCTTTAGGTTTTTTTCTTTGTTTTCTCATGACAGTTTTCTTTGGGTTTCCTTTGTTTTCTAGAGTGTTTTTATTGTTTCTTCGATTTTCACAGCTTTTTTTAAACACATCTCAACATTTTTCATACAAATTTGTACCATTTGCATATACATCTGGAACATTTTAAAGATATACTTAACATTTTTTAAATAAAATTTATGCTTGATGACTACCTTTTCATACACATAGTACATTTTGGTATATATCAGAAACTCTTTTTGATACAATTTAAACATATTATTAACATTTTTTACATAAGATCAACATTTTTAAAAATACCCTTTATGTTCATGTTGTTTAATGCACATTCAATATTTTCATATATACCAGGAATATTTTTATACGAGTTAATATTTTTAAATAGATGATACATTATTTTCAAAAAAAGTATTTGATGACTACTTTTCATAAACATTTTATATTTATAGTATATATATCAGTAAAAAATTATACATGGTTAACATTCTTTAAACACATTATTAACATTTTGTTGATACATGATCAACATTTTTTATTTATCTCCAGTTTTTAATACACATTCTACTTTTTCATACATCAGAAATATTTTTATACACATGCAAAAATTTAATTAGATAATTAGGTTTTTTAATACTTGATTAAATTTTTAAAATACATTACCAAGTTTTTCATACATGTATTATTATTGTGTACACTTTTTTGTATACATGAGATAAAATAATTCTAAACACATTTAATATTTTACAAATGCTAGATTCACATTTTAAATATTTTATGTAAAGTGTTTTTTGTAATATATATTTTTAGACTATTTGGAAGTATAAGCAAAAGTAAAAAAAGAAAGGCAAAAAATGAAAAGAAAATCGAAAAGTAAGGAGGTTGTGCCTCCCATGAGCTGGTCTCATCCACCACAACGTCTCGCGCGCTCTGATCCAAACCAAACAGCAAAATTTCAGAGAGCAACTAATCAAGGAGTACTCCTTCGGGAGCCCCCGCAAGGATCAGTTGGGGTGGGTTGGGAGCATGCCACTTGGCACGCTCTCATCCGCCACCATGTGTAGCGCTTTTGATGCTCCCTTCGGATTTTCTCTATTTTTGTGTGTGCGTTTTTTTGTTTTTATATCATTTTTCGAATTTTTTTTGGCTTTTCAGTTTTCCTCTGGTTTTCTCTTAGGTTTTTGAAGAAAATTTATGCGGAAAAACATGTTTTACTTTTTTCCTTTCATGAGAGAGATAGATTTACCTCCCGCGGAGACACGGATTTGCTTACGCCAGAGGCACGACCATGCATCTCACAAAAGGAAAAATATATGTTTTTTCTTACCACATGAGACACGGATTTACTCTCATGGGGGCACCGATCTGCTTCCGCAAGAGGCATCAAAAAAGGTAAAACAAAACACGTTTTTTCCTCTCGCGAGAGACACGGATTTACTTCTCATGGAGATACGGATTTGCTTCTGTGAGAGGCATGGTCATGCCTCTCAATAAAAGAAAAAAAGTGCTCTCAGTTCATGCTTTTTCGTGTAAAAAATTTTTAATCAAATCCGATCACATGAGATCTAGTTTTAAGATCTTGATATAAGGAATCCAACAGTGAAAATGGTTCAAGATTTAGACGCGCGGTTTGAGAGATAAAACATTTTGAATAAACGAATCTATGTGAAAAGGAAAAAATCTCATGTTGCGACAAGTGACGCACGTGCAGTGCAACACTTCTCGGAGCGTTGGGAGTGACCTTTGCGAAGAGTACTTCTTAATTAGTGGTTTCACAAAGTTCAACACGCGTAACAGTCACCGGTAGGATGGCCTACGTGGACTGGGCCACGACCCCTGCCAATCCACGTGGATTTAGCCCAACAAGCCACTCGGGACTCTGGGCCCGAACCAGATGCATCGCTCTCGCGCACCAGCATAGCCTGCGCCGGCAAGTGCAAAAACCCCATTTGTCTAAAAAAAAAGTGCAAACCCTCCTCGTCCGATTCTTCCCAAATTCCCCAACCATGGCGGCTGCAGGCGTCACACGGCGCAGGCTCTCGGCGCTCCTCCTCTCCTCCCGTGCGACACCCCGTCGCTTCCTCCCCCTCACCGGCGCTGCTGCCTCTGCGTCCTCAGCCCACCCCTCTCCGTGGGCGCCGCCGTCGCGAGGGGCGAAGACGGCGCTGCCGGGGAGGCCCGGGTATTCTCCGCTCAACGACCCGTCCCCGAACTGGAGCAACCGGCCGCCCAAGGAGACCATCCTGCTGGATGGCTGCGACTACGAGCACTGGCTCATTGTCATGGAGTTCCCCGCCGACCCCAAGCCCTCCGAGGAGGATATGGTGGCCGCCTACGTCAAGACCCTCACCGCTGTGCTCGGAAGGTATACGCGCTTCTCTGGTCTTATTGTTGGTCAACCCTGTCGAATTGAATATCTTAGTTTGGTTTTCTACATCATCGATTGTAATCTGGTTGTGATATTCATCAGTCTGCTTTTATTTATATTCTTTGAAAGCATTATGTATGTCCGGGAACACCAGCGTTGTCCTTGCTCCTTAGGGTGATGCATCTTCAGGCATATCTGTTTTACGACTAGGGGGATCTTTGATAGTCCCAATCAGTATTAGAGCAACTCTAGCAGAGTCGCCATATCCCCTGTTGCATATGGGATATGGAGGCCCCTGTTGCATATGGGATATGGAGGCCGTGCCCGCGGCCACTGTGCGCAAAGTCCATAATGCGGCCTTCAGATCTTCCTTTTTTTTTTTGCATCGACTAAAAAATTCTCACACAATTTGAGGGATTAAAACACTAATTTAGTAATTTGAGATAACAGTGCATTACAAAGTTGTTACATAGGGGTAGAAAAATCAATGGTCGATCAAACAAATTTCCTCGGCCTTCTTTTCTGGTTGATTGAGCAAGCCCTGAGACCGGCACAACGCTTTCAATCAATCTTGTTTACTACGTCTTGGGAGAAGCATTAGTTGCACCCCACCATGACAATGGTGAATGTAATGCACGGTGCACATGCATATGTGACCAGTCGACTCGTCCTCTACGCACGGCAGTGTGACGGTCCAGCGACCTCGTCTTCGTCCCATTCCTGCCGGCGGCCGGCGAGGTCGGAGACGACTTCTTCAAGACGGGCAAGCACCAGTATGGCGCGGTTTGTTTCGAATGTGCGCCATCTGATGCACTCCCTCTCGGCCGCCAAGTCTGTCTGTTTCTCCTTGTAATGGAGCCAGATGGCATGGTCCCTCTTCGCCGCAACGCCTTCCTGGCATCGGTATGCTTGAAGATTTCTCTAGGGTGGACGGCCGAGACGTGGGTCGCGTAGCGCTCATCCCATGCCTCCTTAACAGAGAGGCGACGGGGAGCACGTGGTGCCCGATATGAGCTACGTGCGTGAGCCCTTGCCTGCTCATATGGGACCTCCACTTAGCCATGCTGGGTATCGCAAACAATGGAGTGTGTTTTGGGCTTCCAATCTGGCCACTCCTCTTGCGCGGCATCCTGCTCCGCGGCCTCCTCCATCGCGCCACGGCGATGCCACTCCTGCTCCACGGCGATGAGGTCGGCCTTCTCCGACGCTTCCTCCTTGTCGAAGATCCGCTCCTCCTCCGAGATTGGGACCAGTCCGACCGCAGGGAAGCGGCATGGTGCAATGAAAAAGAAAGTGGCTACAGGCAGCAGCATTGGAAGTGGAGGTTGTGAGCTATCTGGCTATGGCGCTGGCCTTTTCATAGCCGTGGGCGGCGGGCGGTGAGTGTGGCGTGCGCCAGGAAAATGTGGCGAGAGTGGCCACGGTCAGTTGGCACACGGCAGCCACCATTTATAGGCACGCTTCCCATTGCCATGGGTGAGAGAAGATGGACCGTGTGAGAGGACGAGAACGGCGGTCAACTTCCCGCCAGCGCAAGCGGCTGGCGGATGGAGCGCCCTCCAAACCAACCCCCACAGCCTCCAAATATGGATGCTCGTTGGCCTGATATGGAGCGCCCTCTTCCATAAATTACGGTGACTCGGCGCTCTGCTAGAGTGGCCTTTTCGGCCAAAATCGCCATATTGAAGGTTATTATGCCAATCGGGCTGATATGTCAACCCGGCTAGAGTTCCTCTTACCCATTTACTTGAGGAGGTACACAGTGCACTTTTTAAGTTTTTCTTCTAATTTTGTTTCACAGTATCTCTTCTCTTTAAGCCACCCGAATGACTATTTTTCCTTATGTTGGCTAAAAATACGAACAAGTATTGTTAGTGCAGATTAGGCACATCGCAGTGTCTGCCCAGGTTTTCTTCTTCCTTAAATCGTGTTTTCATTTCCTGTCCAGAAACCATAGCTGAGGATATCATGTCATTGCACTGGAGGTTGATGCCATGTGCCTTCACTTTGCTTGGATTTGGTGAAACCCTTAAATGGTATACGAAGTAGAACTCATCACATTGAAGAGAGAATGAGAGATAAAGCAGAGTAATTGTTGGATAGAAGAAACACAGCATGCAAACCCTCATCTCCACCTTGCATTCTGTCTGAAATAATGCACCACTGGTTTTATTGTTGTTGGTTCGAAAGGGGGCAGCTTGAGTGAGTGAGGGTTTGAATCACGCCCTTGTCAATCAGGTGGCAAGGCAAGTCTCTGATTTGACGGGAGGCTTAAGGAACTTTCTTTTATTTCATTCTTTGAAGTATAATTTACAACTTAACTAACACACTTGATCTCCAACTTTCTAATTATTGATGTACTTCCTGATTAGCAACAGTTGTTGGGCTGTGCTGCTTGCATTGGCTTGTCACATGTTAGCCATAAATTCCTGTATGTTTGTTTCGATTAGTTTATTTCCTCAGAATCAGGTTTCCTAGTTATTTAAGTGCCATCAGTTAGAGATGAATAAGCAAAATGGAAGTCTAAACAAGCTCATGTCAAGTCAAGCACTCGCTTAGCCGTCCTTCCTTGGAAGTAGTTCTTTCCTATAAATTATGGCGAGGATTAACCAGCTTATATGAGGACATGTCAGGCCTATCCAAGTATGTCCAGAGACCGGTTGCCACTATCCAAGTTGTAAGACTGTTGGAGTGTTTTTTCTGTTTGAAAAGTATCCAACACAATACCCCTTCGGTTTATTTGTTGTCATGATTCTGTGGCTCTAGCAAAGAAAACTAAAGATGACTCCCTTCTAACCTGTCTGAGGACTTAAGAGACAGCTATCTCTTTGTGCCCTGTACTACAAAGATTGTTAGTCCCCAAATTATTGTTAGTCTCCACATTGTCGGATATCATTATCGTGTAGGAAATCTTGTTGCCTCAACCGAACAGCCTTTCATTTCTGGACCACCTTATTACTTGGAGTTGGTCAGAATATAAGAGTCCAGCCATTTTAAATGCTTATGTTTATCTCTCCATGCATACTGGTGGTTGATTTTTTATTTTTTTTCGCTATGACGAAATAAAATGCTTGTTAATTTTCTGTAACAAGGCTGTCCATCATTGAAGATCTGTTTCTGGGGTTTGAATGTAGTATTATGTTTACCTTATCGATCCATTTCTTAGTTTTATGTGTCACGCTCTAACTACTAATTTTAGGCTATGTGTATCTTCTAGTGCATTCTAGTGTGTTCTTTTAATGAATTTTCATTCTCTAATAAGTAATAACTGAATGGATATGTATTTTAATTGTTTTATGCAGTGAGGATGAGGCAAAGAAGAAGATCTACTCAGTATGCACTACAACTTACACAGGGTTTGGTGCGTTGATTTCGGAGGAGTTATCATACAAAGTTAAAGGTGAAAATTGCGTGGCTCTACTTTTCTGCAAGATATTGTTGCCAAATCATGTTTCAACTGAATTTTGTATTGTTAATGTTGCTAATTCAGGATTGCCGGGAGTTCTTTGGGTATTACCTGATTCATATTTGGATGTGCCTAACAAGGATTATGGAGGTTAGTACTTGTTGTTACTTATTCTCATGTACTAACTTCCACACCTGGCTTAAATTCTTTGATCATATTATATAGAAAATGCAAAACCACTTATATATGTGGTACATGTACTACTTAGCCCTCCAAATGTACCATGATGTTTTGCAAGGGCATTTTTTTGGTAAAGATGGGATTGTGGTCTTTATGGAAGTCTAAATTAATCTTTGAGGCATATTTGATGATGGTGGTAGTACTTGTGCTTAGTATACATCTACAAGTGGAGGAAATCCATTTTCTATCATGTATGCTGTTCTTCCTTCTGCACCTTACGTCCTATCGTTGTTCTTCATCTCCACCCAAATTATATGCTGTGATTATTCACTCTTACTTATATTAGGCTACTATTTCAAACAGGTGATCTCTTTGTAGATGGCAAAGTCATTCATAGGCCACAATTTCAGTTCACTGAGAGGCAGCAGGTAAGGAGTAGACCTCGTCCCCGCTATGATAGGCGACGAGAGACTATGCAGGTTGAACGAAGAGAAACTATGCAGAGAGGTCCTCCAATACAAGAGCAAAGACCTCCATTTTCTCAGCAGGTTGCTCATAATAATGAGCAGCATGAAATCATACCGCCAAGAAGGAACTAACTCCATTTTCTACATTAGTATGGATAATGAGGTTGGGAGTTACCCTTCTCTTTTCCTTATTTCTATGTGGAATATACTGAACTTTGTTTTGCATTGTAGCAACAAAAAAGTAGAAGAGACCTGTGGTTGAATATATCTGTGCAATGTCATGATTTGATGCTTTCCAAAGCTTATTTTTATGGAAACAAGGAAGGGACTGATTTTTTCTCTTAAATCAATAAAAACAAATTTATAATTTTCAGCACTCCTTAAACTTGATTTTAAATGTTAGACTAGAATTCAGTAAGTTGGCCAGGATCAACATCTACCGACAACGTCAGCAATACTTCAATTTGAGTCCAGATCAACAGCCCGCAGGCCGAGTAGTTTGTTATCTAAAGAGTTGGAAGCAGGATGTCCGAAGCCTTGTGTACGGTATGCAAGATTATGTAGGCATTCTATGGTGGAATGTACTATGCCCAATTGCATTTGAACATTGGCTATAAAAAGGTAGCAGAACAGGTGGTGCTGACCCAGGAAATCAAAGCAAAGGATTGGATTGGATATTCTCTCTAACTCCCCACTGTGAGTTAATGGAGGCATTAGTCACCCTTTGGGCGATTTGGCATGCTCAAAAGAAAGCTACTTATGAAAATATTATATTCCAAAGCCCTCTCTCGATGATGGGTTTTGTTGAAAGCTGTATGGCAGAGCTAGAGGTTCAATAGAAGACGAATATGGCTGGTACAGAGAGTGCACCGACTACTAATCGGATACCTCCGCCCCAAGTTCGGGTTAGGATCAATGTTGATGCCGCCACCGGCAAGACTGAGTTTAAGGGCGTGTTTGATAGGTTGCATCTATGACTTGGTTGGGCATGACTATGACTCTTATGAGTAAATACATGCTAAAACGATGTCGAGCATATTGTTTGGTAGCCTGCATGTATGGTGATCACTCATATTATGAATCTCCAAGAGTTGCCCCAAGGGACATGACGATTTGTTTGTTAATGTTGGCACTCAGCCTGCCAATGACATGAATTTCATACTAACCAACGAGGTACATGCGCCGGCACAAGTACACAAGATGTTACGTAAAGGAAAATCTACTCCCCCCTATTTGAATTAAATGGCGCAACCTTTATACAAATGTATTTTTTTTAATTATTTGGATTGCTTACCACATGTGTCATGTGGTGACCTTTACTCAATGTCCATTCTGCATTGTACAGAGGTTTGCATCCATTAATTTGGATCGGAATGTTCATTTTACATTGTATAATGATTGCGTCAATTGAAGGGAGTATGTGGTTTCTACGAATTCTGGTAAACTCACGGCGCAGAACTAAAGCCAGGCGAGTCATTTTCAAAACAGCGAAACACAGAGAAACCAGGGCGCTCCACCTGTACTAGTACCACCACAACCACTATTTCATGCCATTGTATTCTAGCACAATGAATGAATGAATTCCGGCGTATTCCAGAGGCCGCTGGAACCGTACGCTGATTCATTTAGATCCCAAAACCAAAACCATCATTAATTCCCAAAAGCAAAAACGGAGAAAAGGAGAGCCGGAGATCCGGCCAAAGCCAAAGAGCGCAACGAGAAGCACGGGCGCGGGGCCGAGCAAAGCGACTCCTGTTGTGTTTCCAACGCCAAAGACAAACCAGCACCGGCACTGCACTATACAGTGTCAGTGTGTGAGTGTGGAGCACACAGCCGTGCGTCAGAGAGGCAGCCAGCCCACCACCCCTCATCCTCCCCGCGAGCTCACCAAAACCTCAAACCCCAGCCAGCTGGGTCGCCCTCCACAGAAAAGGAAGAAAAAAGCAGTGCGGAGAGAGAGAGGGGAAAGAATGGAGGTCCTCGTCTCCACAGCCGCGTCGGCTCCCTTATCCTCGGCCCGCGTCCACCGCCGTCCCATCACCCGCTCCGTGGCCTTCCGCGCCCCGGCCCGACGAGGCTGGCGCTGCCGCTCCGCCGCGCCGACCAGGCCCGACCCGGTGCCGTCCGAGGAGCCCGCGTCGGCGTCGGGGTCCGCCACCACCGCCACCGTCGTCACGGACAAGCCCGACGCGTCGGCTGCGGAGGAGAAGAGCGGGGAGGTCTCCGGTGGATTTGTGGAGGTGACGGTGGAAGATGCGCCGGTGTCGTCGCCCGAGGAGGACGGCGGCGTGGACGACATACTGGGCAAGGTTTACTCCTCCTTTGCTGCTTTGCTTTTCTATCTGTTTCTTTTTACAGAATACTACTATAAGGTACCCAGCCCAAACTGGGTGGAAATCCTGAGATCCTCTCCACTCCTACTTTTGCAAAGATGGACAGAATTCAGAATCAACCGCCATATTAACAATTGCAATTAGACGCCTCCCTTGGATTGCAATCCTGTGGGACTGTATCTCTTCTCGCATCAGACTGCAATAGTGTTAGTGCGTCTACTGATGCAAAAAATAAATGATGCTTTTGAACAGGATAAATATTTACGCAGTTTCTATGAGATGGATCGTACGACATGCTAATGTAGTAAGGATAACTGGACCGCCTCATTGAGTCATTAGGAATGTTAATATCAGCGACATGAAAGAGTCCAACAGTGTATAACAGCCAAAAAAAAAGTCGAGCCAACCAGTGAAAAATGCAATTTTCCTGTCTCTTATGACAACATGGCTGTTCAAGCTTATGTAGATCTCAGTGTGGCTGTTCAAATTGAATGAAGAACACCAAAAGTACAACATGGCTGTGTGAAAGTGGCTATGCCGCCAACATGCAAATGTGATTTGAGAATCGCTAAGCTGGGTGGCTAGGATCTAATGCAAGATATGCCGAGATCTAGAGCTCCATTTGAACAAACTGTTATGAAGTTGCACTGCACTAATCAGACGCCACGCGAAATAACTTAATTCTGTTGCTGACATACATCAACCTCAGTTTTCTACTTTCCAGATTGAACCTGATAAAAGATAGTATGTACCTTTGTGTGTTCCTGAGTAGATTCTGCAGTCCTGGAACCAGTTGATTGCTATTTGTTGCTCACACAGTCAAACTTACTTTGGGCTTGTTCATTTCAGTTGGACATCCAAGTGACACCCACTACTGTCATCCTCGGAGGCGGTGCTTTGATTGCTCTGTTGGTTCTATCTAAAATCATTTCTGCAATTGATTCTGTTCCCCTGGTACGTGGTTATGCCATCGCTGGATAGATCTGTGTGTACTAAAAACTTACTGCTACACGTATGATAAACCATGCAAATTACCTGTTGCAGCTTCCAAACGTGCTGGAAATCGTAGGAACTGGCTACTCAGTCTGGTTCATCACACGGTACCTCCTCTTTAAGGTATGTCTCCAATTATATCACTACAGAACCAGTGTCAGTCATGCCTGGTGCGAGCGCTTAATGATCGGCTTTCACTATGCGCAGGAAAGCAGAGACGAACTGTTTGCGAAATTTGAAGATCTGAAAAACAATATCATTTGAGCAGGGGAAGAGTGATGCTTTAGCATACGTTTAGGCTTCACAGCCAGCTTATTATTTTAGGCCGTCTTCTTTTTTCAACGATTGCTGAAAGAAAGAAACAAGTTGTGTTGTAAGCTGTTTCCTCTCATCAACTGTAATGAGAGATCCGAGTTTTACTAGTGTGCTTGCTCGAGTCTTCCTGATTGTGTTTACTCGACCCAGCGTTCGTAATCCTGACTAGAAGCGCCAAAATGTTAAAATGTTGGATGGATTATTTGCTTCTACAATATTAACCCTCCAAATTTGTTGGCAAAATTCTGAGCTGAAAATGAGGCGGGCCGACAAAGTTTGAGGGCCTTATGATTTCTGGGGCTGGAGGGCCTGTACACGAAATGGATGTATCTAGATGTATTTTAGTTCTAGGTACATCCATTTCTGTGACAAGTAATTCGGGATGGAGGGAGTACATGTGAGTGCTTCAGGCGAGACCGCAAGAGAATATAGCCACATCATCAACCACCTTGCAAATTTTATCTGCTCCAGTGCAGCCCTCTCATCGTTGGTGTTTAGATAATTTATCACATGGATTCATACTCTTAAGATGTGCTTATGTACAACAGTACAGGTTAAATATAACCACTTCTTGAGCATTGGTGCCCAATCAAGCACTCAGCTTCAGAATAATAAGCACCAATGTAAGGTAAGAGAAAACTGATTCATTTCACTAAGCATTTCTCCAAGCAAAAGATACTTCGAAAGTTACTTGGCGACCAATTGTCACTCCTATAAGATGCTCACTCTATAAACAAATATAAGACGTTTTAGATCACTAGTGACCTAAAACGTTTTATATTTGTTTACAGAGGGAGTAAGTGGAAAGGATAATACTAATGCCGGGACTATAACCATATATCTATTTTTCCCTTGTAAGGGAAGAAGAAGTTTGGGGAGTAAAGAACACAGCGGTAAACAGTAAGCATTTTCTGACATCCAACCACACTCAATGCTATGAGTAAAATGGCAAGGCATTCATGAACTCAGATGCTTTCATTTCATAGGATGGGAACAGTGTTTCAGGAGCAAATGTGTGACATAGGGCATCTATGCCTCCTGCAACCTACAACAGACAATCAACAAATATAAATCATGTCTGTTGTAGGATGAAACGCTAAGCCCCCACCAGATGGTAGTACTGTGCTAAACTTTGTGAACTAGGTGGGATTTTACAACTACACACATCAGCCACGAACGCACATAGACGCAGACCCTTGTACCCCTGAGAAAGCTCACCACACCGAGTACCTTACACCAAGGCCATTGCATGTAAGTATTAAACCCTTGTGTCGGTTCAGGTAATCCTGAAAATGAAAAAAAATGTCACAAGAAGAAAGATTTGCGTGTGGTGGTGGTGGTGAGGGGTGTACTCACCGCTGCATTCTGATCCTGAACGTACAAAACACCTTTCTTATCATACTCCTGTCGTTTTACTGGATTGCTGAGAACTGTCAAAAACAAGAGATGTCGTGAATGAGAGCACCTGATGTATCATCCTTGCTTATCTCGGTTTCTAGATAGAAGGCTAACGCAGATGCATCGTGAAAGAACATTAAAAAAGGGCAGCCCGGTGCATGTAGCTCCCGCTTGCGCAGGCAGCAGCTTTTACCACTGCGCCAAGGCTCCCCTTCATGGAAGAACATTCTTTAGCGAAAAAAATGGTTATATAAGAAACGTGTTTTGACAGTCAGTGCAAAACTGCAAATAATTACATACCAAGTGATCAACAAATGATGGCCTGCTTTTGCTACTAATGCATGAGACCAACCTCCAAGGTGTGCAACAAGTCTGGCTTAAATGTCGTGACCAATAAATCATGTTTCCGCTAGTTTCTTAGTACGATCTAAGTGCATAGTTTGATGGCCTGTTTGCATGAGGCAATGAGTGACTTGCCCTAAATGGACGTAGATGAGTTCAAAGAGGTTGGCTCACTGGGGATATCTTTCACTGATTTAGCACAGGATGATGTGCCCCAAAGCAAGTGCAAACTGTACAACACAGAACTATTTAGTCCCTAAACAAATTTATCGCAATTTGAAACCATGCTTGACATCTTCTAACTCAAGAAAGGTACCAGAATTATTCTTAGTCTTATGGCAGTCATATCGTAAGACTCCATCAGGTACCACAAAATCCAGAGTTGTTCAGCAGCGTCTAAATTATACAGGGACCAAATGAACTGCCCATGTAGTCCAGTGCAATGTTTAGGATTAGTGGATTACTCGTAGATGAACTCTTGCGCATTAGTACACTATCACATTTGCTATGTTCCTAATGGATATTAGAAGCAAGCAGAAAAGAAGGGGGCAAACTGCAAGTGATTAGATGATATGCTGCTTGCACAACATGACAAAATGGTTAAAATATTATGTAGATTCTCAGAGTTGAACACGAGGATACTGAATAACTTATCAACTACCGAAGCGCACCTTGGTACGCCTCATTAATGTCCTGAAATCTGGATGTTGCCTTTTCTTCACCTTGTTTCTTGTCAGGGTGCCATTTCTACAGGAGAAGATGGTAGATTGGTCACTATGGTGAAGGCGTCAACGCAAAATACAAAAGTAAAAATTGTATAACAGAAACCTAGAAGCAGTTGCATGATGAGCAAAAGAATTAAGCGGTGTTTCTAGGTTAAAATTTTCCTTATTGAGATTGTAACTGCTGACATCAATACAGTTTCAGGTAAGCGATTTCTGTCGCAGGATTTCAGACTGCACGCTTTAAGAAGGGGAAAACATGTAGAATGGCGTGCTGGGGCAAACACTGACCAGCGCAAGACGGATGTAGCTCGACCTGATTGTCTCCTCCGACGCATCATAATCAACTTCCAGTACCTTGTAGTAATCCTGCACGCGAAAATTTCGCCGTCAGCAACCTTATCCAGCAGAAAAAGAATAGGGACTCGATTGCCAGCAACAGCATTCCATGAACACGATCCGCCCCCCTAAATAAAAACGCATAATCCAACAACCCAAAAGCGGCGGGGGTTCGCCCGGCCTGCCCCGGGGAAAAGCAAGCCGGCGGACGAATCGAAGGGGCAGAGGCGATTCATCACCTTGGGCTTGGCGAAGAAGGAGAAGAAGTCGAAATCGACGGGGACCTCCTCGCCCGTCCGCGCCGCCTCGTCGCCGTCCTCCCACTCCCACAACATTCCCTCGCCTGCCTCTCCCCTCGCCGCCCCTCGCGGGTGTGGATTCCCTTCCCCGCCGCTGCTCGCGGGTGTGGATTCCCGGGTTTCCTTCCGGGGATGGCCGTGGCAGTCTGGCAATCGTTGGATTTCGTGGGCTCGCCGCAGCCAGGGAAGGTTCTAGATTTTTTTTTCGTCGTCTCCTACCGATTTTCGTTCTTCTAAAAATAACATTTTCGTGGCAAGACTGGAGCAGAATTTGACACGCCCGACGTGGCTCGCCAGAAGTTAGTTGGGCCTTGGCGGGCCTAGCATGGCATGTGGATAAAAGTCATCACCCATGTGATTGAGCCCATATCCAGAGCAGCATGGTGTGTAACCCCTAAAAAAACATGGTGTGTCGTATTTTTATGTCTAATTTCGACCATTATTTTCACGAACAAAATGTGAGTTTTTTTCAAGAAAATTTCTGATCTTTCATCAGTTGTCAAGGTAGTACCTAGAACACTAGCAGTAAGAATTACATCCACGTCCGTAGACTACCTAGCAACGACTACAAGTATTCGAGCGAGCCAAAGACGTGTCATCGTCATCGCCCCTCCCTCATCAGTGTCAGGGAAACATTGTTGTAGTAGACAGTCGGAAAGTCGTCGTATTAAGGCCCCGTAGGACCATCGCACTAGAACAATAACCACCGCCGATGAAGAGAAGCCTAGATCGGAAGGATCCAACCTGCATACAAACATACGTAGACGAACGAAGATCGGATCCAAGCGGATCCATCGAAGAAAAATGCCGACCGGATCCCACGAGATCCGTCGGAGACACACCTCCACACGCCCTCTAACGATGCTAGAAGCATCATCGGGACAGAGGCTAGACAGGGAGGACATTATTCCATCTTCAAGAAGTCGTCGCCGTCTTGTCTTCTTGAGCATGAACTAAAAAAACGCCTAAAAACGGAGCCCTCGCGCCGGCAAGGGCCGGATCCACCGCGCCTCCATGATCCAAGGACCATAGGAGAAGAAGCAGACTGGCGCCAGTGCCAGCGAGAGGCAGGGAAACCCTGATACGTCTCCAACGTATCTATAATTTATGAAGTATTCATGCCATGATTACAACAATTTTATATGATTTTGGTATGATTTGCATGGAACTAACCCGGACTGACGCTGTTTTCAGCAGAACTACCGTGGTGTTGTTTTTTGTGCAGAAATGAAAGTTCTCCAAATGAGCTAAAACTTTTTGACGATTCTTTTTGGAACAAAAGAGAGCCCCGAAGCTTCGTGGAAGGACCAGAAGGTGAAGGAGTAGGGCACAAGACACCGGGGCGTGCCTGGGCCCTTGTCCGTGCCCCGGTGGGTTGTGCTCACCTCGAGGCTCATCTTCGCGTGAAACCGACGCCAAAAAATCCTATAAATAGAGAAACCATCAGAAGTAAACCTAGATCAGAAGTTCCACCGCCGCAAGGCTCTGTAGCCACCGAAAACAAATCTAGACCATTTTCGGTACCCTGCCGGAGGGGGAATCATCACCGGTGGCCATCTTCATCATCCCGGCGGCCACCACGATGAGGAGGGAGTAGTCCACCCTCGGGGCTGAGGGTTTATACCAGTAGCTATGTGTTTAATCTCTCTCTCTCTCTCTCTCTCTCTCGTGTTCTTGAGATGTCACGATCTTGACGTATCGCGGGCTTTGTTAATATAGTCGGATCATATGTTGTTTTCCCCTCTCTATCTTGTTGTGATGAATTGAGTTTTTCCCTTTGAGATTTCGTTGTTATCGGATTGAATACTTTTATGGATTTGAGAACACTTGATATATGTCTTGCAATTGAATACTCATGGTGACAATGGGGTATCGTATTGATTCACTTGATATATGTTTTGGCACTCAACTTGTGGATTCCCGAGGTGACATTGGGGTAATCTATGCATAAGGGTTGATGCACGTTCTTTTCTCTGTTTCTCCGGTAGAAATCTTGGGACACTCTTTGAAGTTCTTTGTGTTGGATTGAGTATTATGAATATGAATTTGCTTTGGTGTTATTTTAGTACGAACTCTAGGATAGATCAAACGGAAAGAATAGCTTGTGTTATTTTATTACGGACTCTTGAATAGATCGAACGGAAAGAATAGCTTTGAGGTGGTTTCGTACCCTACAAACAATTTATTCTTATGTTCTCCATTAGATAGGAACTTTGGAGTGATTCTTCATCACACTCTAAGGGGTGGTTATATGATCCAATTATATTAGCACTGTTGAGAGATTGCACTAGCGAAAGTACGGACCCTAGGCCTCATTTTCAAGCATTGCGGTACCGTTTTTTGTGCCCGTTTACTATTTGCTATCTTGCTGTTTTTTATTTATTCAGATTATAAAAATATATTTCTACCATCCATATTACACTTTTATCACCATCTCTTCGCCGAACTAGTGCACCTATACAATTTGTCATTGTATTGGATGTGTTGGGGACACAAGAGATTTCTTGTATTTGGTTGCAGGGTCGTTTGAGAGAGACTATCTTCATCCTACGCCTCCCACGGATTGATAATGTTTTGCATCTTTTATTTCAATAAAAATGTCAAGGATGGCCTTCACCATGCTAATTTTGCAAGTATACTTGTTGCTGTTTCAAAACAGAAAGTTTACTGCTGTTGCAAAAATTCCTTAGAAAAGTCTGAATGTGATAAAATGTTGAAACTTTTTTCATATTAAGCTCTGATAAATTTTCTATAGTGCGGTAAAATTTTCATAATTTTTGGAGTTAGGGAAGTATGATGAATCTTGCATTCTTTACAGACTGTACTGTTTTGGCAGATTGCTGTTATGGTTGCATATGTTTGCTTGTTTAATGATTCTATTTGAGGATAGGAGTATTAAATATGAAGAGGCATTTAGTATGCACTGTTGAATAATAATTTTAGTGATTTGCTACAGTAGAGAATGATAAAGTTTTTGCATTGGTTTATACTAACTTATCTCACGAGTTCTTATTGAGTTTTGTGTGGATGAAGCTTTTGAGATTTAGGAAAACCGTGATATGAGAGGAATTAAGGAGACACAAAAGCTCAAGCTTGGGGATGCCCAAGGCATCCCAAGATAATATTTCAAGAAGTCTCAAGCATCTAAGCTTGGGGATGCCCCGGCAGGCATCCCACCTTTTTTCTTCAACAATTATCGGTTAGTATCGGTTGAGCCTAAGTTTTTGCTTCCTCGCATGATGTGTGCTATCCTTGGAATGTCATTTTATTTTGTTTTGCTTGTTGTTTTAATAAAGTACGTAGATCTGAAAGTTTTTTAAATAAAATAGAGTCCTTAAATAGTTGCCAAGGAGGCTAGGTAAGCGGCACACACATCCCGTCAACGAAGCTCTTTCCTATGGAATTGCTCTAGTGCTTCACTTACATATTTTTGAGCACGGTGTGCTTTAGTATTTTTTGAATAAATTCTCTCTTGCTTCACTTAAATTAATTTGAGAGAAATAAATATTATGCTCATGATCTTCACTTATATTTGTTTGGGCTTTTCAAAAGCAACACATGAAAATTAGTTCCAAAGTGATAGATATCCAAGAAGGATATAATAAAAACTTTCATGAAGATCATTGGACAAAATAAACTCGATTCCTTGTAATAGTTTTGAGATATGATGATGTGATATGTGAGTCATGTTAATGAGTAATTATGCTTTAGTAAGAATATTGGTGTTAAGGTTTGTGATTCCCTATGCAAGCACGAAAGTCAATAGTTATGCAATGAAATTACATCCTACTTGTGGTGCATTATTCGGTGTTAATTATTCTCAATGCTCGCTTATGAGATTATTCGTTTCTTGCTTGGTCGCTTCCCAATCATTTGCTAGCCTTCATCTTGCACTAAGTATGATCAGTACTTGTGCATCCAAAATCCCTTAAACCAGTTTTTCCACATGAGTCCACTATACCTACCTATATGCGGTATTCTTTTGCTGTTCTAAGCAAATTTGTATGTGCCATCTCTAATTTTCAAAATAAATTTCTCTTTTGTGTGCTCATACCGCTCGCGAGGCGGTGAGGGGTGGCCAATATTTTTCATGCTAGATGTGTTATTCTCACGATGAGTGTTTATTCACTTGTCATTGCACGAGAGTAAGGCAAAGGTATTAGGGATGCCTAGTCCCGAAATGAAAAATGAATTTACTTTATGTTGTCAAATAATAAATTCCTTGAAAAGTGTTGCTATGGAGGGCACCCGTGGATACGTTTAGCCATGGAAAGTGAAAGTATGGTAGAAAAAAGGAATAAACTTTATTTTCTGTTTGGGAACCGCCTATGATATGTCTAGCATGGAAAGTGTTGGGAGCTCTAAGTCGTTTTTGTTGGTGGGAAAAGTATGCCTCTCAAAATATTTTTATCTCTCAATTTTAGCTTTGAGCTCTCGCACCTCTACAAATCCCTACTTCCCCCTGCGAAGGGCCTTTTGTTTTACTTTATGTAATTTTTATTTTAATTTGAATCTCCTTCTTCTCTTATAAAGCACCAACTAGGAGGCACTATGATCGTATTTGAGCATTGGGTGTAGCTAATATGCGAGTGTGTTTCATTAATGGATCAATGATTGAGCATGATGGGCTAGGGATAACTTATTTTAGCGTTGATATTTTGAAAGACATGGTTGCTTGTTGGTATGCTTGAGTATCAAAGTCCTGATGTCAAAACTACTATTGCTTTGAACCATATAAAAGTCCAAATGTCCATGCTAAAAAGGAAAAGAGTTTATGATGAATATGATAGGTAGCATTCCACAACAAAAATTCCATTTTCAATTGCTACTTTATCATGATAAGTTTTATGAGAAAGAGTTGTTGTTATGATGCTAGGAAAAGTGATTGAAGTTATCATTGATCAAACTTATGCACTTTGCTAGCATTCACACTTCATAAATTATTTCTTTTATCATTCACCTACACGGGGACGAGTAGGAATTAAGCTTGACGATGCTGATACGTCTCCAACGTATCTATAATTTATGAAGTATTCATGCCATGTTTACAACAATTTTATATGGTTTTGGTATGATTTGCATGGTACCAACCCGGACTGACGCTGTTTTCAGCAGAACTACCATGGTGTTGTTTTTTGTGCAGAAATGAAAGTTCTCCAAATGAGCTGAAACTTTTTGACGATTTTTTTTGGAACAAAAGAGACCCCCGAAGCTTCGTGGAAGGACTAGAAGGTGAAGGAGTAGGGCACAAGACACAGGGGTGCGCCTGGGCCCTTGTCCGTGCCCCGGTGGGTTGTGCTCACCTCGAGGCCCATCTTCGCGTGAAACCGACGCCAAAAAATCCCATAAATAGAGAAACCATCATAAGTAAACCTAGATCAGAAGTTCCGCCGCCGCAAGGCTCTGTAGCCACGGAAAACCAATCTAGACCCTTTCCGGCACCCTGCCGGAGGGGTGAATCATCACTGGTGGCCATCTTCATCATCCCGGCGGCCACCACGATGAGGAGGGAGTAGTCCACACTCGGGGCTGAGGGTTTGTACCAGTAGCTATGTGTTTAATCTCTCTCTCTCTCTCTCTCTCTCTCTCTCTCTCTCTCTCTCTCTCTCGTGTTCTTGAGATGTCACGATCTTGATGTATCGCAGGCTTTGTTAATATAGTCAGATCATTTGGTGTTTCCCCTCTCTATCTTGTTGTGATGAATTGAGTTTTTCCTTTTGAGATTTCGTTGTTATCGGATTGAATACTTTTATGAATTTGAGAACACTTGATATATGTCTTGCAATTGAATACTCGTGGTGACAATGGGGTATCATATTGATTCACTTGATATATGTTTTGGCACTCAACTCGCGGATTCCTGAGGTGACATTGGGGTAATCTATGCATATGGGTTGATGCACGTTCTTTTCTTTGTTTCTCCGGTAGAAATCTTGGGGCACTCTTTGAAGTTGTTTGTGTTGGATTGAGTATTATGAATATGAATTTGCTTTGGTGTTATTTTAGTATGAACTCTAGGATAGATTAAAAGGAAAGAATAGCTTGTGTTATTTTATTACAGACTCTTGAATAGATCGAACGGAAAGAATAGCTTTGAGGAAGTTTCGTACTCTACAAACAATTTATTCTTATGTTCTCCGCTAGATAGGAACTTTGGAGTGATTCTTCATCACACTCTAAGGGGTGGTTATATGATCCAATTATATTAGCACTGTTGAGAGATTGCATTAGCGAAAGTACGGACCCTAGGCCTCATTTTCAAGCATTGCAATACCGTTTTTTGTGTCCGTTTACTATTTGCTACCTTGCTGTTTTTATTTATTCAGATTGTAAAAATATATTTCTACCATCCATATTACACTTTTATCACCATCTCTTCGCCGAACTAGTGCACCTATACAACTTGCCATTGTATTGGGTGTGCTGGGAACACCAGAGATTTCTTGTATTTGGTTGCATGGTCGTTTGAAGAGACTATCTTCATCCTACGCCTCCCACGGAATGATAAACCTTAGGTCATCCACTTGAGGGAAAATTGCTACTGTCCTACAAAACTCTGCGCTTGGAGGCCCAACACGTGTCTACAAGAATAAAGTTGCATAGTAGACATCAAACCCTAACTCAGAGGTCATAGGAGGCAGGCAAATTGTCTATCTCATCCGGCGGCAACAAAATGTGAGTTATATAGCATAAAAATTATATCATTGGATGCACGTTTCAAAGAACTTTTGCTAATGATATGTTTTGATGACATAAACCCATATCTTGTTGAACAAAATTAAAAATCAAATTTTGACATAAAAAACAAAGTGGCCTTGTATTAGAAAAAATGGAGGGGGTAGATAAAATCAGCATTTACATGATTTTTCCTAAAAATAAGAAATTACGGGCAAGCCCTTTAAGAAATCAACGCCATCTTCCTTATGCTTCCACCATTGCGCATTGCGACCAAAGCTCGTTGCATCTATGGGCCTATGTCTCACTGGAACAATCTTGTTGTAACCCATAAGCTTTAAAAAGCAGCAATCGAAAAGTCATTGATGTAGACCAATAGAAGATAGTAAACCATGATCAGGACAAATCGCCACCCGAGAGAAGCTGCCACCAAGGAGGGCCGAAAAATAGTCTCAACTACGACCAAACAGAGTAGGAGGGCACAAATGTCGAAAGTTCACCAACGGAGCCCTATCTGACTGAGCTTCATTAGACAAAGAAAGAACCAAAAAACAAAAACACGTCGGTACATCATCCCCTTTGTAAGGCATTGTCGACCACGTGGATAAAACAAAGACAAAATCAAGGCCCAAGATCTGGTCATAACAGAAGCTCCAGATACCCTCCGCCGATGCCAAAAACATTGTCAGAAATGAGGACATGGCGATTGGGGTTTAATCTACCGTCAATGGCGCCATCGCCTCACCGCCACTAGCTGGACACTTAGCTTTAGCACAAACTAAAGCTACAACGACCATATACCATAAAAACCATAGACCGGGGATACCTCTACCTCACCGTGCCTGGAGGCACTCAGAGGCGAGGGAGACCGACGACGGCGAAGCCTTTAGAAGGAAACCCTAACACCTTTTTCTTTTATTTTTTGCGAGAAAACTTTCGATCAATTCATCGTGACATGGTGGTACAGAGAACATAGAAATAACAAAAAATGCATATATGTCCATAGAACACCTAACGATGACTACATGTACTAGAATGAGCCGAAGGCGCCTCGCCATCGTCGCCCTCCATCACCAGAGTCGGGGCAAACTTTTTGTGGTAGACAGTCGGGAAGTCATCGTGCCAAGGCCCCATAGAACCAGCCAACTAGAATAGAAACCGTCGCCGACGAAAAGAAGTAAAGATCGAAAGGAATCAATATGTAGACACATAGACAAGGACGGACTATACTGGATCCAAGAAGATCCGCTGAAGACCAACACCAACTGAATCCCATGAAATCCGCCGAAGATCCACCTCAACATTCCCTCCAACGACACTAGATGCATCACCGAAACAGGGCCAGGCTGGGAGAATCTTATTCCTGTTGGGGACGTAGTAATTTCAAAAAAATTCCTACGCACACGCGAGATCATGGTGATGCATAGCAACAAGAGGGGAGAGTGTTGCCCATGTACCCTCATAGACCGTAAGCGGAAGCGTTATGACAACGCGGTTGATGTAGTCGTACGTCTTCACGGTCGACCGATCCTAGTACCGAAAGTACGGCACCTCCGTGATCTGCACACGTTCGGCTCGGTGACGTCCCATGAACTCACGATCCAGCAGAGTATCGAGGGAGAGCTTCGTCAGCACGACGGCATGATGACGGTGATGATGAAGCTACCGGCGCAGGGCTTCGCCTAAGCACTCCAACGATATGACCGAGGTGGATTATGGTGGAGGAGGGCACCGCACACGGCTAAGAGATCAATGATCAACTTGTGTGTCTATGGGGTGCCCCCTCCCCCGTATATAAAGGAGTGGAGGAGGGGGAGGGACAACCCTCCTATGGCGCACCCCATGGGGATTCCTACTCCCACCGGGAGTATGATTCCCCCTCTTCCCTAGTTGGACTAGGAGTGGAAGGAAGGGGAGAGAGGGGGAAGGAAAGGGGGGCCCCCTCCTAGGCCTCCCTCTCTTCTCTCCCACTATGGCCCAATAAGGCCCATATACCTCCCGGGGGGTTCCGGTAACCTCCCTGTGCTCCGGTATATGCCCGAACTCACCCGGAACCATTCTGTGAAGGTGAGAAAATAACAATACCCACCGCGAGCCTCAATATTCATCGGACCACATACATCAGTATGTATGATTTCCAACAAATCCGTTGCTCGCTCCATTGTTCCGGAGAACAGAGTTTTAGTCATCTTGCCCATGAGGCATGGCAAGTACCAAGTGATTCATAATCAAGTGATTCCAAAAGTCCATCAGAATGGAGTTTCTTCATGCTCTTTACACATATATGACCTAAATGGCAGTGCCACAAATATGTTGCACTATCATTATCAACTTTGCATCTTTTGGCTTCAATATTATGGATATGTGTGTCACTACTATCAAGATTCAACAAGAATAAACCACTCTTCAAGGGTGCATGACCATAAAATATATTACTCATATGAATAGAACAACCATTATTCTCTGATTTAAATGAATAATCGTCTCGCATCAAAAAAGATCCATATACATGTTCGTGCTTAACACTGGCACCAAATAACAATTATTCAGGTCTAAAACTAATCCCGAAGGTAGATGTAGAGGTAGCGTGCCGACCGCGATCACATCGACTTTGGAACCATTTCCCACGCGCATTGTCACCTCGTCCTTAGCCAATCTGCGCTTAATCCATAGTCCCTGTTTCGAGTTGCAAATATTAGCAACAGAATCAGTATCAAATACCCAGGTACTACTGCGAGCATTATTAAGGTACACATCAATAACATGTATATCATATATACCTTTGTTCACCTTGCCATCCTTCTTATCCGCCAAATACTTGGGGCAGTTCCGCTTCCAGTGACCAGTCCCTTTGCAGTAGAAGCACTCAGTCTCAGGCTTAGGTCTAGAATTGGGTTTCTTCACTTGAGCAGCAACTTGTTTGCCATTCTTCTTGAAGTTCCCCTTCTTCCCTTTACCCTTTTTCTTGAAACTGGTGGTCTTGTTGACCAACAACATTTGATGTTGCTTCTCGATTTCTACCTCCGCAGCCTTTAGCATTGTGAAGAGCTCGGGAATTGTCTAATCCATCCCTTGCATGTTATAGTTCATCACGAAGCTCTTGTAGCTTGGTGGCAGTGATTGAAGAATTCTGTCAATGACACTATCATCAGGAAGATTAACTCCCAACTGAATCATGTGATTGTTATACCCAGACATTTTGAGTATATGCTCACTGACAGAACTATTCTCCTCCATCTTGCAGCTGTAGAACTTATTGGAGACTTCATATCTCTCAATCTGGGCATTTGCTTGAAATATTAACTTCAACTCCTGGAACATCTCATATGCTCCATGACGTTCAAAACGTCATTGAAGTCCCAGTTCTAAGCCGTAAAGCATGGCACACTGAACTATCGAGTAGTCATCAGCTTTGCTCTACCAGACGTTCATAACATCTGGCATTGCTCCTGCAGCGGGTTTGGCACCTAGCGGTGCTTCCAGGACGTAATTCTTCTGTGCAGCAATGAGGATAATCTTCAAGTTACGGACCCAGTCTGTGTAGTTGCTACCATCATCTTTCAACTTAGCTTTCTCTAGGAACACATTAAAATTCAATGGAACAACAACATGGGCCATCTATCTACAACAACATAGACATGCAAAATACTATCAGGTACTAAGTTCATGATAAATTAAAGTTCAATTAATCATATTACTAAAGAACTCCCACTTAGATAGACATCCCTCTAATCATCTAAGTGATCACGTGATCCATATCAACTAAAGCATGTCCGATCATCACGTGAGATGGAGTAGTTTTCAATGGTGAACATCACTATGTTGATCATATCTACTATATGATTCACGCTCGACCTTTCGGTCTCAGTGTTCCGAGGCCATATCTGCATATGCTAGGCTTGTCAAGTTTAACCCAAGTATTCTGCGTGTGCAAAACTGGCTTGCACCCGTTGTATGTGAACGTAGAGCTTATCACACCCGATCATCACGTGGTGCCTCGACACGACGAACTTTCGCAATGGTGCATACTCAGGGAGAACACTTGTACCTTGAAATTTAGTGAGAGATCATCTTATAATTCTACCGCTGAACTTAAGCAAAATAAGATGCATAAAGGATAAACATCACATGCAATCAATATAAGTGATATGATATGGACATCATCATCTTGTGACGTTGATCTCCATCTCCAAAGCACCGTCATGATCACCATCGTCACCGGCGTGACACCTTGATCTCCATCATAGCATCGTTGTCGTCTCGCCAACTATTGCTTCTACGACTATCACTACCGCTTAGTGATAAAGTAAAGCAATTACATGGCGATTGCATTTCATACAATAAAGCGACAACCATATGGCTCCTGCTAGTTGCCGATAACTCCGTTACAAAACATGATCATTTCATACAATAAAATTTAGCAGCATGTCTTGACCATATCACATCACAACATGCCCTGCAAAACAAGTTAGACGTCCTCTACTTTGTTGTTGCAAGTTTTACGTGGCTGCTACGGGCTGAGCAAGAACCATTCTTACCTACGCATCAAAACCACAACGATTTTTCGTCAAGTATGTGCTGTTTTAACCTTCAACAAGGACCGGGCGTAGCCACACTCGATTCAACTAAAGTTGGAGAAATTGACACCCGCGAGCCACCTGTGTGCGAAGCACGTCGGTAGAACCAGTCTCGCGTAAGCGTACGTGTAATGTCGGTCCGGGCCGCTTCATCCAAAAATACCGCCGAATCAAAGTATGACATGCTGGTAAGCAGTATGACTATTATCGCCCACAACTCACTTGTGTTCTACTCGTGCATATAACATCTACGCATAAACCTGGCTCGGATGCCACTTTTGGGGACGTAGTAATTTCAAAAAAATTCCTACGCACACGCAAGATCATGGTGATGTATAGCAACGAGAGGGGAGAGTGTTGTCCATGTACCCTCGTAGACCGTAAGCGGAAGCGTTATGACAACGTGGTTGATGTAGTCGTACGTCTTCACGATCGACCAATCCTAGTACCGAAAGTACGACACCTCCACGATCTGCACACGTTCGGCTCGGTGACGTCCCACGAACTCATGATCCAGCAGAGTGTCGAGGGAGAGCTTTGTCAGCACGACGGCGTGATGACGATGATGATGAAGCTATCGGCGCAGGGCTTCGCCTAAGCACTGCAACGATATGAGCGAGGTGGATTATGGTGGAGGGGGCCACCGCACACGGCTAAGAGATCAATGATCAACTGGTGTGTCTATGTGGTGCCCCCCTCCCCCGTATATAAAGGAGTGGAGGAGGGGGAGGGCTGGCCCTCCTATGCCGCGCCCCATGGGAAGTCCTACTCCCACCGGGAGTAGGATTCCCCCTCTTCCCTAGTTGGACTAGGAGTGGAAGGAAGGGGGAGAGAGGGGGAAGGAAAGGGGGGGGGGGCACCCAATTCGGTTTGGGCTTGGGGATGGGGGTGCGTCCCCTCCTAGGCCTCCCTCTCTTCTCTCCCACTATGGCCCAATAAGGCCCATATACCTCCCGGGGGGTTCTGGTAACCTCCAGGTGCTCTGGTATATGCCTGAACTCACCTGGAACCATTCCGACGTCCAGACATAGTCATCCAATATATCGATATTTATGTCTCAACCATTTCGGGACTCCTCGTCATGTCCGTGATCATATCCGACACTCCGAACAACCTTCGGTACACCAAAACACATAAACTCATAATATCGATCGTCACCGAACGTTAAGCGTGCGGACCCTACGGGTTCGAGAACTATGTAGACATGACCGAGACTCATCTCTGGTCAATAACCAATAGCGGAACCTAGATGCTCATATTGGTTCCTACATATTCTACGAAGATCTTTATCGGTCAACCGCATAACAACATACGTTGTTCCCTTTGTCCTCGATATGTTACTTGCCCGAGATTCGATCATTCGTATTCCAATACCTAGTTCAATCTCGTTACCGGTAAGTCTCTTTACTCATTTCGTAATGCATCATCCTACAACTAACTCATTAGTCACATTGCTTGCAAGGCTTATAGTGATGTGCATTACCGAGAGGGCCCAGAGATACCTCACTGACAATCGGAGTGACAACATGTACCTTTGGAGACACCTGTAGAGCACCTTTATAATCAACCAGTTATGTTGTGATGTTTGGTAGCACACAAAGTGTTCCTCCGGTATTCGGGAGTTGCATAATCTCATAGTCATAGGAACATGTATAAGTCATGAAGAAAGCAATAACATCATACTAAACGATCAAGTGCTAAGCTAACGGAATGGGTCAAGTCAATCACATCATTCTCTAATGATGTGATCCCGTTAATCAAATGACAACTCATGTCTATGGCTAGGAAACTTAACCATCTTTGATTCAACGAGCTAGTCAAGTAGAGGCATACTAGTGACACTCTGTTTGTCTATGTATTCACACATGTACTAAGTTTCCGGTTAATACAATTCTAGCATGAATAATAAACATTTATCATGATATAAGGAAATATAAATAACAACTTTATTATTGCCTCTAGGGCATATTTCCTTCAATTCCATCTTCAGTGAGCCGCCATTTTGCCTCTTCTTCTTGAGCAGTGCAAAAACCCTAAACAAACTTACAAAAAAACCTAAAATGGAGCAAGACCCCTCCTGCTCGCAATGATCGGGGGTCCATCGCACCTCCATGGCTCTAGGGCCACCGAAGACGAGGCGGACCGGCGGCAACAATGGGAGGCAGAAAAACCCTAAGTTTTTTCTTGAGATGAGGCGAAGACTGTGTATCTTTGAGAAAATATATTTGCTTAATTAACTAGCCCTAGCACCTTTTTTCTTATGAGGAGGCGGCGACTGTTGTCCCATTCTTTCTATCTAAATCAACATTGGCATATTTTTTGCGAGAAAAAATTCCGATCTATTCATAAACCATCATGGTAGTACAAAGACCACAAGAAGTAATCAAAATTACATCCATGTCCATAAACAACCTAGTGACGATTACAAGCAGTGGAGCGAGCCAAAGGCGCACCGCTGTCATCATCCTTTTTCACTGGAGCCGGGCAAACCTTATTGTAGTAGACGGTCAGAATTCTTCGTGATAAGGCCCCAAAGGACCAGCACACCAGAGCAACAATCATCGCTGATGAAGAGAAGTATAGATCGGAAGGATCCAACATGTAGACGCACGAATGCAGACGAACAAAGTACAGATCGGAGCAGATCCATGAAAAACAAACATCGACTGAATTCTACGAGATCCGCCAGAGACACACCTCCAAACACCCGCCGACGACGCTAGACGCACTGTCGGGGCGGGCTAAGCACGTTGAACCTTCTTCCATCTTCAGGTAGCCGCCGCCTTGCCTTCCTAAGCGGGACTCAAACCCTAAACAAACTAAAAAAACACCCAACCATAGTAGGAGCCCCCTGGGCAAGATCTAAGATCCATTGCGCCTTCATAGTCCTAAAGCCAGAGGAGACGAGGCAAATCAACGTTGACGCCGACGGAAGGTGGGGACACCCTTGCTTGGGACTAGCTCGTGGAAGGGTAAGAGGGAAATGGCCGAGCCAAGTCTGCGCAATAACCTAGAACATCTCTAGCAAAGGTCCAAAACTGTAAATAATCGTTGTTTTGTAGTTTTGGGCAAAAAAATGTCAATTCCAAATCCTGATAAACACCGGATACTAAAAAAAAATTGTACAACTCCCCCTGAAAAATCCTCGTACCCAATATCCAATTTTGGAGGGAAAATTTTCAGCTCCCCTATACCACAAAACTGTTGGGTAATTTAGCATGCAATTTCAAAAAATTTGCTACGATCACGCAAGATCTATCCAGGAGATGCAAAGCAACGAGAGGGGGAGAGTGTGTCCATGTACCCTCGTAGACCAAAAGCGAAATTGTTAGTTTAACGCGGTTGATGTAGTCGAACGTCTTCGCGATCCAACCGATCAAGTACCGAACGTACGACACCTCCGAGTTCAGTACACGTTCAGCTTGATGACGTCCCTCGAAATCTTGATCCAACAGAGGGTCGAGGAAGAGTTTCGTCAGCACGATGGCGTGGTGATGGTGATGGTGATGTGATCTGCGCAGGGATTCGCCTAAGCACTACGTGAATATGACCGGGGGAGTAAATCATGGAGAGAGACGCCGCACACGGCTTGGAACAATTGGTGTGTCTCCAAGAGGTGCCCTGCCCACGTATATAAAGGAGGGAGAGGAGGAGGCCGGCCACCAGGGGCGTGCCAAGGAGAGGGGAGTCCTAGTAGGATTCGCCCCCCCCCCCCATTTTTTCCTTCTCATGGAGGGGTAAGAAGGGAAGGGAGAGGGAAGAGGAGAAGGAAAGGGGGTGCGCCCCCTCCCCTAGTCCAATTCGGACTCCCTATGGGAGGGGGCGCGACCATGATGTCTACTACACAACCTTCTTCTTGTAGACGTTGCTGGGCCTCCAAGTGAAGAGGTCTGTAGGACAATAGCAATTTCGCTCAAGTGGATGACCTAAGGTTTATCAATCCGTGGGAGGCGTAGGATGAAGATGGTCTCTCTCAAACAACCTTGCAACCAAATAACAAAGAGTCTCTTGTGTCCCCAACAAACCCAATACAATGGTAAATTGTATAGGTGCACTAGTTCTGCAAAGAGATGGTGATACAAGTGCAATATGGATGATAGATATAGGTTTTTGTAATCTGAAGATATAAAAACAGCAAGGTAGCAAGTGGTAAAAGTGAGCGTAAACGATATTGCAATGCTAGGAAACAAGGCCTAGGGTTCATACTTTCACTAGTGCAAGTTCTCTCAACAATAATAACACAATTGGATCATATAACTATCCCTCAACATGCAACAAAGAGTCACTCCAAAGTCACTAATAGCGAAGAACAAACAAAGAGATTATTGTAGGGTATGAAACCACCTCAAAGTTATCCTTTCTGATCAATCTATTCAAGAGTCCGTAGTAAAATAACACGAAGCTATTCTTTCCGTTTGATATATCCTAGAGTTCGTACTAGAATAACACCTTAAGACACAAATCAACCAAAACCCTAATGTCACCTAGATACTCCAATGTCACCTCAAGTATCCGTGGGTATGATTATACGATATGCATTACACAATCTCAGATTCATCTATTCAACCAACACAAAGTACTTCAAAGAGTGCCCCAAAGTTTCTACCGGAGAGTCAAGACGAAAACGTGTGCCAACCCCTATGCATAAGTTCACAAGGTCACTGAACCCGCAAGTTGATCACCAAAACATACATCAAGTATATCACGTGAATATCCCATTGTCACCACAGATAAGCACATGCAAGACATACATCAAGTGTTCTCAAATCCTTAAAGACTCAATCCGATAAGATAACTTCAAAGGGAAAACTCAATCCATTACAAGAGAGTAGAGGGGGGAAACATCATTAGATCCAACTATAATAGCAAAGCTCGCGATACATCAAGATCATGCCGAATCAAGAACACGAGAGAGAGAGGTCAAACACGTAGCTACTGGTACATACCCTCAGCCCCGAGGGTGAACTACTCCCTCCTCGTCATGGAGAGCGCCGGGATGATGAAGATGGCCACCGGTGAGGGACCACCCCTCCGGCAGGGTGCCAGAACAGGGTCCCGATTGGTTTTTGGTGGCTACAGAGGCTTGCAGCGGCGGAACTCCCAATCTAGGTTATTTTCTGGAGGTTTCTATATTTATAGGAATTTTTGGCGTAGGTCTCACGTCAGGGGGGTCTCCGAGTCGTCCACGAGATAGGGGGACGCGCCGAGGGGGTTGGGCGCGCCCCCACCCTCGTGGACAGCTCGGGACTCTTCTGGCCCAACTCTTTTACTCCGGGGGCTTCTTTTGGTCCATAAAAATCATCAAAAATTGGCACGTCAATTGGACTCTGTTTGGTATTCCTTTTCTGTAAAACTCAAAAACAAGGAAAAACAGAGACTGGCACTAGGCTCTAGGTTAATAGGTTAGTCCCAAAAATCATATAAAATAGCATATAAATGCATATAAAACATCCAAGATGGATAATATAATAGCATGGAAGAATAAAAAATTATAGATACGTTGGAGACGTATCAAGCATCCCCAAGCATAATTCCTGCTCGTCCTCGAGTAGGTAAATGATAAAAACAATTTTTTTGATGTGGAATGCTACCTAACATATTTATCAATGTAGTCTTCTTTATTGTGGCAAGAATATTCAGATCCATAAGATTCAAAACAAAAGTTTAATATTGACATGAAAACAATAATACTTCAAGCATACTAATAAAGCAATCGTGTCTTCTCTAAATAACATGGCCAAGGAAAGTTATCCCTACAAAATCATATAGTCTGGCTATGCTCTATCTTTATCACACAAAATATTTAAATCATGCACAACCCTGATGACAAGCCAAGCAATTGTTTCATACTTTTGATGTTTCCAAACCTTTTCAACTTTCACGCAATACATGAGCATGAGCCATGGACATAGCACTATAGGTGGAATATAATGGTGGTTGTGGAGAACACAAAAAGGAGAAGATAGTCTCACATCAACTAGGCGTATCAACGGGCTATGGAGATGCCCATCAATAGATATCAATGTGAGTGAGTAGGGATTGCCATGCAACGGATGCACTAGAGCTATAAGTGTATGAAATCTCAACAAAAGAAACTAAGTGGGTGTGCATCCAACTTGCTTGCTCACGAAGACCTAGGGCAATTTGAGGAAGCCCATCATTGGAATATACAAGCCAAGTTCTATAATGTAAAATTCCCACTAGTATATGAAAGTGACAACATAGGAGACTCTCTCTATCATGAAGATCATGGTGCTACTTTGAAGCACAAGTGTGGAAAAAGGATAGTAGCATTGCCCCTTCTCTCTTTTTCTCTCTTTTTTTTATATTTTTAGGCCTTCTCTTTTTTTGGCCTCTTTTATTTTTTTATTTTTTATTTTTCTCCGGAGTCTCATCCCGACTTGTGGGGGAATCATAGTCTCCATCATCCTTTCCTCACATGGGACAATGCTCTAATAATGATGACCATCACACTTTTATTTACTTACAACTCAAGAATTACAAGTCGATACTTAGGACAAAATATAACTCTATATGAATGCCTCCGGCGGTGTACCGGGATGTGCAATGAATCAAGAGTGACATGTATGAAAGAATTATGAAGGTGGCTTTGCCACAAATACGATGTCAACTACATGATCATGCAAAGCAATATGACAATGATGGAGCGTGTCATAATAAACGGAACGGTGGAAAGTTGCATGGCAATATATCTCAGAACGGCTATGGAAATGCCATAATAGGTAGGTATGGTGGCTGTTCTGAGGAAGGTATATGGTAGGTGTATGATACCGGCGAAAGGTGCGCGGTATTAGAGAGGCTAGCAATGGTGGAAGGGTGAGAGTGTGTATAATCCATGGACCCAACATTAGTCATAAAGAACTCATATACTTATTGCAAAAATCGATTAGTTATCGAAACGAAGTACTACGCGCATGCTCCTAGGGGGATAGATTGGTAGGAAAAGACCATCGCTCGTCCCCGACCGCCACTCATAAGGAAGACAATCAAAAAATAAATCATGCTCCGGCTTCATCACATAACGGTTCACCTACGTGCATGCTACGGGAATCACAAACCTTAACACAAGTGTCTCTCAAATTCACAACTATTCACTAGCATGACTCTAATATTACCATCCTCATATCTCAAAACAATCATAAGGAATCAAACTTCACATAGTATTCAACGCACTTTATATGAAAGTTTTTATTATATCCCTCTTGGATGCCTATCATATTAGGACTAAATTTATAACCAAAGCAAATTACCATGCTGTTCTAAAGACTCTCAAAATAATATAAGTGAAGCATGAGAGTTCATCTATTTCTTAAAAATAAAACCACCGCCGTGCTCTAAAAGGATATAAGTGAAGCACTAGAGCAAATGACAAACTACTCCGAAAGATATAAGTGAAGATCAGTGAGTAGTCGAATAATTATGCAACTATGTGAAGACTCTCTAACATTTAAGAATTTCAGATCTTGGTATATTATTCAAACTGCAAGCAAAACAAAATAAAACAAAATGACCTCCAAGCAAAACACATATCATGTGGTGAATAAAAATATAGCTCCAAGTAAAGTTACCGATGAACGAAGACGAAAGAGGGGATGCCTTCCGGGGCATCCCCAAGCTTAGGCTCTTGGTTGTCCTTGAATATTACCTTGGGGTGCCTTGGGCATCCCCAAGATTAGGCTCTTTCCACTCCTTATTCCATAGTCCATCAAATCTTTACCCAAAACTTGAAAACTTCACAACACAAAACTTAACAGAAAACTCGCGAGCTCCGTTAGTATAAGAAAATAAACCACCACTTTAAGGTACTGTAATGAACTCATTCTTTATTTATATTGATGTAACATCTACTGTATTCCAACTTCTCTATGGTTCATACCCTCCGATACTACTCATAGATTCATCAAAATAAGCAAACAACACACAAAAAACAGAATCTGTCAAAAACAGAACAGTCTGTAGCAATCTGATTTGTTCGAATACTTCTGTAACTCCAAAAATTCTACCAAATTAGGAAAGCCTGAGAAATTTGTGTACCAATCCATAGCAAAACAAATCAGATCAAAATCACGTTTTTGTGAATTATCAAAACTAATTTACTGGGCACAAAAGTTACTGATTTTCAGCAGGATCAACACAACTATCACCGTAAGCTATCCTAAAGGTCTTACTTGGCACTTTATTGAAACAAAAGCTATAAAACATGATTATTACAGTAACTTAATCATGTGGACACACAAAAACAGTAGAGTTAAATATTGGGTTGTCTCCCAACAAGCGCTTTTCTTTATTGCCTTTTTAGCTAGGCATGATGATTTCAATGATGCTCACACAAAAGATAAGAATTGAAACATAAAGAGAGCATCATGAAGCATATGCCTATGCATAGGGATTTTATTAGCAAACAATTTATGGGGACAAGAATCAACTAGCATAGAAAAGCAAAACAAACATAACTTCAAGATTTTAAGCACATAGAGAGGAAACTTGATATTATTGCAATTCCTACAAGCATATATTCCTCCCTCATAATAATTTTCAGTAGCATCATGAATGAATTCAACAATATAACCATCACATAAAGCATTATTTTCATGATGCACAAGCATAGAAATTTTACTACTCTCCACATAAGCAAATTTATTCTCATCAATAGTAGTGGGAGCAAACTCAACAAAATAACTATCATGTGAAGCATAATCCAACTGAATATTAAAATCATGATGACAAGTTTCATGGTTATCTTTATTATTTATAGCATACGTGTCATCACAATAATCATCATAAATAGGAGGCATGCTTTCATCATAATAAATTTGCTCATCAAAACTTGGGGGGCTAAACATATCATCTTCATCAAACATAGCATCCCCAAGCTTGTGGCTTTTAATATCATTAGCATCATGGGTATTCAAAGAATTCATAGTAACAACATTGCAATCATGCTCATCATTCACATATTTTATGCCAAGCATTCTATGTAATTCTTCTTCTAGTACTTGAGCACAATTTTCCTTTCCATCATTTTCACGAAAGACATTAAAAAGATGAAGCATATGAGGCACCCTCAATTCCATTTTTTTGTAGTTTCTTTTATAAACTAAACTAGTGATAAAACAAGAAACTGAAAGATTCGATTGCAAGATCTAAAGATATACCTTCAAGCACTAACCTCCCCGGCAACGGTGCCAGAAATTGCTTGATGTCTACAACACAACCTTCTTCTTGTAGACGTTGTTGGGCTCCAAGTGCAGAGGTTTGTAGGATAGTAGCAAATTTTCCTCAAGTGGATGACCTAAGGTTTATCAATCTGTGGGAGGCGTAGGATGAAGATGGTCTCTCTCAAACAACCCTGCAACCAAATAACAAAGAGTCTCTTGTGTCCCCAACACACCCAATACAATGGTAAATTGTATAGGTGCACTAGTTCGGCGAAGAGATGGTGATACAAGTGCAATATGGATGGTAGATATAGGTTTTTTTAATCTGAAAATATAAAAACAGCAAGGTAGCAATTGGTAAAAGTGAGCGTAAACGGTATTGCAATGCTAGGAAACAAGGCCTAGTGTTCATACTTTCACTAGTGCAAGTTCTCTCAATAATAATAACACAATTGGATCATATAACTATCCCTCAACATGAAACAAAGAGTCACTCCAAAGTCACTAATAGCGGAGAACAAACGAAGAGATTATTGTAGGGTACGAAACCACCTCAAAGTTATCCTTTCTGATCAATCTATTCAAGAGTCCGTAGTAAAATAACACGAAGCTATTCTTTCTGTTCAATCTATCCTAGAGTTTGCACTAGAATAACACCTTAAGACACAAATCAACCAAAACCCTAATGTCACCTAGATACTCCAATGTCACCTCAAGTATCCTTGGGTATGATTATACGATATGCATCACACTATCTCAGATTCATCTATTCAACCAACACAAAGTACTTCAAAGAGTGCCCCGAAGTTTCTACCGGAGAGTCAATACGAAAACGTGTGCCAACCCCTATGCATAAGTTCACGAGGTCACTGAACCCGCAAGTTGATCACTAAAACATACATCAGGACCATGCCGAATCAAGAACACGAGTGAGAGAGATCAAACACGTAGCTACTGGTACATACCCTTGATACTGTTGGGGAACGTAGCAATTTCAAAAAAATTCCTACGCACACGCAAGATCATGGTGATGGCATAGCAACGAGAGGGGAGAGTGTATGTCCACGTACCCTCGTAGACCGTGGCGGAAGCGTTATAACAACGCGGTTGATGTAGTCGTACGTCTTCACGATCCGACCGATCCAAGTACCGAACGCACGGCACCTCCGAGTTCAGCACACGTTCAGCTCGATGACGATCCCCGGACTCCGATCCAGCAAAGTGTCGGGGATGAGTTCCGTCAGCACGACGGCGTGGTGACGATGATGATGCTTCACCGGCGCAGGGCTTCGCCTAAGCTCCGCGACGATATGACCGAGGTGGAATATGGTGGAGGGGGGCACCGCACATGGCTAAGGAACGATCACGTAGATCAACTTGTGTGTTATGGGGTGCCCCCTTGCCCCCGTATATAAAGGAGGGAGGGGGAGGTGCGGCCGGCCCTCCTAGGGTGCGCCTGGAGGAGTCCTACTCCCACCCCTCTTGCCTTGTTGGAGAAGGAAATGGGGGAGGGGAAAGAGGAAGGGGGGCGCCGCCCCCCCTCTCCTTGTCCTATTCGGACTAGGGGGAGGCGCGCCTGCCTGCCTGGCCGCCCTCCTCTTCTCCCTCATGGCCCACTAAGGCCCAATATCCCCGGAGGTTCCGTAACCCCGGTGTTAGGAAAAATCCCGATTTCATCCGGAACCATTCCGATATCCAAATATAGGCTTCCAATATATCAATCTTTATGTCTCGACCATTTCGAGACTCCTCGTCATGTCCGTGATCACATCCGGGACTCCGAACAAACTTCGGTACATCAAAACTTATAAACTCATAATAAACTGTCATCGTAACGTTAAGCGTGCGGACCCTACGGGTTCGAGAACTATGTAGACATGACCTAGAACTATTCTCGGTCAATAACCAATAGCGGAACCTGGATGCCCATATTGGTTCCTACATATTCTTCAAGATCTTTATCGGTCAAACCGCATAACGGCATACGTTGTTCCCTTTGTCATCGGTATGTTACTTACCCGAGATTCGATCGTCGGTATCCAATACCTAGTTCAATCTCGTTACCGCAAGTCTCTTTACTCGTTCCGTAATACATCATCTCACAACTAACTTATTAGTTGCAATGCTTGCAAGGCTTATGTGATGTGTATTACCGAGAAGGCCTAGAGATACCTCTCCGACAATCGGAGTGACAAAACCTAATCTCAAATACGCCAACCCAACATGTACCTTTGGAGACACCTGTAGTACTCCTTTATAATCACCCAGATTACGTTGTGACGCTTTGGTAGCACCAAAGTGTTCCTCCGTAAACGGAGTTGCATAATCTCATAGTTACAGGAACATGTATAGGTCATGAAGAAAGCAATAGCAATATACTAAACAATCAAGTGCTAGGCTAACGGAATGGGTCATGTCAATCACATCATTCTCCTAATGATGTGATCCCATTAATCAAATAACAACACATGTCTATGGTTAGGAAACATAACCATCTTTGATTAATGAGCTAGTCAAGTAGAGGCATACTAGTGACTATATGTTTGTCTATGTATTCACACATGTATCATGTTTCCGGTTAATACAATTCTAGCATGAATAATAAACATTTATCATGAAATAAGGAAATAAATAATAACTTTATTATTGCCTCTAGGGCATATTTCCTTCAGTCTCCCACTTGCACTAGAGTCAATAATCTAGTTCACATCATCATGTGATTCAACACCAATATTCACATCTGTATGTGATTAACACTCATAGTTCACATCGTCATGTGACCAACACCCAAAGGTTTTACTAGAGTCAATAATCTAGTTCACATCGCTATGTGATTAACACCCAAAGAGTACTAAGGTATGATCATGTTTTGCTCGTGAGAGAAGTTTAGTCAACGGGTCTGTCACATTCAGAGCCGTATGTATTTTGCAAATATTCTATGTCTACAATGCTCTACACGGAGCTACTCTAGCTAATTGCTCCCATTTTCAATATGTATCCAGATTGAGACTTAGAGTCATCTGGATCAGTGTAAAAAGCTTGCATCGATGTAACTCTTTACGACGGGCTCTTTTATCACCTCCATAATCGAGAAATATTTCCTTAGTCCTCACTAAGGATGTTCTTGACCAATGTCCATGATCTACTCCTAGATCACTATTGTACTCCTTGCCAAATTCAGAGCAAGGTATACAATAGGTCCGGTACATAGCATAGCATACTTTATAGAACCTATGATGAGGCATAGGAATGACTTTCATTCTCTTTTCTATTTTCTGCCGTGGTCGGGATTTGAGTCTTACTCAATTTCACACGCTTGCAACACAGCAAGAACTTTTCTTTGACTGTTCCATTTTGAACTACTTCAAAATCTTGACAAGGTATGTACTTATTGAAAAACTTATCAAGCGTCTTGATCTATCTCAATAGATCTTGATGCTCAATATGTAAGTAGCTTTTCTTGAGGTCTTTCTTTTAAAGAACTCCTTTCAAATACTCCTTTATGCTTTCCGTAAAATTATACATCATTTCGATCAACAATATGTTACTCACATATATTTATCAAAAAGGCGGTAGTGCTCCCACTCACTTTATTGTAAATACAGGCTTCACCGCAAGTCTCAGATAAAACTATATGCTTTGATCAACTTATCAAAGCGTGTATTCCAACTCGAGATGCTTGCACCAGTCCATAGATGGATCATTGGAGCTTACACATTTTGTTAGCACCTTTAGGATTGACAAAACCTTCGGTTGCATCATATACAACTCTTCTTTAATAAATCCATTAAAGAATGTAGTTTTGACATCCATTTGCCAGATTTCATAAAATGTGGCAATTGCTAACATGATCCGACAGACTTAAGCATCGCTACTGCTTGAGAAAATCTCATTGTAGTCAACACCTTGAACTTGTCGAAACCTTTTGCGACAAGTCGAGCTTTGTAGATAGTAACACTACTATCAAGATCCGCCTTCCTCTTGAAGATCCATTTATATAATATGGCTTGCCGATCATCGGAAACTCCATCAAAGTCCACACTTTGTTCTCATACATGGATCCCATCTCAGATTTCATGGTCTCAAACCATTTCGCGAATCTGGGCTCATCATCGCTTCCTCATAGTTCGTAGGTTTATCATGGTCTAGTAACATGATTTCCGAATAGGATTACCGTACCACTCAGTGCGGACTGTACTTTGGAAGACCTACGAGGTTTTGTAGTAACTTGATCTGAAGTTTCATGATCATCATCATTAGCTTCCTCACTAATTGGTATAGGAATCACTGGAACTGATTTACGTGATGAACTACTTTCCAATTCGGGAGAAGGTACAAATTACCTTATCAAGCTCTTACTTTCCTCCCACTCACTTCTTTCGGGAGAAACTTCTTCTCTAGAAAGGATCCACCTTAGCAACGAATAACTTGCCTTCGGATCTGTGATAGAAGGTGTACCCAATAGTTACCTTTGGGTATTCTATGAAGACGACTTCTCGATTGAGCTTATCGGTGAAAACTTTTTCACATAAGCATCACAACTCCAAACTTTAAGAAACGACAGCTTAGGTTTACTGTTAAACCATAGTTCATACGGTGTCGCCTCAATGGATTTAGATGGTGCCCTATTAAACGTGAATGCAGCTGTCTCTAATGCATAACCCCAAAACGATAGTGGTAAACCGATAAGAGACATCATAGATCGCACCATATCCAATAAAGTGCGGTTACGACTTTCGGACACACCATTATGCTGTGGTGTTCCATATGGCGTGAGTTGCGAAACTATTTCACATTGTTTCAAATGAAGACCAAACTCGTAACTCAAATATTCATCTCCACGATCAGATCGCAGAAACTTTATTTTCTTGTTACGATGATTTTCCACTTCACTCTGAAATTCTTTGAACTTTTCAATTATTTCAGACTTATGTTTCATCAAGTAGATATACCCATATCTGCTCAAATCATCTTGTGAAGGTCAGAAAATAACGATACTTGCCACGAGCATCAACACTCATTGGATCGCATACATCGGTATGTATTATTTCCAATAAGTCAAGAGCTTGTTCCATTGTTCCGAGAACGGAGTTTTAGTCATCTTGCCCAAAAGGCACGGTTCGCAAGCATCAAAATGATTCATAATCAAGTGATTCCAAAAGTCCATCAAGATGGAGTTTCTTCATGCGCTTTACACCAATATGACCTAAACGACAAGTACCACAAATAAGTTGCACTATCATTATTAACTTTGCATCTTTTGGTTTCAATATTATGAATATGTGTATCACTATGATCGAGATCCAATGAACCATTTTCATTGGGTGTGTAACCATATAAGGTTTTATTCATGTAAATGAACAACAATTTATTCTCTTACTTAAATGAATAACAGTATTGCAATAAACATGATCAAATCATATTTATGCTCAACACCAAATAACACTTATTTAGGTTCCACACTAATCCCGAAAGTATAGGGAGTGTGCGATGATGATCATATCAATCTTGGAACTACTTCCAACTCTCATCGTCACTTCACCCTTAACTAGTCTCTGCTCATTCTGCAACTCCGTTTGAGTTACTAATCTTAGCAACCGAACTAGTACCAAATACTTGAGGGGTTGCTATGAACACTAGTAAAGTACACATCAATAACATGTATATCAAATATACCTTTGTTTACTTTGCCATCCTTTCTTATCCACCAAATACTTGGGGTAGTTCCGCTTCAAAGGACCAATCCCTTTGCGGTAGAGAAGCACTTAGTCTCAGGCTTAGGACCAGACTTGGGTTTCTTCACTTGAGCAGCAACTTGCTTGCCGTTCTTCTTGAAGTTCCCCTTCTTCCTTTTGCCCTTTTCTTGAAACTAGTGGTCTTGTCTACCATCAACACTTGATGTTTTTCTTGATTTCTACCTCCATCGATTTTAGCATCACGAAGAGTTTGGGAATTACTTTTGTCATCCCTTGCATATTATAGTTCATCACGAAGTTCTACTAACTTGGTGATGGTGACTAGAGAATTATGTCAATCACTATCTTATTTGGAAGATTAACTCCCACTTGATTCAAGCGATTGAAGTACCCAGACAATCTGAGCACATGCTCACTAGTTGAGCGATTCTCCTCCATCTTTTAGCTATAGTACTTGTTGGAGACTTCATATCTCTTAACTCGGGTATTTTCTTGAAATATTAACTTCAATTCCTGGAACATCTCATATGGTCCGTGACGTTCAAAACGTCTTTGAAGTCCCGATTCTAAGCCGTTAAGCATGGTGCACTAAACTATCAAGTAGTCATCATATTGAGCTAGCCAAACGCTCATAACGTCCGCATCCGCTCCTGCAATAGGCCTGTCACCTAGCGGTGCATCAAGGACATAATTCTTCAGTGCAGCAATGAGGATAAACCTCGATCACGGATCCAATCCGCAACATTTCTACTAACATTTTCAATACAATTTTCTAGGAACACATATAAAAACACATGGAAGCAAAAACATAGGGAAGCAACAACGCGAGCTATTGATCTACAACATAATTTGCAAAATACTACCAGGACTAAGTTCATGATAAATTAAAGTTCAATTAATCATATTACTTAAGAACTCCCACTTAGATAGACATCTCTCTAGTCATCTAAGTGATTACGTGATCCAAATCAACTAAACCATGTCCGATCATCACGTGAGATGGAGTAGTTTCAATGGTGAACATCACTATGTTGATCATATCTACTATATGATTCACGTTCGACCTTCGGTCTCCGTGTTCCGAGGCCATATCTGTATATGCTAGGCTCGTCAAGTTTGACCTGAGTATTCGCGTGTGCAACTGTTTTGCACCGTTGTATTTGAACGTAGAGCCTATCACACCCGATCATCACGTGGTGTCTCAAAGACGAAGAACTTTCGCAACGGTGCATACTCGGGAGAACACTTCTTGATATTTAGTGAGAGATCATCTTATAATGCTACCGTCAATCAAAGCAAGATAAGATGCATAAAGGATAAACATCACATGCAATCAATATAAGTGATATGATATGGCCATCATCATCTTGTGCTTGTGATCTCCATCTCAAAGCACCGTCGTGATCACCATCGTCACCGGTGCGACACCTTGATCTCCATCGTAGCATCGTTGTCGTCTCGCCAACTATTGCTTCTACGACTATCGCTATCGCTTAGTGATAAAGTAAAGCAATTACATGGCGTTTGCATTTCATACAATAAAGCGACAACCATATGGCTCCTGCCAGTTGCCGATAACTCGGTTACAAAACATGATCATCTCATACAATAAAATATAGCATCACGTCTTGACCATATCACATCACAACATGCCCTGCAAAAACAAGTTAGACGTTCTCTACTTTGTTGTTGCAAATTTTACGTGGCTGCTACGGGCTGAGCAAGAACCGTTCTTACCTACGCATCAAAACCACAACGATAGTTTGTCAAGTTGGTGCTGTTTTAACCTTCGCAAGGACCGGGCGTAGCCACACTCGGTTCAACTAAAGTGAGAGATACAGACACCCGCCAGTCACCTTTAAGCAACGAGTGCTCGCAGCGGTGAAACCAGTCTTGCGTAAGCGTCGCGTAATGTCGGTCCGGCCGCTTCATCTCACAATACCGCCGAACCAAAGTATGACATGCTGGTAAGCAGATGACTTGTATCGCCCACAACTCACTTGTGTTCTACTCGTGCATATAACATCAACGCATAAAACCAGGCTCGGATGCCACTTGTTGGGGAGCGAGTAATTTCAAAAATTTCCTACGCACACGCAAGATCATGGTGATGGCATAGCAACGAGAGGGAGAGTGTATGTCCATGTACCCTCGTGACCGTGGCGAAGCGTTATAACAACGCTGTTGATGTAGTCGACGTATTCACGATCCGACCGATCCAAGTACCGAGCGCACGGCACCTCCGAGTTCAGCACACGCTCAGCTCGATGACGATCCCGGACTCGATCCAGCAAAGTGTCGGGATGAGTTCCGTCGGACGACGGCGTGGTGACGATGATGATGCTTCACCGGCGCAGGCTTCGCCTAAGCTCCGCGACGATATGACCGAGGTGGAATATGGTGGAGGGGGGCACTGCACACGGCTAAGGAACGATCACGTAGATCAACTTGTGTGTTATGGGGTGCCCCCTTGCCCCCGTATATAAAGGAGGGAGGGGGAGGTGCGGCCGGCCCTCCTAGGGTGCGCCTGGAGGAGTCCTACTCCCACCGGGAGTAGGACTCCTCCCTCTTGCCTTGTTGGAGAAGGAAAGGGGAGGGAAAGAGGAAGGGGCGCCGCCTCTCCTTGTCCTATTCGGACTAGGGGAGGGCGTGCGGCCTGCCCCGGCCGGCCTCCTCTTCTCCCTCATGGCCCACTAAGGCCCAATATCCCCGGAGGGCTCCGTAACCCCTGTTCCTAAAAATCCCGATTTCATCCGGAACCATTCCGATATCCAAATATAGGCTTCCAATATATCAATCTTTATGTCTCGACCATTTCGAGACTCCTCGTCATGTCCGTGATCACATCCGGACTCAACAAACTTCGTACATCAAAACTTATAAACTCATAATAAACTGTCATCGTAACGTTAAGCGTGCGGACCCTACGGGTTCGAGAACTATGTAGACATGACCTAGAACTATTCTCGGTCAATAACCAATAGCGGAACCTGGATGCCCATATTGGTTCCTACATATTCTTCGAAGATCTTTATCGGTCAAACCGCATAATGACATACGTTGTTCCCTTTGCCATCGGTATGTTACTTACCCGAGATTCGATCGTCGGTATCCAATACCTAGTTCAATCTCGTTACCGGCAAGTCTCTTTACTCGTTCCGTAATACATCATCTCACAACTAACTTATTAGTTGCAATGCTTGCAAGGCTTATGTGATGTGTATTACCGAGAAGGCCTAGAGATACCTCTCCGACAATCGGAGTGACAAAACCTAATCTCGAAATCGCCAACCCAACATGTACCTTTGGAGACACCTGTGGTACTCCTTTATGATCACCCGATTCGTTGTGACGTTTGGTAGCACCAAAGTGTTCCTCCGTAAACGGAGTTGCATAATCTCATAGTTATAGGAACATGTATAGGTCATGAAGAAAGCAATAGCAATATACTAAACGATCAAGTGCTAGGCTAACGGAATGGGTCATGTCAATCACATCATTCTCCTAATGATGTGATCCCATTAATCAAATAACAACACATGTCTATGGTTAGGAAACATAACCATCTTTGATTAATGAGCTAGTCAAGTAGAGGCATACTAGTGACTATATGTTTGTCTATGTATTCACACATGTATCATGTTTCCGGTTAATACAATTCTAGCATGAATAATAAACATTTATCATGAAATAAGGAAATAAATAATAACTTTATTATTGCCTCTGGGGCATATTTCCTTCAGATACGTCTCCAACGTATCTATAATTTTTGATTGCTCCATGCTATATTATCTACTGTTTTGGAAAATATTGGGCTTTATTTTCCACTTTTATATTACTTTTGGGACTAACCTATTAACCGGAGGCCCAGCCCAGAATTGCTGTTTTTTTGCCTATTTCAGAGTTTCGAAGAAACGGAATATCAAACGGAGTCCAAACGGAATGAAACCTTCGGGAACGTGATTTTCTCACCGAACGTGATCCAGGAGACTTGGACCCTAAGTCAAGGAAGCTTCGAGGAGGGCACGAGGTAGGGGGTGCGCCTAACCCCCCAAGGCACGCCCTCCACCCTTGTGGGCCCCACGTTGCTCCACCGACGTACTTCTTCCTCCCATATATACCTCACGCACTCTCAAACGATCGAATCTGAGCCAAAACCTAATTCCACCGCCGCAACCTTCTCACATCCACGAGATTCCATCTTGGGGCCTGTTAGGAGCTCACGGAGAGGGCATCCACCACGGAGGGCTTCTACATCATCACCATAGCCCCTCCGATGAAGTGTGAGTAGTTTACTTCAGACCTTCGGGTCCATAGTTAGTAGCTAGATGGCTTCTTCTCTCTTTTTGGATCTCAATACAATGTTCTCCCCCTCTCTCGTGGAGATCTATTCGATGTAATCTTTTTTTTGTGTGTTTGTTGAGACCGATGAATTGTGGGTTTATGATCAAGATTATCTATGAACAATATTTGAATCTTCTCTGAATTCTTTTATGTATGATTGGTTATCTTTGCAAGTCTCTTCGAATTATCAGTTTGGTTTGGCCTACTAGATTGGTTTTTCTTGCAATGGGAGAAGTGCTTAGCTTTGGGTTCAATCTTGCGGTGTCCTTTCCCAAAGGATGAGGGGGCAGCAAGGCACGTATTGTATTGTTGCCATCGAGGATAACAAGATGGTTTTTTTTATCATATTGCATGAATTTATCCCTCTACATCATGTCATCTTGCTTAAGGCGTTACTCTGTTTTTTGAACTTAATACTCTAGATACATGCTGGATAGCGGTCGATGAGTGGAGTAATAGTAGTAGATGCAGGCAGGAGTCGGTCTACTTGTCTCGGACGTGATGCCTATATACATGATCATACCTAGATATTCTCATAACTATGCTCAATTCTGTCAATTGCTCAACAGTAATTTGTTCACCCACCGTAGAATACTTATGCTCTTGAGAGAAGCCACTAGTGAAACCTATGGCCCCCGGGTCTATCTTAATCATATTAATCTTCCATCACTTTTCTATTGCCTTTGCTTTTTTACTTTGCTATATTTTTACCTTGCATCTTTATCACAAAAATACCAAAAATATTATCTATCATCTCTATGAGATCTCACTCTCGTAAGTGACCGTGAAGGGATTGACAACCCCTAATTGCGTTGGTTGCGAGGAGTTATTTGCTTTGTGTAGGTACAAGGGAATCGCGCGTAGCCTCCTACTGGATTGATACCTTGGTTCTCAAAAACTGAGGGAAATACTTACGCTACTTTGCTGCATCATCCTTTCCTCTTCAAGGAAATCCAACGCAGTGCTCAAGAGGTAGCAACTCTCAGCCCCGAGGGTGAACTACTCCCTCCTCGTCATGGAGAGCGCCGAGATGATGAAGATGGCCACCGGTGAGGGATCCCTCCCATAGGTGTCGAACAGGTCCCGATTGGTTTTGGTAGCTCTGAGAGGCTTGCGACGGCGGAACTCCCTATCTAGGTTATTTTCTGGAGGTTTCTGTATTTATAGGAATTTTTGGCGTAGGTCTCAAGTCAGGGGGGTGTCTGAGTAGTCCGCGAGATAGGGGGACATGCCCAGGGGGTAGGGCGCGCCCCCCACCCTCGTGGACACCTCGGGACTCTTCTGGCCCAACTCTTTTACTCCGAGGGCTTCTTTTGGTCCATAAAAAATCATCAAAAATTGGCACGTCAATTGGACTCTGTTTCGTATTCCTTTTCTGTAAAACTCAAAAACAAGGAAAAAACAGAAACTGGAACTGGGCTCTAGGTTAATAGGTTAGTCCCAAAAATCATATAAAATAGCATATAAATGCATATAAAACTTCCAAGATGGATAATATAATAGCATAGAACAATAAAAAAATTATAGATACGTTGGAGACGTATCAGGCCACCCCTTGTGGGCTGCCTCCCCTCTCCCCTATGGCCCATGTAGGCCCACTACTTTCCCCGGGGGGTTCCGGTAACCCCTTGGTACTCCGATAAATATCTAAAACGTCCCAAAACCATTCCGGTGTCGAAATACTATCGTCCAATATATCAATCTTTACCTCTCGACTATTTTGAGACTCCTCGTCATGTCTGTGATCTCATCCGGGACTCCGAACAATCTTCGGTCACCAAAACACATAACTCATAATACAAATCGTCACCGAACATTAAGCGTGCGGACCCTACGGGTTCGAGAACTATGTAGACATGACTGAGACATATCTCCGATCAATAACCAACAACGGAACCCAGATGCTCATATTGGTTCCTACATATTCTATGAAGATCTTTATCGGTCAAACCGCTATGACAACATACGTTATTCCCTTTGTCATCGGTATGTTACTTGCCCGAGATTAGATCATCAGTATCATCATACCTAGTTCAATATTGTTACCGGTAAGTCTCTCTACTCGTTCTGTAATGCATCATCCTGCAACTAACTCATTAGTTACATTGCTTGCAAGGCTTATAGTGATGTGCATTACCGAGAGGGCCCAGAGATACCTCTCCGATACATGAAATGACACATCCTAATCTTGATCTATGCCAACCCAACAAACACCTTTGGAGATACCTGTAGAGCATCTGTATAATCACCCAGTTACGTTGTGACGTTTGATAGCACACAAGGTGTTCCTCCGGTATTCGGGAGTTGCATAACCTCATAGTCAGAGGAATATGTATAAGTCATGAAGAAAGCAATGACAATAAAACTTAATGATCATTATCCTAAGCTAACGGGTGCGTCTTCTCCATCACATCATTCTCCTAATGATGTGACCCCGTTCATCAAATGACAACACATGTCTATGGTCAGGAAACTTAACCATCTTTGATTAACGAGCTAGTCTAGTAGAGGCATACTAGGGACACTTTGTTTTGTCTATGTATTCACACATGTATCAAGTTTCTGGTTAATACAATTCTAGCATGAATAATAAACATTTATCATAATATAAGGAAATATAAATAACAACTTTATTATTGCCTCTAGAGCATATTTCCTTCAGTCTCCCACTTGCAGTAGAGTCAATAATCTAGATTACATTGTAATGATTCTTACACCCATGGAGTCTTGATGCTAATCATGTTTTGCTCGTGGAAGAGGCTTAGTCCACGGGTCTGCAACATTCAGATCCATATGTATTTTGCAAATCTCTATGTCTCCCTCCATGACTTAATCACGGATGGAGTTGAAGCGTCGATTGATGTGTTTGGTTCTCTTGTGAAATCTGGATTCCTTCGCTAAGGCAATTGCTCTAGTATTGTCACAAAAGATTTTCATTGGACCCGATGCACTAGGTATTACACCTAGATCGGATATGAACTCCTTCATCCAAACTCCTTCATCTGCTCCTTCTGAAGCAGCTATGAACTCCGCTTCACACATATATCCCGCCACGACGCTCTGCTTGGAACTGCACCAACTGATAGCTCCACCATTCAATAAAAATACATATCCGGTTTGCGACTTAGAGTCATCCGGATCAGTGTCAAAGCTAGCATCGACGTAACCATTTACAACAAGCTCTTTGTCATCTCCATAAACGGGAAACATATCCTTAGTCCTTTTCAGGTATTTCAGGATGTTCTTGACCGCTGTCCAGTGATCCACTCCTGGATTACTTTGGTACCTCCCTGCTAAACTTATAGCAAGGCACACATCAGGTCTGGTACATAGCATTGCATACATGATAGAACCTATGGCTGAGGCATAGGGAATGACTTTCATTTTCTCTCTATCTTCTGCAGTGGTCGGGCATTGAGTCTGACTCAACTTCACACCTTGTAACACAGGCAAGAACCCTTTCTTTGACTGATCCATTTTGAACTTCTTCAAAACTCTATCAAGGTATTGAAAGTCCAATTAAGCGTCTTGATCTATCTCTATAGATCTTGATGCCCAATATATAAGCAGCTTCACCGAGGTCTTTCATTGAAAAATTCTTATTCAAGTATCCTTTTGTGCTATCAAAAAATTCTATATCATTTCCAATCAACAATATGTCGTCCACATATAATATTAGAAATGCTACAGACCTCCCACTCACTTTCTTGTAAATACAGGCTTCTCCAAAAGTTTGTATAAAACCATATGCTTTGATCACACTATCAAAGCGTATATTCCAACTCCGAGAGGCTTGCACTAGTCCATAAATGGACCGCTGGAGCTTGCACACTTTGTTAGCACCTTTAGGATCGACAAAACCTTCTGGTTGCATCATATACAACTCTTCTTTAAGGAATCCATTAAGGAATGCAGTTTTGACATCCATTTGCCAAATTTCATAATCATAAAATGCAGCAATTGCTAACATGATTCAGACAGACTTAAGCATCGCTACGGGTGAGAAGGTCTCATCATAATCAACTCCTTGAACTTGTCAAAAACCTTTCGCAACAAGTCGATCTTTGTAGACAGTAACATTACCGTCAGCGTCAGTCTTCTTCTTGAAGATCCATTTATTTTCTATGGCTTGCCGATCATCGGGTAAGTCAATCAAAGTCCATACTTTGTTCTCATACATGGATCCCATCTCAGATTTCATGGCCTCAAGCCGTTTCGCGGAATCTGGGCTCATCATCGCTTCCTTATAGTTCGTAGGTTCGTCATGGTCTAGTAACATGACTTCCAGAATAGGATCACCATACACTTTGGTGCGGAACGTACTCTGGTTGACCTACGAGGTTTGGTAGTAACTTGATCTGAAGTTTCATGATCATCATCATTAGCTTCCTCACTAATTGGTGTAGGCATCACTGGAACTGATTTCTGTGATGAACTGCTTTCCAATTCGAGAGAAGGTACAACTACCTCATCAAGTTCTACTTTCCTCCCACTCACTTCTTTCAAGAGAAACTCCTTCTCTAGAAAGGATCCATTTTAGCAACAAATGTCTTGCCTTCAGATCTGTGATATAAGGTGTACCCAACAGTTTGTTTTAGGTATCCTATGAAGACGCACTTCTCCGATTTGGGTTCGAGCTTATCAGGTTGAAGCTTTTTCACATAAGCATCGCAACCCCAAATTTTAAGAAACGACAATTTAGGTTTCTTGCCAAACCACAGTTCATATGGTGTCGTCTCAACGGATTTAGATGGTGCCCTATTTAACGTGAATGCAGCTGTCTCTAAAGCATAACCCCAAAATGATAGTGGTAAATTGGTAAGAGACATCATAGATCGCACCATATCTAATAAAGTACGGTTACGACGTTCGGACACAGCATTACGCTGTGGTGTTCGAGGTGGCGTGAGTTGCAAAACTATTCCACATTGTTTCAAATTAAGACCAAACTCGTAACTCAAATATTCACCTCCGCGATCAGATCGTAGAAACTTTATTTTCTTGTTATGATGATTTTCTACTTCACTCTGAAATTCTTTGAACTTTTCAAATGTTTCAGACTTATGTTTCATTAAGTAGATATAACCATATCTGCTCAAATCATCTGTGAAGGTCAGAAAATAACGATGCCCATCGCGAGCCTCAACACTCATCGGACCGCATACATCAGTATGTATAATTTCCAATAAGTCAGTGGCTCGCTCCATTGTTCCGGAGAACGGAGTCTTAGTCATCTTGCCCATGAGGCATGGTTCGCAAGCATCAAGTAATTCCAAAAGCCCATCTGCATGGAGTTTTTTCATGCACTTTACACCAATATGACCTAAACGGCAGTGCCACAAATAAGTTGCACTATCATTATTAACTTTGCATATTTTTGCTTCAATAGTATGAATATGTGTATCACTATGATCGAGATTCAACAAAAATAGACCACTCATCAAGGGCGCATGACCATAAAAGATATTAATCATATAAATAGAACAACTATTATTCTCTGATTTAAATGAATAACCGTCTCGCATCAAACAAGATTTAGATATAATGTTCATGCTCAAAGCTGGCACCAAATAACAATTATCCAGGTCTAAAACTAATCCCGAAGGTAGATGTAGAGGTAGCGTGCCGCCGACGATCACATCGACTGTCGGTGTCAAAACCGTGGATCTCGGTAGGGGTCCCAATCGTAAGCCTAGGCGGATGGTAACAGGAGACAAGGGACACGATGTTTTTACCCAGTTCGGGCCCTCTCGATGGAGGTAAAACCCTACTCCTGCTTGATTAATATTGATGATATGGGTAGTACAAGAGTGGATCTACCATGAGATCAGAGAGGCTAAACCCTAGAAGCTAGCCTATGGTATGATTGTTGTTCGTTCTACGGACTAAAACCCTCTGGTTTATATATACACTAGATAGGGTTAGGGTTACACAGAGTCGGTTACAACAGTAGGAGATCTACATATCCGTATCGCCAAGCTTGCCTTCCACGCCAAGGAAAGTCCCATCCGGACACGGGACGAAGTATTCAATCTTGTATCTTCATAGTCCAGGAGTCCGGACAACGGTGATAGTTCGGCTATCCGGACACCCCTAATCCAGACTCCTCAAGAGCCCCTCGAACCAGGCTTCAATGACGACGAGTCCGGCGCGCATATTGTCTTCGACATTGCAAGGCGGGTTCCTCCTCCAATACTTCATAGAAGATTTTGAACACAAGGATTGTGTCCGCTCGCAAAACAAGTTCCACATACCACCGTAGAGAGAATAACCTTTGCACGATCTGCTGACGATTCCGCGGCGTGACATCACACCACGGCCGTGCCTTTATACGAATCGCTTTTACTGTTCCACCTCGGTAGCGTTTAGCGAGGCGGTTTCCTTGGCACGCCTTATCGAGCGGAGATCGTGCCCCTTATTCCGTGATTCCCATCAATACGGACGTGGGTAACCCAACCGCGCCATTGATTACGGTGCTTGGGAGATAAGCGAGTTTTATCAGTGGCGGGGACGATAGCTTCATCCGTCCATATAAGGGATAAGGATCCACCTTTAACCCACGCCTTCTTCCTCCTTTGCTCATCCATTTCCGCACACTCGAGCTCCAGCGCCCAAGTCCGCACATCCTCCTCAACCTTCTCCAGCCATGTCCGAGCAGGAGGCAAGTGGATGGTCTCCTCCGTCACGGAGGGACAAGTCAAAAAGCTGCGGAAGGACGGATACTTGTCCAGCGACATCGCGCACAGGCTCCCCGGCGAGGGGCAGCTCATTCCCACCCCTAGGCCCCATGAGAGGGTGGTGTTCCTCACCCACTTCCTCCGCGGACTAGGTTTTCCACTTCACCCATTTGTCCGGGGGCTCATGTTCTACTATGGCCTGGATTTCCACGATATGGCCCCGAATTGCATCCTCAACATCTCGGCGTTCATCATCATGTGCGAGGCCTTTCTCTGCATCCAGCCCCACTTCGGCTTATGGCTGAAGACCTTCAATGTCAAGCCGAAGGTAGTGGGCGGCTGCCAAGCGGAGTGCGGAGGTGCCATGGTTGGCAAGATGGCCAAAGTCCTATGGCTCGAGGGCTCCTTTGTGGAGACCGTGAAGGGGTGGCAATCGGGTGGTTCTACATCACCGAGCCACGCGACCCTAAATGGGCAAGTGACCCCGAATTCAGATCTGGTTTCCCTCGCTGCTCACCTCTTGAAAGAGACGGGCTGGCGTGGGTAATCCGAAGAGCTGACCGACTCCAAACCTGCATGCAAACCCCGTGAACAAGGATCTCAGGCTTGTCAATGTAGTCCAGGTTATGCTCATCCGCGGATCCTCCCATGCCAATAACGGGCCTTCAAATTGTGGGAGTTCGATCCGGCACAGCACCAAACTCTGAAAAGGCTCTTCGACACTACGTACGAAGATGCTTGGAAGGTGCTGTTCAAGGGCGCCGAGGCTCCCACATCCGCTACCGAAGATCGCGGATTCAGATCGCAGCGCCACACTACCGAGGTAAGCTATTTTACCCTTTACGGGACTCTTGTTTTTCATAGTTTGACTCTATGTGGGATCTAAACTCCCTTACCTTTGACAGGACTGGCGTAACACGTCCGGGCAGGTTAACTGTCCGGCTCCTTTGCTAGAAGACCCAGCGGACGCCCGCTTGACGGGGCTGCTGGCTCCGGAACCTCACGTGGTGCCGGAGAAGAAGGCCAAGAAGAAGGCCACGGGGACTCGAAGGAGCGCCCGACGCCAGGTGTTGTCGGACTCATCGTCCGACGACTCTGAGGCGGAATCCTCCCCGAGGACGGGAGGAGGAAAAAAGCCTCTCCCAGTGGGGGAGAAGAAACGGAAGGCCGCCCCGACTGGGGAGGCCGGAGGGTCCAAGAAAGGAAGGACCCTTCCTTTGGACTTCTCCACCATCGCCGACAACGACGAGGAGGAGTGGCCACCAAGGGCTAGGCCCCTGGCGAGATCGTAAGTGTCCGAACTCCTGAATAGCTCATGACTTTTTATTTGTCGCATAGTGTCTTCTAACGCCAACATAACCACGTAGCCCGCCCAAGGACGCAGCTCACCGCTTCGCTGAGTGGCTCCTCGGATTCGCCGGATGTGAATAGCACTTCACTTCCGACCGCCTCCTCTCCTCGTGGCGCAGCAGCGACACCGCGGTGGAGTCTCGAAGGGGCCCAGCCAGAGGAGGTGGTCCCGAGGCGCCTGCAAGGCGACCTCCCGGACTCCGGGCGCAGAGGGGTGAGACCCGAGGGCTCTAAGTCCGCCCTTTGCGGACTCCATCGAACCTTCAGCGGTTCAAGTCCGCAAGCGCCCTTCGTAAGAAGGGCAAGATCGACGCCGGTGACCTCTGTCCATCCAGAGGCACGGATAGCTTGCTGGACGCGCTTAACGGCACCTCCATCGACGAGGAGCACCTCACCGTTATGAGTGTGGTGATCCGAAAGTTCATCCGCCAAGAGTAGTCGATCAAGCCTGTACCAACCTTCTAACGTGGTTTGAGGTAAGTTTAGAATATGTAAAAATATTACCGCATAGACAGAGCCCCGATGCTTAGTTCGTGTTCGGAAAGAAAAGCCGGATGAGGATCTAAAAGATATACGCATGAGTCTAACATAAGTATGCCAATATGGGAATGCAGGCTCTTGACTCTCTGCCAGACCGATCATGGAGGTCAATGCATTGAAGCAAAGCCTCGAGCGGTCCGAGAACGAGCTCGGCCTTGCCAAGAAGCAGCTCGAGGACAAGGAAGGTAAGTAATACCTTATAGAAAGGATTTGGTTGCAAAAATGACAGGACTAACGTGGGTATTGTAGGGGCCACGAACGAGGTGGCGACCCTGAAGGAAGCGGTGTCCACGACCGAAAGCAAAGTGGCCACGGATCGCACCGAGCGAGAGAAGCAGGAGGCACGGGTGGCGGAGGTGCAGCAAGAGCTCCAGGCTCTCGTGAAAAAACACGAGAGTTTGGAGCGTGTCGGTGTCAAAACCGGCGGATCTCGGGTAGGGGGTCCCGAACTGTGCGTCAAGGCGGATGGTAACAGGAGACAAGGGATACGATGTTTTTACCCAGGTTCGGGCCCTCTCGATGGAGGTAAAACCCTACTCCTGCTTGATTAATATTGATGATATGGGTAGTACAAGAGTGGATCTACCATGAGATCAGAGAGGCTAAACCCTAGAAGCTAGCCTATGGTATGATTGTTGTTTGTCCTACGGACTAAAACCCTCCGGTTTATATAGACACTGGATAGGGTTAGGGTTACACAGAGTCGGTTACAATGGTAGGAGATCTACATATCCGTATCGCCAAGCTTGCCTTCCACGCCGAGGAAAGTCCCATCCGGGCATGGGACGAAGTCTTCAATCTTGTATCTTCATAGTCCAGGAGTCTGGCCAACGGTGATAGTTTGGCTATCCGGACACCCCCTAATCCAGGACTCCCTCAGTAGCCCTTGAACCAGGCTTCAATGACGACGAGTCCGACACGCATATTGTCTTCGGCATTGCAAGGCGGGTTCCTCCTCCGAATACTTCATAGAAGATTTTGAACACAAGGATTGTGTCCGGCTCTACAAAACAAGTTCCACATACCACCGTAGAGAGAATAACCTTTGCACAGATCTGCTGACGTATTCCGCGGCGTGACATCACACCACGACCAGGCCTTTATATGAATCGCTTTTCTTGCTCCACCAGCAGCTGCTTAGCGAGGCGGTTTCGCTGGCACGCCTTATCGAGCGGAGATCGTGCCCCTTATTCGGGATTCTCATCAATACGGACGGGTAACCCAACCGCGCCATTGATTACGGTGCTTGGGAGATAAGCGAGTTTTACCAGTGGCGCGGGGGCGATAGCTTCGTCCGTCCATATAAGGGATAAGGATCCACCTTTAACCCACGCCTTCTTCCTCCTTTGCTCATCCATTTCACAAGACTCGAGCTCCAGCGCCCAAGTCCGCACATCCTCCTCAACCTTCTCCAGCCATGTCCGGAGCGGGAGGCAAGTGGATGGTCTCCTCCGTCACGGAGGGACAAGTCAAAAGCTGCGGAAGGGCGGATACTTGTCCAAATGACATCACAGCACCGACTCCCGACGAGGGGCAGCTCATTCCCACCCCTGTGCCCCATGAGAGGGTGGTGTTCTCACCCACTTCGTCCACGGACTAGGTTTTCCACTTCACCCATTTGTTCGGGGCTCATGTTCTACTACGGCCTAGATTTCCATGATCTGGCCCCGAATTTCATCCTCAACATCTCGGCGTTCATCGTCGTGTGCGAGGCCTTTCTCTGCATCCAGCCCCACTTTGGCTTATGGCTGAAGACCTTCAATGTCAAGCCGAAGGTAGTGGGCGGCCGCCAAGCGGAGTGCGGAGGTGCCATGGTTTGCAAGATGGCCAAAGTCCTATGGCTCGAGGGCTCCTTTGTGGAGACCGTGGAGGGGTGGCAACCCGTGGTGGTTCTACATCACCGAGCCGGCGACCCTAAATGGGCAGCGGCCCCCGAATTCAGATCTGGTTTCCCTACGCGGCTCACCTCTTGGAAAGAGACGGGCCTGACATGGGGTAATCCGGAAGAGCTGACCGGACTCCAAACCTGCACGCAAACCCTGGTGAACAAGAATCTCAGGCTTGTCAATGTAGTCCAGGTTATGCTCATCCGCCGGATCCTCCCATGCCAAGAACGAGCCTTCAAATTGTGGGAGTTCGATCCGGCACAGCACCAAACTCTGAAAAGGCTCTTCGACACTACGCACGAAGATGCCTGGAAGGTGTTGTTCAAGGCGCCGAGGTTCTACATCCGCCATCAAGATCGCGGATTCAGCTCGCAGCACCAACTACCGAGGTAAGCTATTTTACCCTTTACGGGACTCTTGTTTTTCATAGTTTGACTCTATGTGGGATCTAAACTCCCTTACCTTTGACAGATCGGCGTAACACGCCCGTGCAGGTTAATCGTCCGCCCTTGCCGTAAGACCCAGCGGACGCCGCTGATTTGGGCTGCTGGCTCGGCACCTCACGTGGTGCCGAGAAGAAGGCCAAGAAGAAGGCCACGGGGACTCGAAGGAGCACCCGACACCAGGTGTTGTCGGACTCATCGTCCGACGACTCTGAGGCGGAATCCTCCCCTGAGGATTAGGAGGAGAAAAAAGAAGCCTCTCCCCCAGCGGGGGGAGAGAAGAAAAGGAAGGTCGCCCTTACTGGGGAGGCCGGAGGGTCCAAGAAAGGAAGGACCCTTCCTCCGGACTTCTCCACCAACGCCGAGAACGACGAGGAGGAGTGGCCACCAAGGGCCAAGCCCCTGGTGAGATCGTAAGTGTCCGGACTCCGGAATAGCTCATGCCTTTTTATTTGTCGCACAGTGTCTTCTAACGCCGAATATAACCATGTAGCCTGCCCAAGGACGAGCTCGCCGCTTTGTCGAGCGGCTCCCTGGATTCGTCGGATGTGAATACCACTTCACTTCCGACCGCCTCCTCTCCTCGTGGACGCAGACGACACCGGTGGAGTCCCAAAAGGCCCAGCCAGAGGAGGTGGTCTGGAGGCGCCGCAAGGCGACCTCCCGACTCGGGCGCAAGGGGCGAGACCCCGAGGGCTCTAAGTCCGCCCTGTGCGGACTCCGCATCGAACCTTCAAGGTTCCAAGTCCGACAAGCGGCCCCTTCGTAAGAAGGGCAAGATCGCGACGCCGTGACCTCCGCCCATCCGAGGCACCGGATAGCTTGCCGGAGGCGCTTAACGACGCCCATCGACGAGGAGCACCACACTGTTATGAGTGTGGTGATCCAGAAGTTCATCCGCCAAGAGCGGGCTGATCAAGCCTGTACCAGCCTTCTAACAGGCTTTGAGGTAAGTTTAGAATATGTAAAAATATTACCGCACAGACAGAGCCTCGATGCTTAGTTCGTGTTCGGAAAGAAAAGCCGACCGAGGATCTAAAAGATATATGCGGAGTCTAACATAAGTATGTCAATATGGGAATGCAGGTTGCGCTGCTGACCTCTGCCGCACTGACTGCGGAGGTCAATGCATTGAAGCAGAGCTTCGAGCGGTCCGAGAAAAAGCTCGGCCTTGCCAAGAAGCAGCTCGAGGACAAGGAAGGTAAGTAATACCTTATAGAAAGGATTTGGTTGCAAAAATGACAGGACTAACGTGGGTATTGTAGGGGCCACGAACGAGGTGGCGACCCTGAAGGAAGCGGTGTCCACGGCCGAAGCAAAGCGGCCATGAGCGAACCGAGCGAGAGAAGCAGGAGGCACGGTGGCGGAGGTGCGGCAAGAGCTCCAGTGCTCATGGAAAAACACGAGAGTTTGGAGCGTGACTCGAAGACTCGAGAGTCCGAGCTCGCCTCGGCTCTTGAGAGTGCCAAAGTCGCTAAGGCCGGAGCCCAAAAAGCCCTCCAGGAAATTGAATCACTAAAGAAGATAGCAGCGGGTAAGGCATTATTTATGCAAAGCAAGCATGTGAAAGTAAATTATCTGTTACTTACCCGAATCCGGAGCTCTCCAGGAGCATTCGCAGATCTGCCACGTAGTGTGTCTGATGCTGCCGCTTCTCTCACACCGAGGGGGAGCTCGACGAAAGGTGTTCTCGTCTCAAGATGTCGAGGCCGACATCCGTGTTTCGAGCGACCAGCTGAAGCAGCTGGTCGAGCTCCACAAGGTCGCCGAACAGGCCATGAAGGGCCTCATAGTTCGGCCGTGGCCTCTGGAAGCCATGCCTCGAGCTACTTGGCTAGTGCGGCGGCCGGTGGACGCTTTGTCCATGGATTGAAGTCATCAAGCGCCCATCTGCATTGAAGGTGCCCGTCGGGCCCTTGCCCGTGCTAAAGTGCATTGGGGCAAGATGGATGCTGAGAAGCTTGTGACGGACGGGCCACCGTCGGGCAAGGAGCATCGCAAGCCCGAAATGTACTATGAGGGCGTCCTGAAGGGTGCCCGCCTTATAGCGGGTGAATGCTCCAAAGATGTAATTTTTTAATAGACTCGCATTTGTTATCATGTACGCTAAAAACTTGTTCATATGCGCTAAGCAACGCCAGAATTTAAAATATTACCTTCTATGCGGCCGCTTATCAAATTTGAGAGATGGCAAGTCGTTGGCTTCAGCCCCATGCCACGAAAGTGCCGGGTGTTCGGATAAACTTGAGCGCTCTTGTTCCCATTCTGGGTCCTTCGAGGAGGCGCCAACGCAACGAACAAGGCAACCGGACTATAGTGCTTGAACACTCTCACTTAGCCATAGAATTCTATAATTTTAAATTTCGGCGAAGCCCTAGTATTCGAAGACCGAGTTCGGGCGCTATCCACGCCTTTGGCGGACAATGCCGACTCCTCGCCTAAGCGACATAAGTCTTTAGGGACCCGAAAACCTCTCGAATAGCGATCGCTCTCGCCTCTATCATGACGGTCAGTTTTAGCTTTCCATCGAGGTGCTCAACCCAGCTCAACCGGGGCACAATCGCAGTGGAACTCCCAGCGCTACCTTAGCCGATATAACAGAACGAAGGTACCAAAACATGGGAGCCGGGCAAACCCAACTATTGACCCAAGACATGATTCGAGCCGATGCATATAATGCTATAAGTTCGGGTGCCGACTTGTGAAAGTGTTCAGACTTATCACACCATATTTTTGGGGTACTTAAGCCCTCGGTGTATTGGCCGTACTAAAGTGTACGGGTGCAACGTGTCATGAATGAACATATATATAGATAAAGAAAGGAGTGCAATAATAGGCAAAAGCTATGTATTGTTTATTCAAAAGGTACTCCAATGAAAGCAGAATGATACAAATAGTGCGATAAGAAAGGGATGGGACTATTTAACATGTCCTCTCCGTGGGTAAGTTGCGGATGGTATGTAAAACAGGTATAATGCTCGTAGTAGAGACCACCGACACTCGACGAGCTCGCTTCCTGCTGTTGCATCGTGAGTTCGCAATTCTAGTGCCGGACAGGGCTTCGGAAAACGGAGTCCTGAAATTAAGAGAAAAGAAGAAAGAAAAGAATGACACAATCGGAGCCCACAGTGCGGTTGAGCCGCATTCAGGCGTGCGTGGTCGTGTTCTCCCTTATGCCCATGGTATCTCCGAGCATAGTCATATACGCCAGTAGTAATCGCTTCGCACTTCGCGAGGTCCGGGTTGGGGCCGGATTGCTACGCGTGCTCGGATCGTGCCAGCGGTCTTGTTGTAGGTTACCCGGCGCGCTTGACGGTGTCCGGACGCTTAGTAGCCGGACTCGAGAATTGCTGTGAGAGGCAGCTTTGCACCTCCGCCACGAGGGCCACCGTATGCTCCTCCGCTCGGAGAGAGCGCTCGTGTTTCCATTGACCGTGATTACCCTCGAGGGCCCGCATCTTGAGCTTGAGGTATGCGAAAGCGGCACCGCATTGAACTTTGCAAATGCGGTTCGCCCAAGCAAAGGCGTGATAGCCGCCATGAACGGGACTTTGTCGAAGATTAACTCTTCGCTTTGGAAGTTATCCGGGATCCAAGACCACTTCGAGTGTAACCGAGCCTGTATAATTGGCCTCTACACCTGGTATGACGCCTTTAAAGGTCGCCTTTGTGGGTTTAATCCTTGAGGGTCTATGCCCATTTTGTGCAATCAGATCCCGATAGAGCAGGTTCAGGCTGCTACCGCCGTCCATCGACTCTAGTGAGGTGAAATCCGTCGATGATTGGGTCAAGAACCAATGCGGTGAATCCTCCGTGGCGGATGCTAGTGGGTGGTCCTTCAATCAAAGGTGATCGGGCAGAGGACCATGGGTTGAACTTTGGGGCGATGGCTCCATCGCATATACGCCCCTTAGTGCACGCTTCCCCCTTTTGGGTATGTGGGTTGCGATATCATGTTCACCGTCCGCACTTGTGGGGGAAGCCCTTCTATCCTCTATTGTTCGGGCGGGGCTCCTCCTCGCCATCGCCACGCAGCCCCTTGTCATTGAGTTCGGCATTTAACTTGCCTACCTGTTTGAAGACCCAACAATCCCTGTTGGTGTGGTTGGCTGGTTTTTCGGGGGTGCCATGTATTTGGCACGAGCGATCGATTATTCGGTCCAGATTGGACGGGCCCTGAGTATTTATTTTGAACAGCTTTTTCCTCTGACCGGGTTTAGAGCCTCCGAATCCGCATTGACTATCGTATCTTCAGATTATCGCCAAGCACGCGGTGCTTGTGCTTGTTGCGACGCGACCTGCCATTGCTGTCCTTGGTATCCGAACTACCGTGGTTTTTGGTCAAGTTGTTACTACGAGCTAGCCAGCCGTCCTCTCCCGCAAAAGCGGGTCATGAGTGTTGTGAGGGCTACCATGGATTTCGCTTTTCCTGTCCTAGGTGCCGGGCAAGCCACTCGTCATGGTGTTATGTTTGAAGGCTGCAAGGGCCTCTCGATCCGGACACCAACGATTTGATTTTTCTTGGTTAGGAACCGTGTCCGTAATTGTCCGCCGATTCTTCCGCTGCTGAATTATGTGGCTGAGGTCATCGGCGCCTGGTGGTCGCACATATGTGCCCGGAAGTTATCAAGAATGCGGCTTCCGTGTCCTCCCAACAACCAATTGATTATGCCGGCAAGCTGTTTAGCCAATGCCGAGCTGGTCCTTTAAGCTTGAGTGGGAGGTATTTGATGGCGTGTAGATCATCACCGCGGGCCATGTGGATATGGAGGAGGTAGTCCTCGATCCAAACCGCAGGATCTGTTGTGCCATCGTATGATTCGATGTTTACGGGTTTGAAACCCTCGGGGATTTGATGATCCATCACTTCGTCTGTGAAGCATAGTGGGTGTGCGGCGCCTCTGTATTGAGCTATATCACAACGCAGCTCAAATGAGCTTTGTCTACTATGTTCGGCCCGGCCGGAATTGCTGTATCCGGCGTGACGGTTATCATCGCGTGTCGTGGGGCGCCCACGCGATCCATAGATCGGTCTTGTTTGCCTTGCCTTGTCCTCCAATAGGTCTCGCAGGTCTGGCGCGTTTCCCCATGCCTTGGTACTTTTCAAGCGACGCCGGGGTGCGGCTTGAATGGAGGGCCTAGAGGCCTCTCTGTCGCGGCCACGGGGTGGCCGGTCGGCCACATCATGCGCTGGTGATGTAGGTTTGGGTGCTTCCTCCTCTATTTGGGGTAGCAGCCTGCGTTTTGGGTATCTCTTGGAGGGGCGTTCGAGTTTGTACTCTTCGGCTGCAAGGACTTCAGTCCATCTGTCAGCTAGCAAGTCTTGGTCAACTCTAAGCTGCTGCTGCTTTTTCTTGAGGCTGCTTGCCGTGGCCATAAGCATGCGTTTGAAACGCTCCTGTTTGGCGGGATCCTCAGGCACGACAAATTCGTTGTCGTCGAGGCTTGCTTCATCTTCGGAGGGAGGCATATAATTATTGTCCTCCACCTCCCTGTCTGCCGCTCTATCATGAGGGCTGGCTTCTCCCTCCTCATGTGCTGAATCTTGCTGGAGGAAGTTGTCTTCGCACCGTCCGGGTGTTATTATCTCCGTGCCGAATCACCGCTTTTGCTGTGACGGATTTAGAGCGGCGCCGACGACGCCGCTTGGGCTGTTTCTTGAGGGGTCATCCTCCGCTGTTCCATCGCTGCTCCCATCTTTTGGGATGTCCACCATGTATATGTCGATGACGAGGTGGCCTTCTAGTGCCCTCAGAGGCGCTGGTTCTGGTCGCCTCTAGCATCGTAGTCCATACCGCCGATGTCTTGGAGTCAAGTCGAGCATTTCGGTTAAATCATTGACAAGGCTATAAAGTGGGTGGTGGGTGGGCATTGAATTTCTTCGTCGTCGATCCCAACCTTCCCGACCGTAGTCCGCCAGGCTCTCCGATAAAGAGAGAGACTTTAGTGAATTCAGGATGTCGCCAAAGGGCGAGTGCCGAAAGATGTCCGCGCAAAGGAACTCCATAACCGCGCCCAATTGGGTTCGATTAGCAGGGGGTGCGGAGGGTTCGAGTCCCAAGAGGAGTCCGCACCTTGGAGTCACGGTCTTCGCAGCGACAGGATGGAGTTCGCTCAATCGCCATAGAGATCGTGAGCCCCGAGGCGGTGTCCAGCCACTCGCCCTCGATCGGCGAAGTCGGCCCGAGCTAAGGGTCGGAGCGGACGCCGGTGCGACCTCTAGGGCACTGCTCGCGGCAGAGCTAGATCGTGCCCATCGAGACAAGGCGGCGCGCTTGGTTGTGGCTCAAATCCGTCAAGATCAAGTCTCCGCGATGTCGGCCGTAGTTCAAACTCCCAAATCTGACCTGATGGCGGGGCGAAGCTGATCTGCTCCAGATGGCCAAGTGAATTGCCCGCAGCAGCAAAGCCGCTGAATACGAAGATCTGTCCGGGAGAAAAGTCTCACCGACCGCTGCTTGTTGATGATCAAGGAGTCATCGGGCCTAAGGATGACGACATAGAGGAACTCTCAATGAAATCATCAATGTCGGTGTCAAAACCGCGGATCTCGGTAGGGGGTCCCGAACTATGCGCCTAGGAGGATGGTAACAGGAGACAAGGGACACGATGTTTTTACCTGTGTTCGCCTCTCTCGATGGAGGTAAAACCCTACTCCGCTTGATTAATATTGATGATATGGGTAGTACAAGAGTGGATCTACCACGAGATCAGAGAGGCTAAACCCTAGAAGCTAGCCTATGGTATGATTGTTGTTCGTCCTGCGGACTAAAACCCTCCGGTTTATATAGACACCGGATAGGGTTAGGGTTACACATAGTCGGTTACAACGGTAGGAGATCTACATATCCGTATCGCCAAGCTTGCCTTCCACGCCAAGGAAAGTCCCATCAGGACACGGGACGAAGTCTTCAATCTTGTATCTTCATAGTCCAGGAGTCCGGCCAACGGTGATAGTTCGGCTATCCGGACACCCCCTAATCCAGGACTCCCTCATCGACCTTGGAACCATTTCCGACGCGCATCTTCACCTCGTCCTTAGCCAATCTTCGTTTAATCCGTAGCCCCTGTTTTGAGTTGCAAATATGAGCAACAGAACGAGTATCAAATACCCACGCGCTACTACGAGCATTAGTAAGGTACACATCAATAACATGTATATCAAATATACATTTCACTTTGCCATCCTTCTTATCCGCCAAATACTTGGGGCAGTTCCGCTTCCAGTGACCATTTCCTTTGCAGCAGAAGCACTCACTTTCAGGCTTAGGTCCAGACTTGGGCTTCTTCCCGGGAGTAGCAACTTGCTTTCTATTCTTCTTGAAGTTCCCCTTCTTCCCTTTGCCCCTTTTCTTGAAACTAGTGGTCTTGTTAACCATCAACACTTGATGCTCCTTCTTGATTTCTACCTCCGCAGCCTTAAGCATTGTGAAGAGCTCGGGAATTGTCTTTTCCGTCCCTTGCATATTATAGTTCATCACGAAGCCTTTATAGCTTGGTGGCAGTGATTGAAGAACTCTGTCAATGACACATCATCCCGAAGATTAACTCCCAACTGAGGCAAGTGGTTATGGTACCTAGACATTCTGAGTATGTGTTCACTGACAGAACTGTTCTCCTCCATCTTGCAGCTATAGAACTTGTTGGAGACTTCATATCTCTCAACTCGGGCATTTGCTTGAAATATTAAATTCAACTCTTGGAACATCTCATATGCTCCATGACATTCAAAACATCTTTGAAGTCCCGATTCTAAGCCGTAAAGCATGGCACACTGAACTATCGAGTAGTCATCAGATTTAGCTTGCCAGACATTCATAACGTCCGGAGTTGCTCTTGCAGCAGGCCTTGCACCTAGCGGTGCTTCCAGGACGTAATTCTTCTGTGCAGCAATGAGGAGTCAATAGAAGAAACACCAATCATTTTAAGATCTTCATCATTTTTGCAAGAATAATCACTAGAAAAAGCTTTCTCTAAAAGTTCTCTTTTAGCTCTAAGCATAGCAGTTCTTTTCTTACTTTCATCCATAGAAACATAAAGAGCTTTAATTGATTCATCAACTTTAGGCTCAAAAATAATCTTGAGATTTTCCACATCATGAGCAATTCTATAAACACTTCTAGACAAATCATCAATCTTATTCAACTTTTCTTCTATGGAAGTGTTGAAAACTTTTTGTGTGTTGATAAATTCTTTAATATTATTCTCAAGATCAGAGGTGTTCCTATTATTATTGTAAGATTGATTTCCATATGAATTACCATAATTATTAGAGGAATTACTAGGAAAAGGCCTAGGATTAAAATTTCCTCTATATGCGTTGTTGTTGAAATTATTACGAGAAATAAAATTCACATCAATGGAATCAGTATTTTGCTCAATCAAAGTAGACAAAGGCATATCATTAAAATCAATAGGAGCACTTTTACTAGCAACCAATTTCATAAGAGCATCAACTTTATCACTCAAAGAAGAAATTTCTTCAACCGAATTAACTTCTTTACTAGTAGGAGCTCTTTCGGTATGCCATTGTGAATAATTTGCCATGATATTATCAAGCAATTTGGTGGCCTCATCCAAAGTAATTTCCATAAAAGTACCACCCGCGGCGGAATCCAAAAGATTATGAGAAACAAAATTCAACCCCGCATAAAAAATTTGTATGGTCATCCAAAGATTTAACCCATGAGTTGGGCAATTCCTTAGCATCCTTTTCATCCTTTCCCAAGATTGTCCAACATGCTCATGTTCAAGTTGCTTGAAATTCATGATCTGGGTTCTAAGGGAAATAATTTTTGCGGGAGGAAAATACTTAGTGATAAAAGCATCTTTGCACTTATTCCAAGAATCGATACTATTGCGAGGCAAAGAAGAGAATCAATTTTTTGCAGAATCACGCAAAGAAAAGGGAAATAATTTCATCTTGACCACATCATTGTCCACATCTTTTTTATTTTGCATATCACATAATTCCACAAAGGTATTAAGATGGGATGCGGCATCCTCATTAGGAGTACCGGAAAATTGGTCTTTCATAACAAGATTCAGCAAAGCAGTATTAATATCACAAGTCTCCGCACTAGTGGCGAGAGGAGCAAGTGGAGAGCCAATAAAATCATTGTTGTTGGTATTTGAGAAATCACATAACTTGGTGTTCTCTTGAGTCATGATGACCACACAACAAGATCGCACTCAAAAACAGATCCGGCAAGAAAACGGCGAACGGAAAAGGAGAGGCGAATAAAACGACAAATTTTGGTGAAGTGGGGGAGAGGAAAACGGCAGACAAATAATGTAAATTGTGAGGAGATGAGAATTATCATTAGGAACCTGGTTATGTTGAAGATCCTCCCCGACAACGGCGCTAGAAACTCTCCTTGATGGTTGCTGCAACCACGTCGGTATTTCCCCCAAGAGGAGGGGATGATGTAGCAAGCGATGGTAGGTATTTCCCTCAGTTTTGAAACCAAGGTATCGAACCAGTAGGAGAACCAAGCAACACAACGTAAACAGCACCTGCACACAAGTAACAACACCTCGCAACCCAACGTTTTAAAGGGGTTGTCAATCCCTTTCGGGGTACGACGCCTCAAGATAGGCAAAAAGACGTGAGGTAAATTGTAGTAGATTGATAGATCGAATGCCAAATAAAATAAATAAAGATAAAACACAACAAGGTATTTTTGTATTTTTTGGTTTAATAGATCTGAATAAAAATGCAAAGGAAAAGTAGATCACAAGGCAAATATATGAGAAATAAGACACGGGGGCCGTAGGTTTCACTAGTGGCTTCTCTCGAGAGAAATAGCAAACGGTGGGTGTCACGCCCAAGATGCGACCCTATCCTAAAGGAACTCGGGGGTCCCACCAAGGATAGAAGCGCATCTTGAAGACGCTTTTGCAAGGTGGATATCATTACATCAACATTACATAATAGTGGGGATACATCCAATACATACAACGTCACATGAATACAACATCATCAACATACAAGATCTACATCCGACTACGGATAAATCATAAACAGAAACTCAAACAATATCCACCCTGCTAGCCCAGGCTGCCGACCTGGAACCTATACCCTGATCGACGAAGAAGAAGAAGAACTCCAAAACAACCAAACATCGCTCTCGCGTCATGATCATCGCAAAACCTGTACCTGCAACTGTTGTTGTAGTAATCTGTGAGCCACGAGGACTCGGCAATTCCATTACCATGGGTATCAAGACTAGCAAAGCTTAATGGGAAAGGAAGGGGTAAAGTGGTGAGGTTGCAGCAGCGGCTAAGCATATATGGTGGCTAACATACGCAAATGAGAGCGAGAAGAGAAACAAAGGAACGGTCACAACCGGCAATGACCAAGAAGTGATCCTGAACTCCTACTTACGCCGACATAACCCGAAACCGTGTTCTCCTCTCGATCAACCCCAAAAGAGACACTCACGGTTACGCACACGGTTGGTGTATTTTAGAAGAGTTTACTTCAAGTTTACTACAACCGGATATTAACAAATTCCATCCGCCACATAACATGCTGCACGGCTCTCGAAAGTTTATACCGCAGGGTGTTCCAACTTAGCCCATGATAAGCTCTCGCGATCAACGAAGGATATTCTTCTCCCGGAAGACCCGACCAGTCTCGAATCCCGCCACAAGACATTTCGACAAGAATAAAACAAGACCAGCAAAGCCGCCTGATCGCCGACAATCCCGATAGGAGCTGCACATATCTCGTTCTCGTGGCAACACCGGATAAGTCAAGCTATGAGTAAAACCAAGCCTCAAGTTGCCCCGAGGTGGCCCCAAGATCTCGCTGCTTGGACCAGCACTTAGAGAAGCACCGCCCGGGGCTAAAATAAAGATGACCCTTGGGTTGGCCGACCCAAGGAAGGGTATAGGTGGTGGTGAGGCAAATGGTAAAACCAAGGTTGGGCCTTCTTTGGACACGTTTATTCAAAGCGAACTGTCAAGGGGGTCCCATAAATCATCCAACCGTTAGGAACGCAAAATCCAGGAACATAATACCGATATGACGGAAACTAGGGCGGCAAGAGTGGAACAAAACACTGCATAAGGCCGAGCCTTCCACCCTTTACCAAGTATATAGATGCATTAATAATATAGGAGGTATTGTGATATCCCAACATAAACATAATCCAACATGGAGCAATCTTCATCTTCACCTGCAACTAGCAACGCTATAAGAGGGGCTGAGCAAAGCGGTAACATAACCAAACAACGGTTTGCTAGGAAGGGTAACAAAGGTTAGAGGTTCATGCAATTTGGGAGGCTTGAGCAGCAAGTGGTAGGTAACGCAGCATAGCGATAGAATGAAGCAACTAGCATAGAAATGATAGTAATGAGATCCAAAGTAACGGTCATCTTGCCTGAAATCCCGCAAGGAAGAAGAATGGGTCCATGAAGAAGACGAACGGGAGTAGTCGAACGAATCCTCACAATTGCAACATTACCGGAACTGAGAAGCAACACCGGAAAGAAACAAACAACATAGTAAACAACCATCATATAATCATGGCATGATGCACAACCAAGTATGATGCATGACCGGTTTAAAGAGGCATGGCGTGGCAAAGTGCAACAAACAATACTACAAGTTAAGTGGAACTCAATATGCAACGAGTTGCATATTGACAAAACACCACATCAAATATTTAGTTCTCTCTCGTTTATGTATACAACCATATTAAATATTGTTAAACATGGCAAGAGGTGAAGCATAAGTAAACTAACTATTTAGGCAAGTTTAAATGAGGCCGGAACAACAAACAACAATTCCGGAAAATCCCCATGTCCATATTTTAGATTTGGTACTGTTCTGCCCTAAACACAATTTTAATGTTGTTAAACAGCAAAATAAAGTGCACCATGTTAAACTAGGCATTTTTCCACCCCATTTACATATAAATTTTATTTAAAATGGAGCTACGGTTATTTAGTTACGAAATAAATCATTTTAACATGGCATTTATACAAATTTAAACAAAAAGCAAGTTTAAACATTTTTAACATGGATGAAAGTAGCATATTAGAAACTAGATGAAATTCTAAGCATCTTAAGTATATAAATCATTTTAATCCGATGCACGGTTTGTGAGTTATTAGATGCATGAACTGTAACGCCCCCGATGCGGCTATATCTCCCACGTGTTGAGGCACGACTTAGAGGCATAACCGCATTGAAAGCAATGTCTCAAGTGAGGTAATCTTCACACAACCCATGTAATAATTAAGGGAAAAAGATACATAGTTGGCTTACAGTCGCCACTTCACACAATACATAAATAAACATCCATCATTCAGAGTACACTCAAGGTCCGACTACGGAACCAAAATAAAAGAAGATACCCCAAATGCTACAGATCCTCGAATCGTCCCCAACTGGGCACCACTACTGATCATCAGAAAAGACACATAGTAACGACCACGCCTCGTCGAACTCCCACTTGAGCTCGGTTGAGTCACCTACACCGCCTCATCGAACTCGCAACTGTTTTGAAGTATCTGTGAGTCACGGGGACTCAGCAATCTCACACCCGCGAGATCAAGACTATTTAAGCTTATAGGAAGGACTGAGTAGTAAAGTGGAGCTGCAACAAGCGACTAGCATATATGGTGGCTACTTCGCAAAAGAGAGCGAGGAGAGAAGCAAAGCGCTGTCGTGAAGCTAATAGCGATCAAGAAGTGATCCTGAACTACTTACGCCGACATAACTCCAACATCAGTGTTCACTTCCCGGACTCCGAGAAGAGACCATCACGGTTACACACGCGTTGATGTGTATTTTATTTGGGGTCAACTTTGGGTTTTCTACAACCGACATTAACAAATTCCCATCTGCCTCATAACCGCGGGCACGGCTTTCAAAGATATTACCTGCAGGGTGTCCTAACTTAGCCCATTATAAGCTCTCACGGTCAACGAAGGATATTCTTCTACCGAAGACCCGATCAATCTCGAGTCCCGGACTACAAGACATTTCGACAGCAATAAAACAAGACCAGCAAAGCCGCCCGATTGTGCCGACAAATCCCGATAGGAGCTGCACATATCTCGTTCTCGTGGCACATCCGGATGAGCAGTCCATACAACTAAAACCAGACCTCAAGTTGCCTTGAGGGGGCGCTGCAGGGCTTTAGTTCGGGCCAGCACTCAAGGAGCACTGGTCCGGGGTTAAAATAAAGATGACCCTCGGCTCGCGAAACCCGGGGAAAAGGCTTAGGTGGCAAATGGTAAAACCAAAGTTGGGCCTTGCTGACGAGTCTTATTCAAAGCGAACTGTCAAGGGGTCCCATAAATCACCCAACCGTAAGGAACGCGAAATCAAGGAACATAACACCGGTATGACGGAAACTAGGTGGCAAGAGGGAACAAAACACTGCATAAGGCCGAGCCTTCCACCCTTTACCAAGTATATAGATGTATTAATTATAGCAGATATATATTGTGATATCCCCAACAAGTAAACATGTTCCAATAAGGAACAACATCTCCATGTTCCAACAAGGAACAAACTTCAGCTTCACCGCAACTAGCAACGCTATAAGAGGGCTGAGCAAAGCGGTAACATAGCCAATCAACGGTTTGCTAGGAAAAGGATGGTTAGGGCTGACATGGCAATATGGGTGGCATGATATAGCAAGTGGTAGGCATCGCAGCATAGGCATAGCAAAAGAGCGAGCAACTAGCATAGCAAAGATAGAAGTGATTTCGAGGGTATGGTCATCTTGCTCGCAATGTTCTCAGAGTTGTCGAAAGCTTGATCCTCGAAAGCGTTCTCAACAGGTTCCTCGCTCACGCACTCGCCTCCCGACTCTACCCAAAGGAACAACACAAACAAAGGAACCACAATAAATCACGGTGCAATGCACAATCAACATGATGCAAAACATGACATGATATGCGGATGCGATATGCAATGCGTATAAAAGCTCCGGAAGGTAAATGATGAACCAGGCATCAACTTGGCAAACCAAGTATGCCACTGAAAGATGAGATGATTTCGCTTGAAATCGATATAAAGATCACCGAATCGGATGCACGGTTTGCAAATGACAAGCAAAACAAGAATGGCGCAAATCTGCCATTAACAGCATGATGCCACTTAGCAAGCAACAATTAATTAAGCTACTGCACCCAAACGTATCAACAAAGCACATGGCAGTGATCTACACAAGATGCTCAACAAAAGATGAGCACTGAGCTACGGCTAGTTCACATCATAACAGGTTCAAACAAGCATGGCAAAAGTGCACAAAATATCAGGCTGGACATGACAAAAACAGCATCAGGTTGCAATGTTCAGAGCAAGAAAACTACATGCTACAGGAACTTAAAATAGCAAAACATGGCATGGCATGAATCTACTCAAAGCATAGAACAAAAGTCCCTTACTGACCATAAGCCAAAAAGGACTAGAAAATATAGTAACACCCATGTCAATATTGAAAGTTTCGTTAACAGATTCAGCAACATGACATGTCAAAAACTGATAACGAGTAGGCATGTTTACAAGCTCAATGCACTCACTACAGAGCCTTATATGATAAACTAAGCATACATACATCAATAAGACATGACATATAATACATACATGGCAAGAACAATAACATAGCATAAATGGGTCAACCACAACAAGCTAGGCAAAATTGAATAACATGTATACAATCTGCCAGGAATCATTTGATAGCAAAAGTAGAGCTCGATTGACTCAAGCTATGGCACTCCATAATTGCAAACAAAGGCATGGATGGATAGAGCAAGACATGTTTTACAAAACACCCTTACTGAAGTATCTCAAAATATGCATAGATCCCTCGGTATCATCAAGTTAACATGGCATCAAAATCAGCTAAAACAGGGCTGAAATCAGCAACAACAGGACACCTACTTTGCATGCTTGTGCTAGTCACCACATAGATCACAAAAATACATGGCATACACCCCTGGAAATATGGCATGGCATATTTCAAAACACATGTAGGACTCAAATACATAGGGTGCACACAATAATCATGGCAAAAATAACAAAAGTGCAACTTCTGTTAAGAAACAGAAACTAACATCACATAGCAATCTTCCAACAGCATTTCGGGCATCAAGATGAGCTCAAATGAAAATGATGCAATGAGATGAAATGATCTACTCTTCGAGACGAACATTTTGACATATTATACACGCAAAATGGACCTACAGATGCAAAGATATACCACTTTGAAAATTGCAAAAAATATCAAATAGCTCAAGACTTAGGAAAAAAAAAGGGGAGGGGAGAGAGTCAACGGCGCGGGCTTCCCGAGGCTGGATCGGCCCGCCCGATCGGATCCGGGCGACGGCGGGCGGAGGAGCTCGCCGGGAGGCGGCCGGGCGAGGGTGGAGGCGGCGCCGAGGGGCGGCGCGCCTCGTGGTCGGCGGAGGCGGGCGCCCGGCGGCGGGCGGCAGCGCCAGCGGCGCCGGGTCACGGAGGGAGGCGGCCGGGCGACGGCCTGGGCCGGCGGCGGGAGGCGCGGCTGGGCGAGGGAGGCCGGCGGGCGGCGCCCGGCCGACGAGGCGGCGGGCGGAGCATGGCGACGGCGGCGCCATGCTGCTGGCCCTGGGCCGGTGGTGGCGGCGGCCGCTGGCTTCTGCAAGGGTTCGATCCGGCCGCGGGCCGGCGGCGCGGGCGGCGGCGCGACAGGTGGCGGCGCGTGAGTGGGGCGGACGCGGGGCGATAGTCCGGCGCCGGGCGGACACGTCCGGCGCGTGGGGAAAATTAGGGTTTCGGGAGGAAGATGATCCGGATTTGGGGAGGTTTTAAATAGGCATAGAGGAGCTAGGAGAGTCCAAATGAGGTGAAGTTACCACACACGATCGTGATCGAACGACGGAGAGCATGGGAGTGACTTAGATGGGTTATTGGGCTGTTTTGGAGGGGTGTTGGGCTGCAACTTAAAAGAGGCCTTTAGAGTGCGTTAACCGCTGAGTACCAAACGAGCTCCAAATGACCAAACTTGACCGGTGGTCTACGGGTGGTATACCAAGGCCACTAGAAAAACCTCGGTCCATTTCGAGAAGGTTTAATACCCGCACACGAAAAACCGTAAAAGGGACCGCCGGGGGAGATAGGAGTGCCGGATTGCAAAACGGACAACGGGAAAAATGCTCGGAATCATGGGACGAACACGTATGCAAATGTGATGCACATGATGACATGATAAAATGCATGACATAGACAAAATGCAAAAAGAAGAAAAACCCAACCACGGAGGGAAATATCATATATCAATGCCGAAAATGGCAAGAGTCGGAGTTACAAATATGGAAAGTTACTTCCGGGGTGTTACATGAACATAAGGGTTTTTCTGTAAAACTGCAAACTCTGGATAAATGCTAAATTCGCAGAAGGAAAAAAAAACAGGAGCTGGGCCGAATCTGGCTGGCCCGAAAGTGCACAGGAGAGGGGGCGGGGCTGCTCACCCTGGGCCAAGGCCCGGTTCGGTGGTGAGGAGGCTGCAGGGCGCTGGGCCTTGGGAGGCGCTGGGCAGCTGGGCTGCGAAGCGGCGAGGAGGCCCAGCGACGCAGTGGCGCTACGAGGCCGGCGCTGATCGTCAACGCGGGCGGGTGCTCGATCCGAGCTCGCCGCTCGATCTGCAGGACGCAGATGTAACCGGCGGCGTAGGGACTTGGCGCGGCGCGCGCTTGATGCGTAGAAGACAACGACGCGGAGGAACTCACCGCGTGGGCGAAAAAGACAGGCGCGGGATCCGGCGAGGACGGTGTTCTCCGCGCAGGTGGCGTCGGGCGGAGCCGGAGAAGGCAGCGGCTGCTTGTTCTCTCTCCGAGGCCGAGGCGAAACGGGGCATGGCGGGCGGACTTGGCGCAGAGGAAGGAGGTCTGGAGGGGCGCAGGGGAGGCCCGACGAGGTGGAGACGAGGCGGATCCGGCAGGCCGGCGTCCGGGTTCGCATGGGGTTGAGGAGGAGGCATCGGGCGGCGACGAGGTGTTGCGCAAGGGGAGGAGCGCGTGGCCTCGGGCGTCCTCGAGCATGCGGCGCAGCGACGAGGCAAGGCAGAGCGCATGATGGGGAACAGAGGGGAGGCGGCGGAGGAGATGCTCGGGACCCTCCTGGTCCAGATCGAGCGAGGAAGGAGGGCTCGGGCTGCAGCCATGGCGCAGGAAGCTCTGTAGGGAAAAAGACAGGAGAAAAATAGTGTGAGCGAGAGGAGACAGGGAAAGGAGAAGGACGGAAGGAGGGACGCCACGGTCCTGCTGGTTGCCGCCGAGGAGCGCCTCGGGGCTTCGAGCACGAGGAGCGGGCTGGACTCTCGCTGGCTGGGGCGGGGCGTGGAGGCCGAGGATCAAGAGAGGCTGCGGATTGGTCCGTGAAGAAAACAAGGAGGTGGGTGGCGCCATGGATGGATGGATTTGATGGGAGGCGCGGCAGATCCGAGGAGGGAGGAGGCTGTAGGTGGCGGCGGCTAGGGGGGACAAATGTCCTAGGATTTAGGGTTAGGACTATTTATATAGTAGGTGGTAGGTACGAGTGGCATTTGGATCATCGGATTAAAATTGAACGGTCGAGATAAATGGCTTAGGGGAGCCCAACATACGCAGATATTTTATAGATGTTTGGGGATGATATGAATTCAACGGTAATGATCGAGCGGTCGGCTTCCGGCAGGTTTTGACGCGCATTTAGGGGGGGTGGTCGGGCTGGCTGTGCGAGAGGGTCAAAGGTCCGACAAGAGGGAATTGAAAACCCTGTTGGACTCGGATCGGTCAACGAAGGCAAGGGGAAACGCGCAACTACTTAACGGATGCAAGCTTTATGAAAACATGCAGATGCAATGCGCATGATGCTATGAGATGAGATGCATGACATGAACAAAATGCAAAACAAAAGACAAAAACCCAACCACGGAGGAAATAATATATCACATCTCTGGAAAAAGCAAGAGTTGGAGTTACGAATATGGAAAGTTGTATCCGGGGCGTTACAACACTCCACCACTACAAGAGGATCTCGTCCCGAGATCTAGGATGGCACCGGAGTGAAACGGAAGAGGAAGAGAAGAGGTAAAACTAAGTTGCTTCTTTGACAAATGAGTGAAACCACGAACCTTGAGAGGTTGAGCAATTTAAAAGAAAGAGTACAACAGAGAGGAACGAGATTGCAAACAATTTGTTAGAAAAAAAGGAAAAAGGAGCATTACGAGAACTTGAAGGTTGAAAGACATGGAAATAAGAGCTTCATGAACGAAAAGAATATGACCACCTCAGTATAATGAGATAGCGAAGGAACAACAATGACAGAATTTGGACAGCACTCCGGTAGAAAAGAGGAGAAAACTTGATGAGATGAAAAGATATTGAAGAGATGATACAACACTCCGGTTAAATGGATAAGCAAGAAAAGAACACGATCCTCACAAAACGAGGTGATGGGTAAAGAGCACAACATCACAAAGCCTCCGGGAGAAAGAATAGAAGATCGGTCATTGGAATAAGAATGGAGAAGAAAATGCCAATTTCTGCCACAAATGAGCTTGGAAAGCACCCTTCCAAGAAGGTTATAACGGAGTTGTTGGAAAACCAACAACGAAACGAATAAACTTGTAGTGGGCTTATGGAAAACATCTCAAGACTATGAGGTGACAACCGGCCACAAATGGAAACCATTGATTTGATTGAGAGCACCGAAGAGATGAAAAACTTCTTCCACCAAGATGATAGAGAGATAACTTGGATCATTGATAAACACCATAATAGCAACAATCCATAGGGAAGGCTTTAGGTGAAACATGACACAAGATGACTCCAACGAAGAGATTGGTGGATTTAAAATATCTCATTCTTGACAACATGTGAATCATGAAACACGAACTCAAATTGTCAAGAATGACATAACACCACCTCAAATGATAAGGTAGAATGAATTGCACTTTGGAATGCAAGATGAAGAATGCTTGAACTCCTCAAAACAAAACATGTGTTGAACACCATGTTTATTTTATAGTATAGCTTGGCGGATCATAACTTCGAGAGAAATCTTGAAGAACAATTGAAGAATGAAAAGAATCCTTGACGAACTATCATGTAGAGCCTCCATGAAGAACTCCGGTAATAAAAGGATGATAAAAAGAAAGAGAAGTTGAAGACACAAGGTGAAGCCTTGCAATAATTTAGATGGAGCTTCGCGACAAGATAATGCGGAAAACTTGGAACTCCGGAAAAGAAAAGATGAACAACTTAGAACCGATAAATGATATCATAAACAACTCCGGAAGAAAAGAATTGAATCACCTCGAGGAAATAAGAATAAGATTTATTGTATGCTTATCCTTCATCAAATTAAATTGAAGACAAGCAATGGATTTTGCATACTACTTATTCTTCTTGAAAAAGAATTAAGGGGAATATAGCACAAAACTTGAGAAAGTCTTCATGAACCACCGGTAGGATTGGAAAGAACGAATGAATTAAAATGATAATCAAGGAAAAAGAATCTTGAACGAACCACCGTAAGAAATGACAATGAACGAAGAAAAGAGAAAGAATCGCCGGGAAGAATTAGGAAAGCACGAAGATACTTGAGGGAATTAAAAAGCAAGAGAACGAAGAGATCGCGAACTGATTGAAGAATACTTGAACGAAGCACCGGAATCATTGGATAATGGTAACTGAAATGTGAGGACGAAGAATTCTCCTGGACGATGGCCTCTGGTGAAAAGAAACAGAAATCAACTCCTGAAATAGTCCGGATGGATGAAAAGAATTTGCACGATTGAAAACAATTTGAGAGGATAACATCGAGCTAGCACCGCGAATCTCCGGTAGAACGGACAAGATTTAGAGGAAAAACTCTTCTTCTATCTACAAATGATGACGAGAAACACCACCAAAATTTGTTGAGACACTCCGGGGAAACGAAAGGCGAAGAGGTTGAGTCAACAATGAAAATGATTTGGAATCCATCTTGGAAAAGGCATGTGACTGATGTGATCCATTCTTACATCACACTTGAAAAGAATTGGGAATAGCTCCGGGGAAATTAAAAGAGTCAGGTAAGATCCTGGGAAAGACCTGTGGGTTAGGGCCCACTAAAAGAAAACACCGTTGGAAAGGGATGTTGAACAGATAGATGATGCACCGGAACAATTGAAATATTTGAATGAGGTGACAACCTCGAATTAATTGGAACATAGACGAATCTTCTGAGATGTCTTCCTAACTCCGAATTATTGAATGGCGAGAGGCAACGAGCAAGGAGATCACTTGATCCAAGGAAAAGAATATGATCAACCCAAAACTTGAATTGAGTGCACCGAAAAAGAAAGGGATGAAGAAAGACGAACGAGACGAGAAATCACCGTTGAAATAATTGAGGAAGATCAAGAGGCTCCGCATTTAATGAAACCGATGCTCGAAATAGACTCGCACTCCGGGAAGAAGAGGGTGGGAGGGCAGGAAAACAAAGGCAACTTGGGGACGGATGAAACAAACACCGTTGAGAAAAACTTAGAATTTATCTTGCGGACGTTGAAATGATCAGATCCACTTAAAGAGAAGCACGCCGGTTGGGAAAAGAATTAACATGAAGACCTCGATGATCAAGAAGGATTAGTATTCCCATAGCAATATGAGAACACCATTTAGGGAAGGTATGGATCAACACTTGACATCGAAGCAACTCGAATACCACAAATAAAACAAAACAAAGGATTTGGCTTGCAGAATAAGCCGGAACAAATACATATGATAGAGATTTACCCAGTCTCATATCATGCATCTGTCGAAAAGATATTCTAGGAGCTACTTGAATTCCCACCTATAAACTCCCGAAACTTTTTGGTTATGCAATCTGGTGTTGGGGATACTGGGGACACAAAATATATCACCCAAACTAACAATACCTAGATCCAGCTGTATCCATCCTTCAACACATAACCAAGAAAACTCCGGAAATCGTGTACCTCAACCTTCGAAAAGCATCCGTTATACGAGCTATGGCAATACTCCCGAACTCCCCAAAGATCTTGGGTGACGCCGAGGTTATCTCACCAACAACTGCATAAAAGAGATTTTGATGTCGGCAAAACTCAGGTATTCCAGAACTGCAACGATAAAATTGTGACGACAACACCTCGGAGCTCAACTCCCCGGGACACTGCCACAACCCCTAAATGTCAGGAGGCACTAAGAACAATGTTCTCGTCACAAGACTATCGGAACGATCCCAAGATACCCGCGTGGTCCTAAAAAAAATCGTGAAATTTGAGGAGAGGAAATACAAAACATCTACGTCAGGAGGCCTCACCAGAGCGACGAAGGGACTGAGGAGTAAAAATAATCCTACTCTCCGATATATATAATCCTAAGACTCAAAATAGTTTTCTTCTAGAATCAACAACGGCCAACAAACAAGGGGGCTCCTATGGTGGGTCGAGGCTCTGATACCAACTTGTCACGCCCAAGATGCGACCCTATCCTAAAGGAACTCGGGGGTCCCACCAAGGATAGAAGCGCATCTTGAAGACGCTTTTGCAAGGTGGATATCATTACATCAACATTTCATAATAGTGGGGATACATCCAATACATACAATGTCACATGAATACAACATCATCAACATACAAGATCAACATCCGACTACGGATAAATCATAAACAGAAACTCAAACAATATCCACCCTGCTAGCCCAGGTTGCCGGCCTGGAACCTATCCCCTAATCAACGAAGAAGAAGAAGAACTCCAAAACAAGCAAACATCGCTCTCGCGTCATGATCATCGCAAAACTTGTACCTGCAACTGTTGTTGTAGTAATCTGTGAGCCACGAGGACTCAGCAATCCCATTACCATGGGTATCAAGACTAGCAAAGCTTAATGGGAAAGGAAGGGGTAAAGTGGTGAGGTTGCAGCAGCGGCTAAGCATATATGGTGGCTAACATACGCAAATGAGAGCGAGAAGAGAAACAAAGGAACGGTCGCCAACTCGGCAATGACCAAGAAGTGATCCTGAACTCCTACTTACGCCGACATAACCCGTAAACCGTGTTCTCCTCTCGATCAACCCCGAAAAGAGACACTCACGGTTACGCATACGGTTGGTGTATTTTAGAAGAGTTTACTTCAAGTTTACTACAACCGGATATTAACAAATTCCCATCTGCCACACAACCGCGGGCACGGCTCTCGAAAGTTTATACCCTGCAGGGGTGTTCCAACTTAGCCCATGATAAGCTCTCGCGATCAACGAAGGATATTCCTTCTCCCCGGGAAGACCCGACCAGTCTCGGAATCCAGGCTACAAGACATTTCGACAGTAATAAAACAAGACCAGCAAAGCCGCCCGATGCAATCGACAATCCCGATAGGAGCTGCACATATCTCGCTCTCGTGGCAACACCGGATAAGTCAAGCTATGAGTAAAACCAAGCCTCAAGTTGCCCCGAGGTGGCCCCGCAGGCTGCTCGTTTCGGACCAGCACTTAGAGGAGCACTGCCCGAGGGGGGCTAAAATAAAGATGACCCTTGGGTTGGCCGACCCAAGGGAAGGGTATAGGTGGTGGTGAGGCAAATGGTAAAACCAAGGTTGGGCCTTGCTGGACACGTTTTATTCAAAGCGAACTGTCAAGGGGGTCCCATAAATCATCCAACCGCGTTAGGAACGCAAAATCCAGGAACATAATACCGATATGACGGAAACTAGGGCGGCAAGAGTGGAAGAAAACACCAGGCATAAGGCCGAGCCTTCCACCCTTTACCAAGTATATAGATGCATTAATAATATAGGAGGTATTGTGATATCCCAACATAAACATAATCCAACATGGAGCAATCTTCATCTTCACCTGCAAGTAGCAACGCTATAAGAGGGGCTGAGCAAAGCGGTAACATAGCCAAACAACGGTTTGCTAGGAAGGGTAACAAAGGTTAGAGGTTCATGCAATTTGGGAGGCTTGAGCAGCAAGTGGTAGGTAACGCAGCATAGCGATAGAACGAAGCAACTAGCATAGCAATGATAGTAATGAGATCCAAAGTAACGGTCATCTTGCCTGAAATCCCGAAAGGAAGAAGAACGGGTCCATGAAGAAGACGAACGGGAGTAGTCGAACGAATCCTCACAATTGCAACATTACCGAAACTGAGAAGCAACACCGGAAAGAAACAAACAACATAGTAAACAACCATCACATAATCATGGCATGATGAACAACCAAGTATGATGCATGACCGGTTTAAAGAGGCATGGCGTGGCAAAGTGCAACAAACAATACTACAAGTTAAGTGGAGCTCAATATGCAACGAGTTGCATATTGACAAAACACCACATCAAATATTTAGTTCTGTCTCGTTTATGTATACAACCATATTAAATATTGTTAAACATGGCAAGAGGTGAATCATAAGTAAACTAACTATTTAGGCAAGTTTAAATGAGGCCGGAACAACAAACAACAATTCCGGAAAATCCCCATGTCCATATTTTAGATTTGGTACTGTTCTGCCCTAAATTTTTTTAATGTTGTTAAACAGCAAAATAAAGTGCACCATGTTAAACTAGGCATTTTTCCACCCCATTTACATATAAAGTTTATTTAAAATGGAGCTACGGTTATTTAGTTACGAAATAAATCATTTTAACATGGCATTTATACAAATTTAAACAAACAGCAAGTTTAAACATTTTTAACATGGATGAAAGTAGCATATTAGAAACTAGATGAAATTCTAAGCATCTTACGTATATAAATCATTTTAATCCGATGCACGGTTTGTGAGTTATTAGATGCATGAACATAAGGGTTTTTCTGTAAAACTGCAAACTCTGGATAAATGCTAAATTCGCAGAAGGAAAAAAAACAGGAGCTGGGCCGAATCTGGCTGGCCCGAAAGTGCACAGGAGAGGGGGCGGGGCTGCTCACCCTGGGCCAAGGCCCGGTTCGGTGGTGAGGGAGGTCTGCAGGGCGCTGGGCCTTGGGAGGCGCCGGGCAGCTGGGCTGCGAAAGCGGCAGGAGGGAGGCCCAGCGCGAAGTGGCGCTGCGTCAGCCGGGCGCTGGACTGGTCAACGCGGGCGGGTGCTCGATCTCGAGCTGCTGCTCGCGCAGAAGGACGCAGCATGTAACCGGCGGCGTGAGGGACTTAGGCGCGCGCGCGCAATCTGATGCGAGAAGACGACGACGCGGAGGAACTTCGCCGCGTGGACGAAAAAGACAGGCGCGAGGATCCGGCGAGGACGGTGTTCTCCGTGAGGTGGCGGCTGGCGGAGCTGGAGAAGGCAGCAGCGCTGCTTGTTCTCCTCTGTCGAGGCCGAGGCGAAACGGGGCATGGCGGGCGGACTTGGCGCAGAGGAAGGAGGTCTGGCGGGGCGCAGGGGAGGCCCGACGAGGTGGAGATGGGGCGGATCCGGCTGGACGGCGTCTGGGTTCGCATGGGGTTGAGGAGGAGGCATCGGGCGGCGACGAGGTGTTGCGCAAGGGGAGGAGCGCGTGGCCTCGGGCGTCCTCGAGCATGCAGCGCAGCGACGAGGCAAGGCAGAGCGCATGATGGGGAACAGAGGGGAGGCGGCGGAGGAGATGCTCGGGACCCTCCTGGTCCAGATCGAGCGAGGAAGGAGGGCTCGGGCTGCAGCCATGGCGCGGGAAGCTCCTGTAGGGAAAAAGACAGGGAGAAAAATAGTGTGAGCGAGAGGGAGACAGGGGAAAGGAGAAGGACGGGAAGGAGGGACGCTACGGTCCTGCTGGTTGCCGGCGAGGAGCGTCTCGGGGGGCTTCGAGCACGAGGAGCGGGGGTGGACTCTCGTTGGCTGGGGCGAAGGGCAGTGGAGGCTGAGGATCGAAGAGAGGCCGCGGGATTGGTCCGGTGAAGAAAACAAGGGAGGTGGGTGGCGCTGCGGATGGATGGATTTGATGGGAGGCGGCGGCAGATCCGAGGAGGGAGGAGGCTGTAGGTGGCGGCAGCTAGGGGGGACAAATGTCCTAGGATTTAGGGTTAGGACTATTTATATAGTAGGTGGTAGGTACGAGTGGCATTTGGATCATCGGATTAAAATTGAACGGTCGAGATAAATGGCTTAGGGGATCCCAACAACTAAACGCAGATATTTTATAGATGTTTGGGGATGATATGAATTCAACGGTAATGATCTGCTGGTCGGCTTCCGCAGGTTTGACGACGCACGAGGGGGGAGTGGTCGGGGCTGGCTGTGCAGAGAGGGTCAAAGGTCCGACAAGAGGGAATTGAAAACCCGGTTGGACTCGGATCGGTCAACTAAGGCAAGGGGGAAACGCGGCAACTACGAACGGATGCAAGCTTTATGAAAACATGCAGATGCAATGCGCATGATGCTATGAGATTAGATGCATGACATGAACAAAATGCAAAACAAAAGACAAAAAGCCAACCACGGAGGAAATAATATATTGCATCTCTGGAAAAAGCAAGAGTTGGAGTTACGAATATGGAAAGTTGTATCTGGGGCGTTACAGTGGGTAAACAAATTACTGTTGGGCAATTGATAGAACTTCAAATAATCATGATGATATCCAGGCAATGATCAATACATAGGCATCACGTCCAAGATTAGTAGACCGACTCCTGCCTGCATCTACTACTATTACTCCACACATCGACCGCTATCCAGCATGCATCTAGTGTATTAAGTTCATGGAAAAAGGAGTAATGCAATAAGAACGATGACATGATGTAGACAAGATCCATTTATCTATATGGCGGTAGATATAGATCTCATCTTTTTATCCTTAGTAGCATCCATAAATACATGTCGGTTCCCTTTCTGTCACTGGGATCAAGCACCGTAAGATCGAACCCACTACCGGGCACCTCTTCCCATTGCAAGATAAATAGATCAAGTTGGCCAAACAAAACCCAAATATCAGAGAAGAAATACGAGGCTATAAGAGATCATGCATATAAGAGATCAAAGAAACTCAAATAACTTTCATGGATATAAAAAGATATAACTGATCATAAACTCGAAGTTCATCAGATCCCAAGAAACACAACGACAAAGACTTACATCATATGGATCTCCAAGAGACCATTGTATTGAGAATCAAAAGAGAGAGAGAGGAAGCCATCTAGCTACTAACTACGGACCTGAAGGTCTACAAAGAACTACTCACGCATCATAGGAGAGGCACCAATGGAAGTGGTGAACCCCTCCGCGACGGTGTCAAGATTGGATCTGGTGGTCCTGGACTCTGCGGCGGCTGGATGAATATTTCGTCGACGCTTCTAGGGTTCTGGTATTTTTGGGGTATTTATAGACCAAAGAGGCGGTCCGGGGGGCACCCGAGGTGGGCACAACCCACCAGGGCGCGCCTGGACCTCCTGGCGCGCCCTGGTGGGTTGTGCCCCCTCGGGGCACCCCCTGGTGCAACCAGGGCCCATTGCCTTCCTTCTGGCCCATAAAAAATCATAGTGGAGTTTCGTGGCATTCAGACTTCATCTGATATTGATTTACTGCGATGTAAAAAACATGGAAAAAAACAGCAACTGGCACTTGGCACTATGTCAATAGGTTAGTACCAAAAAATGATATAAAATGACTATAAAATGATTATAAAACATCCAAGATTGATAATAAAACAGCATGGAACAATCAAAAATTATAGATACGTTGGAGACGTATCAGCATCCCCAATCTTAACTCCTACTCGTCCTCGAGTAGGTAAGTGATAAAAACAGAATTTTTGATGTGGAGTGCTGTTCATCAAGTCATATCATATTCTTTTATTTATAGCATGGACATTTGGACTTCTATGTGATTCAAAGCAATAGTCTAGTTTTGACATAATAATTTAGATACTCAAGCATATCAACAAGCAACCATGTCTTTCAAAACATCAACGCTAAAATAAGTTATCCCTAGTCCATCATGCTCAAACATTGATCCATTCATGAAACACACTCAAATATGAACTATACCCAATACTTGAGCATGATCATATTGCCTCCTAGTTGGTGCTTTTGTAAGAGAGGATGGAGACTCAAATTTCAAAATAAAAATTGCATAAAGTAAAAGAAATGCCCTTCGCAGAGGGAAGTAGGGATTTGTAGAGGTGCCAGAGCTTAAAGTGAAAAATTTAGAGATAAAAACATTATGGGAGGTGTATCCATCCCACCAACGAAAACGACGTAGAGCTACGAACACTTTCCTTTTTCCACCATATGCCATAGGCGGTTCCCAAATAGAAAACAAAGTTTATTCCTTTTTCCACCATACTTTCACTTTCCATGGCTAGCTGTATCCACGGGTGCCTTCCATACCAGCACTTTCCAAGGAATTTATTATTTGACAACATAGAGTAAATTCATGTTTGCATTTCAGGACTAGGCATCTCTAAAACCTTTTCCTTACTATTGTGCAATGACAAGTGAATAAAAGATAAAGAAAATAAGATAATGCTACCGCCGTACTAAAAAAAATAAGATGCATAAAAGATAAACATCACATGCAATCAAAATATGTGACATGATATGGCCATCAACATCTTGTGCCTTTGATCTCCATCTCCAAAGCACCGTCATGATCTCCATCATCACCGGCTTGACACCTTGATCTCCATCGTAGCGTCGTTGTTGTCTCGCCAACTGTTGCTTCTACAACTATCGCTACCGCATAGTGATAAAGTAAAGCAATTACATGGTGATTGCATTTCATACAATAAAGCGACAACCATAAGGCTCCTACTAGTTGCCGATAACTTTTACGAAACATGATCATCTCATATAATAACGTATATCACATCATGTCCTGACCATATCACATCACAACATGCCCTGCAAAAACAAGTTAGACGTCCTCTACTTTGTTGTTGCAAGTTTTACGTGGCTGCTACGGGCTTCTAGCAAGAGCCATTATTACCTATGCATCAAAACCACAACGATTTTTTGTCAAGTGTGCTGTTTTAACCTTCAACAAGGGCCGGCCATAGTTAAATTTGATTTAACTAAAGTTGGAGAAACAGACACCCGCCAGCCACCTTTATGCAAAACAAGTTGCATGTCTGTCGGTGGAACTGGTCTCATGAATGTGATCATGTAAGGTTGGTCCGGGCCGCTTCATCCAACAATATTGCCGTATCAAAATAAGACGTTGGTCGTAAACAGTATGACTATTATCACCCACAACTCTTTGTGTTTTACTCGTACATATCATCTACGCATAGACCTGGCTCGGATGCCACTGTTGGGGAATGTAGTATGCAATTTCAAAAAAAATCCTATGATCACGCAAGATCTATCTAGGAGATGCATAGCAAAGAGAGGGGGAGAGTGTGTCCATGTACCCTCGTCGACCGAAAGCGGAAGCTTTAGTTTAACGCGGTTGATGTAGTCGAACGTCTTCACGATCTAACCGATCAAGTGTCGAAAGTACGACACCTCCGAGTTCAGCACACATTCAACTCGATGGCGTCCCTCGAACTCTGGATCCAGCAGAGGGTCGAAGGAGAGTTTCGTTAGCATGATGGCGTGGTGACGGTGATGGTGATGTGATCCGCGCAGGGCTTCGCCTAAGCACTACGTGAATATGACCGGAGGAGTAAACTATGGAGAGAGACGCTGCACACGGCTTGGAGCAATTGGTGTGTCTCCAAGGGGTGCCCTGCCCACGTATATAAAGGGGGAGAGGAGGAGGCCGGCCACCAGGGGCGCGGCAAGGAGAGGGGAGTCCTACTAGGACTCCAGTCCTAGTAGGATTCGCCGCCCCCCCCCCCCAATTTTTTTCCTTCTCATGGAGGGGGGAAGAGGGAAGGGAGAGGGAAAAGGAGAAGGAAAGGGGGGCGCCCCCCTCCCCTAGTCCACTTCGGACTCCCTATGGGAGGGGGGCGCGACCACCCTTGTGGGCTGCCTCCTTTCCCTATGGCCCATGTAGGCCCACTACTTTCCCGGGGGGTTTCAGAACCCTCGGTATCTGATAAATATATGAAACATCCCGAAACCATTCCGGTGTCCAAATACTATCGTCCAATATATCAATCTTTACCTCTCGACTATTTCGAGACACTTCATCATGTCCGTGATCTCATCCAGGACTCCGAACAATATTCGGTCACCAAAACACATATCTCATAATACAAATCGGCATCGAACGTTAAGCGTGCAGACCCTATGGGTTCGAGAACTATGTAGACATGACCGAGACATATCTCCGATCAATAACCAACAACAGAACCAGGATGCTCATATTGGTTCCTACATATTCTACAAAGATCTTTATCGGTCAAACCGCAATGACAACATACGTTATTCCCTTTGTCATCGGTATGTTACTTGCCCGAGATTCGATCGTCGGTATCATCATACCTAGTTCAATCTCGTTACCGGCAAGTCTCTTTACTCGTTCCGTAAGGCATCATCCCACAACTAACTCAGTAGTTACGTTGCTTGCAAGGCTTATAGTGATGTGCATTACCGAGAGGGCCTAGAGATACATCTCTGATACACAGAGTGACAAATCCTAATTTTGATCAATGCCAACCCAACAAACACCTTCGGAGACACCTGTAGAGCATCTTTATAATCACCCAGTTACGTTGTGACGTTTGATAGCACACAAGGTGTTCCTTCGGTATTCGGGAGTTGCATAATCTCATAGTCAGAGGAATATGCATAAATCATGAAGAAAGCAATAGCAATAAAACTTAAAGATCATTATGCTAAGCTAACGGATGGGTTTTTTCCATCACATCATTCTCCTAATGATGCGATCCCATTCATCAAATGACAACGCATGTCTATGGTCAGGAAACTTAACCATCTTTGATTAACGAGCTAGTCTAGTAGAGGTGTACTAGGGACACTTTGTTTTGTCTATGTATTCACACATGTATCAAGTTTCCAGTTAATACAGTTCTAGCATGAATAATAAACATTTATCATGATCAGGACCAGGCCCACAGTGGTGCCAAAAGTGCGGCTTGCACAGGGCCCAAAATTCTGAGGGGCCCCAAATTTTTATACAGACCTAGTATTAGAAAGAAAGAAAACTAAGCGCTATTGGGCCTTGTAACGCTGGAGTTGGGCTGAGAGGCGACGAGGCCATCGATCGAGCGCACGCCTCGTCCTATCACTACAGGATCGAATTCTAATAAAAGAAGCTACAGGATCGGATCGGCAACAGCAACTCTCGAATCGATCGTGCCTCTGAGAACCAAGAAACGTTGCCTCGGAGGAAAAAGAGAGGAAAAAGCCCATAGTAAAGCCCACCAAAGGCGATCGACAACCTAATCTTCGATCTGGTCTCCTCGACTCCGTTCTTTCGTCCGTAATTAGCATATTATCTAACTCTTCCACCGCCCATGCCCGCCGGCCGCCATGTGCCCTTGCCACATGTCTAACTCTGATCTCCCTACTGCCTACTCGCTTCTCACAATGTAGCAGATAGCAAGGTACTTCACCGCTTCAGCCAACAAACTAGCAAGTTAGCACATCACACTATATTAATTTCTCTTGATTCTCATCTCATATATGCGCCCAGGAATTATCCTGATGCAAATTATCCTGTATGAGCTTTTATTTGTGATGTAAAAATTCCTATGTCAACCATATGAGTTTAGAATTCAGAAATTAAAATTCCTCTGCCAAAAAACACAAAAGTTAATTTGTTTTCTAAGCTGACTTGCTTCTGAAACTGAGATTCCTCAACTATGAGGAGTGAGAACGCTGCCAAACACCATTTAGATTAATTCGTTTTCTTATTGAATTGTCAACGCACTGAAAATGTTAATGAAGCTGGTGTGCAAGTTCTCAACCTTGTTCTCGATAATTATCTTTTGTACTGGATCTTTTATCCATACTTGGCTTGGCCCCCTATACCCAAATCTTGGCCCCACCCGGCCTTGTCCCTCGTCATTACTCATTAGATCAATCGGATCATCGGAATTTGGATAGGTATGACTTTTTTTTGTATGTCCAATTGCTATGTAAGACATTATATTATGTACATTATACATTATATATATACACATTATATAGCTCGTTAGTTCATTTTTTTTGTGAGATAGGGCCCCATTTTTTAGTTTCGCACTGGGCCGCGAATTTTGCCGGCCCGGTCCTGATCATAATATAAGGAAATATAAATAACAACTTTATTATTGCCTCTAGAGCATTTTTCCTTCAAAAACCATTGGCGGGAGTGAAGTTCCACGGTAACCGCTGTCGCCAGCTCCTAATTCTAGCCGTCCCCGCCGCCACCGACCAGTCGATCAACGTCCCCCGCCCTTCCTCGCCTCATTCCCGACGGCTATCGCGTCCCTTGAGCTCTCGGGTGGCCGCGGCAGCTCCGCCATGGATGCGGGCTCAAGGTTGCTGTTGTATTCAGGGCTCCGCAAACCCAAGATAGATTCGAACTCTGGGGGTGCGTGCAAAGAACTCAACCTCCCCAGCCTGCCAGCTTGTCGATCTTGTGGCCTAACTCGATGAACTGAGAAAGAACGGGACAAGGCAGTTTAACCAGGTTCAGGCCACCTTGTAGTGTAATACCCTACTCCTGCTTTGTGGTGGATTAGCCTCAAGGTTGGCTGAGGAAGAACTGGTACAGTGGAAGAACAACCTCAAGAGGTGTGTTCTTGTGCTCGTGTGAGCTAGTGAGGGTGTGGATGGACTGGATCCTCCGTCCTATCTACAGTGGTGGCTAGGCTATACTTATAGTGGCCTTGGAACTCTTCCCCCAAAATGAAGGCGGGAAGGGATCCCACAACGGCTAATTTCGAAGGGAGACAACTAGTACATCTTATCCTGATGAAAGGTGGTCTACGCCCGCAAAGCTTCTGGTCATGACGTTGTGGTGGGCTCGGTGATGACCTCCCTCCTGCCGTCCTGGCGGTCTTGGTCTTGTTGCATGGAAATGGAAACCTTTGGCTAATTCCTCGGGACTCCACGCCTGCGCTTGCCTCTTTAGCACCAAAGAGGAAACCCATCAGATCGCTCACTGCTGGCGCCACTGCCTTGGTCGTCATGGCTCGTGTCAGCCGAACCTCATGAGGTGGGGGCTCGCATGGAAATCTCCGCTCCTTACGAGCGAGCCTAAAGAGGCCGCTCCTTTTGGAGGTCTTGGTGTCGTCCGCCTCGCGAGGCCTGGCCCCTTGCGAGGGTCTTGTGTTGTTGGTGCTGAAGATGGGTTGTACCAGGCCGTCGATGGAGCCACACCGTGGACTGCAGGCAGGAAAGTCTGGGTACCCCCGTTCCTAGAACGCCGACAGTAGCCCCCGGGCCCAAGGCGCGCTCGGACTTGGCTTCGAGGCGAAGCCAAAGGGCAAGGGCGAAGCACCGCGGGCCCCAACCACCTGCAGACCCGGTCGACGCATGGTGCTTGACGGGACGTGGGCATCTCCACTTCCTCATGCAGCCTCGGCAACCGCCAGACTTGACGGCTGCCCATTGCGGGAGCGGCATAGCCACCATTGACCGACGCGCCTGTTCTCCTCTTCTTCCCTTCCTGTCAGCTTGCTCCTCCCATTCCGGATTCCGCACCGGCGCTAATCCACCTCCGCCACCATGGCTCCTAGGCCGAAGAATAGGGGAAGGACTCGCGCGCCTGTGAATCCCCTCCGGGCTTTGAGCCCACGCTTGGCCGGTCGACGGTGATCAATCAGGAGGGATTGGACAAGGTTCGGCCGACCCTCGCCGATGATTCCAGTGAGTGGAAAGCGAGGGTGGTCTGGCCTGCCTCACGGGCCCAGATCCATATGACGGCCACCGAGATCCCCATCCATCTTCATGCCCTCCTGGCCGGCTTGGTCCCCCCTTTCTCCGATTTCTTCAACGCTGTGCTCTCGCATTACCAGATCCACGCGCTGCACCTGGACCCTGGGTCCATTGTGCTCCTTGCCACTTTTGCCTTCCTGTGCGAGGCCATTGTGGGCATCGCCCCATCTGTGGCCTTGGTCCGCCATTTCTTCTCGCTTCATTTGATTGACAGTAGACAATGCTCGGCACGCGTGTCATTCCGGGCGGTGGCGGCTCCGGCTGGCTTCGGCATTGACTTCACGCTTCATCCGGATGCGAGGGGATTCCGGGAGCAGTGGGTGTATGTGGACGCCTCCACATGCAACCCCATTCTCCAGCTTCCGCGGCCGCCAGCGGAGCCGAGCTCCGTCTTGGGACACGTGAAGCTCGTTGACCGGTGGCTCGCCCGCGTCTGGTCCAGGTTGGCCGAGATGAAGAAGGCGGGGGTGACGGTGCCGATGGTGGTGAGGGAGTTCATCTAGTGGTGCATCACCCCGCTTCAGCGCCACTCTCGCCCAATGCGGACCTTTACCGGCTTCAAAGACCCCATGAGGCTTCAGGTGCCCTCGCTTCCCTCCAAGACACTACAAACAGTGCTCCAGCTCCTGAAGGGCGACCCAGCGCCTGCCATGCTCCCAGCGGACAAGTGCCTCCTGTTCCAATGCTCGAACGGGGAAGCCTTCGCGAAGCATATGCCTTGCTTCGACATGTGGGGGTTGCGCCCAGCAGGCCTTGAGGGGCCTCACGAGAACCCCATCTTGGTGGCCCCCCGTGCTTACCGATCCTGTGGCGTGCGCCCCAGATGTGGTTCCATGGGGGCGGACATCGTCGGGCGCTTCTGGGGCGACCGCTGGGGAGTAGATGCCGTCGGGCGCTCCTGAGATAGCCGCTCCTGAAGTCCTGGCGAGCGCTCCTGAGGTGATCGCTGGTGAGCAGGTGCGTCCCGGTGCTCCTGAGGCGGCTGCCCCTGAATCTCCGGCAGGCACTCCTGATGTGGCGGTAGGCAGCCCAGCCGCAAAGGGCCATGCTCCGACCCCTGGCTCGCTTCGTCTGAACCTTGGAGCACTCTGCAAGAGGAAAGGGCTCTTGAGTTGCAGTGGTGACGCCCCCCGGTCCCTAAAACAGAGGAAGTACATAGCCATAGATGAGTAAGTGCCTTATCTTTGTGGTTCTCCTAGTGTCGCGTCCCTTCCTGACCCTGGCTCCTCAGGATCCCTTTGGCTGCGGCAGCTAAACCTCCTTGGGAGTGACCTATGGAGGCCCTTGGTCAACTCACGATCCCAAGCCCCTCACGCCAAACTTCCGCGCGAAGCACGGGACCGGCCCGCGAGGCGGGGGTGCCGCTGGAGGGCCATGAGCCTATGGTCCTAGGACCCTCCCTTCACGACTACCTCTGGGGTGCAGGGGGCGTCCCAAGGGCTCCTCTGTTGATGCTTGTTGGTAGTTGGGTTGCCCCAGCATCGGCGTCATCTTCGAGCGGTGAGGCCGAGATGCGTAGCGCCTCCACCAAGGCCCGGGAAGTGACTGGGGGAGCGTCGGCCGCCAGCCCTTCACCAGAGGCAGGCGAGCCGCTCCGCGCCTCTCCGGCAGCCCCCAGCGCGGAGGAAGGGCTCGGCCGCGCACTGGAGCTCGCGTGCGGGCGCAGCACCATCCGCCATGACCTTTTCCAAGAGGCAATGGGTGCGCTGAGTCAGTTTGGAGGAAACCTTGTCGATGTCGATGCTTGCCTCGAGGCGGAGGGCCTCTGCTTGGCGCGCGAGTGGCACCAACTGAAGGTCGCCATCAACCTCGGGCATCTGCAGCATGAGCGCGCCTATGCAGGCGCCACGGTATCCCTCGCAGCTTCTCGCGAGGCTTGCGCCCGTGCTCTAGAGGAAGCCAGGGCCGCCGACTGCTGTCGTGAGGCGGCCGAGGAGCGGAAGAGGGAGCTTCGAGCTTCAAACGCCGCCCTTGAGCAGCAGATCCAGGTGCGCCGGGCCTCCCTGGCGGCACCGCCGAGTGAGGCCCCCTCCGATGAGAAGGAGGTCCAGGAATGTGAGGCCGCGCTGGCGCTTGAGGTCTTGGAGCACAGCCTGGAGCTCGAGCGGCTGGAGTTGAGGGGGCGCCAAGCAGCCACGGCTAAGAACGTCGTTACCGCTCGGGAGGCCAGGATCCAGCAGGAGGTTGACCAAAGGGTGGCGAAGATTCGCATGGCTCTTCTTGATGAGCACCGCCCGGAATTGGGGCTCTAGGAGACCCGCTCTGAACTGCAACAGGCCGAGCTGCAGGGCAGGACCGACGCCCTCCGGGTGAAACTGGCCGCAGCGGAGCATTGCGAGATGGTGGCCAAGGAGGCCCTGACCTCCACCCAAGCCAACATTTCCTCACTCCAACAGCAGGTCGTTGATGTCACGTCTCTTGCGGAGAAGGCCAGGGACGAAGCAAGACGTCGTCAGACGATGTAGTGCGAACGTTCCTCGATGCTTGAGGACCTGAGGGTCAGGGCCAACCGGGCCTTAGACACCATCTGCAAAGATAGCGTCTCCCGCCTGCACGAGGATGATGACGCCGGCTCCCTCCGCTTCTTCACCCAGATCGTGACCCGTCTGGAGGACCGGGCTGCGAGAGCTCCCCAGCTTGTCGAAGAGAGAAGCTGGGGTCTTCTTGGGCGTGAGTTCTCATGCGTCTTCAGCTACCTTCATAGCCTTGACCCCCACTTTGACTTTGACGCTGTGATAGCCCCGTGCCCAGGGTCATCCAGGGCGATCTGGTGAACTAGGTGGATAGCCATGTGGACGACCTGGTTGTGGAGTTCGCCCCTAAAGATGATAACCCACAAGTATAGGGGATCAATTGTAGCCTCTTTCGATAAGTAAGAGTGTCGAACCCAACGAGGAGCTTAAGGTAGAACAAATATTCCCTCAAGTTCTATCGACCACGGATACAACTCTCTGGCAGCTTAACGCTAAACTTTACCTAGAACAAGTATGAAACTAGAAGTACTTTGTAGGTGTATTTAGATAGGTTTGCAAGATAATAAAGAGCGTGTAAATAAAAAGTAGGGGCTGTTTAGATAAAGACACAATAAAGTAAATATAGCGAGTGTGGAAAAGTGGTGGTAGGAATTGCGAAATTGTCCCTAAGCAATTGACTACTTTACTAGACCGATAGCAAATTTTATGTGGGAGAGGCCATTGCTAGCATGTCATCCCTGACTTGGAATTCTATGCACTTATGATTGGAACTATTAGCAAGCATCCGCAACTACTAACCTTCATTGAGGTAAAACCCAACCAAAGCATTAAGTTATATTGGTCCCCCTTCAATCCCGTATGCATCAATTTCTATTCTAGGTAGAAGCTTCTGTCACTCTTGCCCTCCAATACATAGTCCTATCAACATACAACTAACCCTATGGTGTGATCCACGCGCGCGCTCATATGATGGGCACCAAAGGAAAAACAACATAACCACAAGCAAATTAAACCAATCATAGTAATTCATCAATCACTGATAGGACAACGAAAATCTACTCACACATCATAGGATGGCAACACATCATTGGATAATGATATGAAGCATAAAGTACCATGTTCAAGTAGAGGGTACAGCGGGTTGCGGGAGAGTGGACCACTGTAGATAGAGGGGGGAAGGTGATGGAGATGTTGGTGAAGATGGCGTAGGTGTTGGTGAAGATCGCGGTGATGATGATGGTGGCCACGGCAGCGTTCCGGCGCCACCGGAAGAGAGGGGGAGAGGGGCCCTGTCGGTGTCAAAACCGGCGGATCTCGGGTAGGGGGTCCCGAACTGTGCCTCTAGGCGGATGGTAACAGGAGACAAGGGACACAATGTTTTTACCAAGGTTCGGGCCCTCTCGATGGAGGTAAAACCCTACTCCTGCTTGATTAATATTGATGATATGGGTAGTACAAGAGTAGATCTACCACGAGATCAGAGAGGCTAAACCCTAGAAGCTAGCCTATGGTATGATTGTTGTTCGTCCTACGGACTAAAACCCTCCGGTTTATATAGACACCGGAGAGGGCTAGGGTTACACAGATTCGGTTACAATGGGAGGAGATCTACACATCCGTATCGCCAAGCTTGCCTTCCATGCCAAGGAAAGTCCCATCCGGACACGGGACGAAGTCTTCAATCTTGTATCTTCATAGTCCAGGAGTCCGGCCAAAGGTCATAGTCCGGCCATCCGGACACCCCCTAATCCAGGACTCCCTCAGTAGCCCCTGAACCAGGCTTCAATGACGACGAGTCCGGCGTGCAGTTTGTCTTCGGCATTGCAAGGCGGGTTCCTCCTCCGAATACTTCATAGAAGATTTTGAACACAAGGATAGTGTCCGGCTCTGCAAAATAATTTCCACATACCACCGTAGAGAGAATAATATTTACACAAATCCAATCTGCTGACGTATTCCGCAGCGTAACACCATGGCCAAGCCTTTATTCGAATCGTTTTTATTGTCCCACCTCAGCGCACTTAGCGAGGCGGTTTCCTTGGCACGTCTTGTCGAAGCAGAGATCGTGTCCCCTTATTCCGGGATTCTCATCAATACGGGCGTGGGTAACCCAACGGTGCCATTAATTTACGGTGCTTGGGAGATAAGCGAGTTTTACCATGCTGGTGGGGGCACATAGCTTCGTCCGCCCATATAAGGGGATAAGGATCCACCTTTTCCATCTACGCCTTCTTCCTCCTTTGCTTATCCATTTTCGCGCACTCGAGCTCTAGCGCCCAAGTCCGTACTTCCCACCTCAACCTTCTCCAGCCATGTCCGGAGCGGGAGGCAAGTGGATGGTCTCCTCCTTCACGGAGGGACACATCAAAAAGCTGAGGAAGGCCGGATACTTGTCCAATGACATCGCGCACTGGCTTCCTGACAAGGGGCAGCTCATCCCCACCCCCAGGCCCCATGAGAGGGTGGTGTTCCTCACCCACTTCCTCCGCGGACTAGGTTTCCCACTTCACCCATTTATCCGGGTACTCATGTTCTACTATGGCCTGGATTTCCACGATCTGGCCCCGAACTTCATCCTCAATATCTCGGCGTTCATCGTCGTGTGCGAGGCCTTCCTCTGCATCCAGCCCCACTTTGGTTTATGGCTGAAGACCTTCAATGTCAAACCGAAGGTTGTGGGCGGCCACCAAGCGGAGTGCGGAGGCGCCATGGTGGGCAAGATGCCCAATGTCACATGGCTCGAGGGCTCCTTCATGGAGACCATAAAGGGGTGGCAATCGGGGTGGTTCTACATCACCGAGCCGCGTGACCCGGAATGGGCAGCGGCCCCCGAATTCCGATCTGGCTTCCCTACACGGCTCACCTCCTGGAAAGAGACGGGCCTGTCGTGGGGTAATTCGGAGGAGTTGTCCGGACTCAAAACCTGCGTCCAAAACCTGGTGAGCAAGAAGCTCAAACTCGTCAACGTAGTCCAGGTTATGCTCATCCGCCGGATCCTCCCGTGCCAACAACGAGCTTTCAACTTGTGGGAGTTTGATCCGGCACAACACCAAACCCCGAGCAGGCTCTTTGACACTACGTACGAAGATGCCTGGAAGGTGCTGTTCAAGGGCGCCGAGGCTCCCGCATCCGCTACCGAGGATCGCGGATTCAGCGCGCAGCATCAAGCCAACGCGGTAAGCTATTTTGCCCTTTACGGGACACTTGTTTTTCATAGTTTGACTCTATGCGGGATCTAAACTCCCTTACCTTTAACAGGATTGGCAGAAGACGTCCGGGCAGATTGACTGTCCGGTTCCCTTGCTAGAAGACCCAGCGGACGCCCTCTTGACGGGGCTGTTGGTTCCGGCACCTTACGTGGTGCCGGAGAAGAAGGCCAAGAAAAAGGCCACGGGAACTCGAAGGAGTTCCCGACGCCAGGTGGTGTCGGACTCATCATCCGGTGACTCCGAGGCGGACTCCTCCCATGAAGACGAGGAGGAGGAAAGAGATGTCTCTCCCCCAGCGGGGGGAGAGAAGAAAAGGAAGGCCACCCGAACTGGGGGGGCCGGAGGGTCCAAGAAGGGAATGACCCTCCCTCCGGACTACTCCCCCAACACCGACGATGGCGAAGAAGAGTGGCCACGCAGGGCCAAGCCCCTGGAGAAATCGTAAGTATCCGGATACCAGAATAACTCATGGCGCTCCTTTATTGCACAATACCTTCTGACGCAGAATATAATCATGCAGTCCGCCCAAGGCCGGGCTCGACGCTTCGTCGAGTGGTTCCCTGGGTTCGTCGGATGTGAACAGCACTTCACTTCTGACCGCCTCCTCTCCTCGCGCTGCGGATGACGCCGAGGTGGCGTCCCAAAAGGGGCCAAGCCAGGAGGAGGTGGTCCTGGAGGCGCCGCAAGGCGACCTCCCGGACTCCAGGCGAAAAGGGGATAAAACCCCGAAGGGCTCCAAGTCCGGCCCTAGGCCGGGCACCGCCCCGAAACCTTCAGTGGTTCCGGAGTCCGGTGGGCGCCCCCCTAGTAGGAAGGGCAAAACTACGACACGGGTGACCTCCGTCCAACCGGAGGCGCCGGATAATCTGCTGGAGGTGCTTAACGGCGCCTCCATCGACGAGGAGCACCGCACTATTATGAGTGTGGTGATCCAGAAGGTTCAGTCCGCCAAGAGCGGGCTGACCAAAGCCTGTGCCAGCCTTCTAACATGCTTTGAGGTATGTATTTTAAGATATGTAAAAAATATTACCGCATAGACAGTAGCCCCTGATGGTCAGTTTGGTGTTCGGAAAGAAAAGCCGAACTGAGGATCAAAAAGATATACGCAGGAGTCTAACATAAGTATGTCAATATGGGAATGCAGGCTGTCTTTGACCTCTGACCGATCATGGAGGTCAATGCATTGAAGCGAGCCTCGAAGCGGTCCGAGAACGAGCTCGGCCTTGCCAAGAAGTAGCTCGAGGACAAGGAAGGTAAGTAATACCTTATGTAAGTATATAAAAAATATGTGGTTGCAAAAAATGACAGGATCAACGGGAGTATTGCAGGGGCCACAACCGAGGTAGGCGACCCTGAAGGAAGCGTTGTCCAATGCCGAAAACAATGTGGCCGTGGAGCGCACTGAGCGAGAGAAGCAGGAGGCGCGGGTGGCGGCGGTACAGCAAGAGCTCCAGGCTCTCGTGAAAAAACATGAGAGTTTGGAGCTTGACTCAAAGACTCGAGAGTCCGAGCTCGCCTCGGCGCTTGAGAGCGCCAAATCTGCCAAGGCCGAAGCCCAAAAAGCCCTCCAGGAAATTGAGGCGATGAAAAAGATAGCGGCGGTAAGGCATTCTTTATGCAAAGCAAGCACGTGAAAGTGAATTACTTGTTACTTACCCGAGCCCGGAGCTCTCCAGGAGCATTCGCAGATCTTCCCTGGAGTGTGTCCAACGCTGTCGCATTCTACCGAGCCGAAGAGGGGAGCTCGACAGAGAAGGTGTTCTGGTCTCAGTATGCTGAGGCTGGACACCCGGTGCCCTTGAGCGACCAGCTAAAGCAGCTAGTCGAGCTCCATAAGGTGGACGAACAGGCCATGAAGGGTCTCTTAGTCCGGCTGTGGCCTCGGGAAGCCATGCCTGGGAGCTACTTCGGGCTGGTAAGGCGGCTGGTGGATGCCAGTCCAAGGCTTGAAGTCATCAAGCGCTCCGTATGCATCGAAGGTGCCGTGAGGGCCTTGCCGTGCTAAAGTGCACTGGGCAAGATGGACGCCGAGAAGCTTGTGACGAACGGACCACCGCTGGGCAAGGAGCATCGCAAGCCGAGATGTATTATGAGGTGTCTGAAGGGTGCCCGCCGTATAGCGGATGAGTGCTCCAAAGATGTAATTTTGAGTAAACTTCGCATTTGTAGTCCTCACGCTGAAAACTTGTTCATATCGCTAAGCAACGCTTTTGAATTTAAAATATTACCTTCAGTGCAGCCGTTTATTAAAATTTGAGAGATGGCGAGTCGTCGGCTCGCCCCATGCCATGAGTCTGGGGTGTTCGGATAAACTTGAGCTGTTTTCCCATTATTGGGTCCTTCGAGGGAGGCGCTCAACACAACGGACAAGGCAATCGGACTATAATGCTTGAACACTCTCACTTAGACATAGAATCTATAATTTTAAATTTCGGCGAAGCCCCTAGTATTCGGAAGACCGAGTTCGGGGCGCTATCCACGCCTAGGCCGGACAAAGCCGACTCCTCGCTCTAAGTGGCATAAGTCTTTAGGGACTCGAAAACCTCTCGAGCAGCGACCAGCTCTCGCCCTATCATGACGGTTAGTTTTAGCTTTCTCCACTGAGGTGCTTAGCGCAGCTCCACCGGGGCACAATCGCAGTGGTTCTCCCAGTGCTACCTTAGCCGATATAACGGAACATAAGGCACAAAAACATGGGAGCCGGGCAAACCCAACTATTGACCCAAGACATGATTCGGAGCCGATGCATATAATGCTATAAGTTCAGGTGCCGCACTCATGAGAGTGTTCGGACTTATCACACCATATTCGGGGCACGTAAGCCCTCAGTGTATTGGCCGTACCAAAGTGTACGTTGCATAATGTCATAACGAACATATTTTTATAAGAAAAGGAATGCAATAATAGACAAAAGCTATGTATTGTTTATTGAAAAGTCTGCGGTAAAAGCGAGCGATACAAATAGTGCGATAAGCAAGAGATGGGACTATTTAACACGTCCCCCTCCAGGGGCGAGCTGCGGGATGATATGTGAAACAAGTATACTGCTCGTTATAGAGACCACCTGGACACTCGACATAGCTTTCTGCCTCACTGACTGTTGCATCGTGTGTTCAGCAATTGTACTGCCGGACAGGCCTTCGGGAAAGTGGAGTCCTAAAAGTAAAAAAGAAAAAAAAAGTGACAAAATCGGGAGCCCCTGGTGTGGTTGAGCCGCATTTTGGGCATCCTGTGGTCGTGCCCCCCTCCCTATGCCCATGGTATTTCCAGAGCGTAGTTATGTACGCGTAGTACTGGTTTCGCAGTTTCGCGAGGGCTGGGGTTGGGGCCGCATTGCTACGTGTGCTCGGAACGTGCCACGCGGTCTTGTTGTAGGTTACTCCAGGCGCGCTTGACGGTGTCCGGTCGTTTAATGGCCGGACTGGAGAATTGCTTTGAGGGGCTGCTTTGTACTTCCGTCGCGAGGGCCGCCGTATGCTCCACCGTTCGGAGAGAGCGTTCGGTGTTTCCATTGACCGTAATGACTCCTCGAGGGCCTGGCATCTTGAGCTTGAGGTATGCGTAGTGCGGCACCGCATTGAACTTTGCAAATGCGGTTCGTCCGAGCAGTGCATGATAGCCACTGCAGAACGGGACTATGTCGAAGATTAACTCCTCGCTTCAGAAATTATCCGGGGATCCGAAGACCACCTCAAGTGTAATCGAGCTGCATGATTGGCCTCTACACCTGGTATGATGCCTTTAAAGGTCTTCTTTGTGGGTTTAATCCTTGAGGGATCTATGCCCATTTTTCGCACTGTATCATGATAAAGCAGGTTCAGGTTGCTGCCTCCGTCCATAAGGACTCTAGTGAGGTGAAATCCGTCAATGATTGGGTCTAGAACCAATGCGGCGAATCCGCCATGGAGGATGCTAGTGGGATGGTCCCTTCGATCGAAAGTGATCGGGCAGGACGACCATGGGTTGAATTTTGGGGCGACTGGCTCCAACGCATATACGTCCCTGAGTGCACGCTTCCGTTCCCTTTTGGGGATGTGGGTTGCGTATATCATGTTCACCGTCCGCATTTGTGGGGGAAAACCCTTCTGTCCCCTATTGTTCGGCGGCCGGGGCTCCTCCTCGTCATCGCTATGCAGCCCCTTGTCATTGTTTTCAGCGTTTAACTTGCCTGCCTGCTTGAACACCCAACAATCCCTGTTGGTGTGGTTGGCTGGTTTTCGAAGTGCCGTGTATCCGCACGAGCGATCGAGTATTCGGTCCAAATTGGACGGGCCCGGAGTATTTCTTTTGAATGGCTTTTTCCGCTGACCGGGTTTAGAGCCTTTGAATCCGGCATTAACTGCCGTATCCTCAGCATTATCGCCGTTAATGCAGCGCTTTTGCTTGTTGCGATGCGACCTGCCAATGTTGTCCTTGGTATCCGAATTACCAGGGATCTTGGTCATGTTATCACTACGAGCTGGCCAGCTGCCTTCTCCCGCGCAAAAGCGGGTCATGAGTGTCGTGAGGGCTGCCATGGATTTCGGCTTTTCCTGTCCTAGGTGCCGGGCAAGCCACTCGTCACGGATGTTATGCTTGAAGGCTGCAAGGGCCTCTACGTCCGGACAGTCGACTATTTGATTTTTCTTCGTTAGGAACCGTGTCCAGAATTGTCTGGCCGATTCGTCTGGCTGCTGAATTATGTGGCTTAGGTCATCGGCGCCGGTGGTCGCATATAAGTGCCACTGAAATTGTCGAGGAATGCGGCTTCCGGTCCTCCCAACAACCAATTGACTCTGGCGGCAAGCTGTTAAGCCAATGCCGAGCTGGTCCTTCAAGATTTAGTGGGAGGTATTTGATGGCGTGTAGATCATCACCGCAGGCCATGTGGATATGAAGGAGATAGTCCTCGATCCATACCGCAGGGTCTGTTGTGCCATCGTATGATTCGATGTTTACGGGTTTGAAACCCTCGGGGATTTGATGATCCATTACTTCATCTGTGAAGCATAGTGGGTGTGCGGCGCCTCTGTATTGGGCTATATCACGACGTAGCTCAAATGAGCTTTGTCTACTGTGTTCGGCCCGGCTGGATTTACCATATCCGACATGACGGTTATCATCACGTGTCGTGGGGCGCCCACGCGATCCATAGATCGATCTTGTTTGCCTTGCCATGTACTCCAATATATCTCGCAGGTCTGGCGCATTTCCCCGTGCCCTGTTATTCTTTGAGCGACGCCGGGGTGCGACTTGAGTGGAGGGCCGAGAGGCCTCTCTGTCACGGCCACGAGGTGGCTGGTCGGCTGCATCATGCGCTGGTGATATATGTCTAGGTGCTTCCTCCTCTAAACGGGGTAGCAGCCTGCGTTTTGGGTAGCTCTTGGAGGGGCATTCGAGTTCGTACTCTTCGGCCGCAAGGACATCAGTCCATCTGTCGGCTAGCAAGTCTTGGTCAGCTCTAAGTTGTTGCTGTTTTTTCTTGAGGTTGCTCGCCGTGGCCATAAGCCTGCGTTTGAAACGCTCTTGTTCGACGGGATCCTCAGGCACGACAAATTCGTCGTCATCAAGGCTTGCCTCGTCTTCGGAGGGAGGCATGTAATTATCGTCTCTGTCTGCCGCTCTCTCATGAGGGCTGGCTTCTCCATCCTCCTGTGCTGAATCCTGCTTTGGAGGGGTTGTCTTGACACTGTCCGGTGTTATTGTCTCGGTGCGGAATCGCCGTTTTTCTTTGTGGCGGGATTTAGAGCGGCGCCACCGACGCCGCGCGCTTAGGCTGTTTCTTGGAGGGTCATCCTCCGTTGTTCCATCGCCGTTCCTTCTTTTGGGGTGTCCACCATGTATATGTCATCGACGAGGTGGCCTTCCGATTGCCTGTAGGCGTTGGTTCTTGGTCGCCTCCTGCATCGGGCGTCCATACCGTCGATGTCTTGGTCGAAGTCGAGCATGTCGGTTAAATCATCGACAATGGCTACGAAGTGGGTGGTGGGTGGGCTTTGAATTTCTTCGTCGTCTGCATCCCAACCTTGCTGACCATAGTCCGGCCAGGGCTCTCCTGATAAAGAGAGAGACTTTAGTGAATTCAGAATGTCGCCGAAAGGCGAAGTCTTTGAAAAGATGTCCGTGGCGGTGAACTCCATGATCGGCGCCCAATCGGATTCGATTGGCAGGGGCGCGGAAGGTTCGGAGTCCAGAGAGGAGTCCGACACCTTGGAGTCACGGGCTTCGCAAAGGACAGGTATGGTGTTTGGCTCGATCGCCATGGAGATTGCAGCCCACGAGGCGGTGTCCAGCCACCCGTCCTCGATCGGTGCAGTCGGCTCCGAGCTAAGGGTCGGAGCGGACACCATCTTGACCTCGAGGCACCGCTCGGCGGCAGAGCTAGATCATGCCCATCGTGACAGTGCGGCGCGCTTGGCTGTGGCTCGAACCCGTCGAAGATCAAGTCTCCGCGGACGTCGGCCGTGTAGTTCAAACTTCCAAATCTGACCTGATGGCCAGGGGCGTAGCTTTCGATCTGCTCCAGATGGCCAAGCGAATTGGCCCGCAGTGCAAAGCCGCCGAATACGAAGATCTGTCCGGGGAGAAAAGTCTCACCCTGGACCGCATCATTGTTGATGATCGGAGGAGCCATCGGGCCTAAAGGCGACGACACAGAGGAACTCTCAATGAAAGCACCAATGTCGGTGTCAAAACCGGCGGATCTCGGTAGGGGTCCGAATCAAGGTCTAGGCGGATGGTAACAGGAGACAAGGGACACAATGTTTTACCCAGGTTCGGGCCCTCTCGATGGAGGTAAAACCCTACTCCTGCTTGATTAATATTGATGATATGGGTAGTACAAGAGTAGATCTACCACGAGATCGAGAGGCTAAACCCTAGAAGCTAGCGGTATGATTGTTGTTCGTCCCACGGACTAAAACCCTCCGGTTTATATAGACACCGGAGAGGGCTAGGGTTACAGTCGGTTACAATGGGAGGAGATCTACACATCCGTATCGCCAAGCTTGCCTTCCACGCCAAGGAAAGTCCCATCCGGACACGGGATGAAGTCTTCAATCTTGTATCTTCATAGTCCAGGAGTCCGGCCAAAGATCATAGTCCGGCCATCCGGACACCCCCTAATCCAGGACTCCCTCAGGCCCCCTTCTTCTTCTTATTCCTTGACCTCCTCCATGGATGGGAGAAGGGTTTCCCCTCTGGTCCTTGGCCTCCATTGCATGGGAGGGGTGAGAGCCCCTCTGAGATTGGATATATCTCTCTGTCTCTCTTTGTTTCTGCGTTCTTCTCTTCTGCCCTTTCACCATTTCGTATATATATGGAGATCCATAACTCTGATTGGATTGAAACCTTCGCCTAGATTTTTCTCTGAAAAATAGCTTTCTTGCGACAAAGAAGAGCAACAACCGCCTTACGGGTGGCCCACGAGGGTCAGGAGTGCGCCCAGGGGGGCAGGCGCGCCCCCTGCCTCATGGCCACCTCGGGCACCGTCTCGCGTTGATTCTTCTTCCCATATTCTCCAAATATTCCAAAAATATTCTCCGTACGTTTTTATTCCGTTTGGATTCCGTTTGATATGGGGTTTCTGCGAAACATAAAACATGCAACAAAACAGGAACTGGCACTAGGCACTAGATCAATATGTTAGTCCCAAAAATAGTATAAAAAGTTGCCAAAAGTATGTGAAAGTTGTAGAATATTGGCATGGAACAATCAAAGATTATAGATACAACGGAGACGTATCAGCATCCCCAAGCTTAATTCCTGCTCGTCCTCGAGTAGGTAAATGATAAAAAAGATAATTTTTGATGCAGAATGCTACCTAGCATAATCTTGATAATGTATCTAATCATGGCATGAATATTAAGACACGAGTGATTCAAGGCAATAGTATATCATTTGACATAAAGACAATAATACTTCAAGCCTACTAATAAAGCAATCATGTCTTTTCAAAATAACAAGGCCAAAGAAAGTTATCCCTACAAAATCATATAGTCTGGCTATGCTCCATATTCATCACAAAATATATTCAAATCATGCACAACCCCGATGACAAGCCGAGCAATTGGTTCATACTTTTTAACGCGCTTCAGCTTTTTCAACCCTCACGCAATACATGAGCGCAAGCCATGGAGATAGCACTATAGGTGGAATAGAATAATATGTTGGGGGTTATGTGGAGAAGACAAAAAGGAGAAAGTCTCACATTGACGCGGGTAATCAACGGGCTATGGAGATGCCCATCAATTGATGTCAATGTGAGGAGTAGGGATTGCCATGCAACAGATGCACTAGAGCTGTAAGTATATGAAAGCTCAAACTGGAAACTAAGTGGGTATGCATCCAACTTGCTTGCTCATGAATACCTAGGGCATTTGAGGAAGCCCATCGTTGGAATATACAAGCCAAGTTCTAAAATGAAAATTCCCACTAGTATATGAAAGTGATAACTCAAGAGACTCTCTATATGAAGAACATGGTGCTACTTTGAAGCACAAGTGTGGTGATAGTAACATTGCCCCTTTTTTTACGGGCTTCTTTGGCCCCATTTTTTTAATTTAGGCTTCTTTGGCCTCTCTTTTTTTTGGGGGGGGGGCAATGCTCTAATAATGATGATCATCACACTTTTATTTACTTACAACTCGATACTAGAACAAGTATATGACTCTATATGAATGCCTCTGGCGGTATACCAGGATGTGCAATGATCTAGCATAGCAATGACATCAAAAAACGGACAAGCCATGAAAACATCATGCTAGCTATCTTATGATCATGCAAAGCAATATGACAATAAATGCTCAAGTCATGTATATGATGATGATGGAAGTTGCATGGCAATATATCTCAGAATGGCTATGGAAATGTCATAATAGGTAGGTATGGTGGCTGTTTTGAGGAAGATATAAGGAGGCTTATGTGTGATAGAGCGTATCGTATCACGGGGTTTGGATGCACCGGCAAAGTTTGCACCAACTCTCGAGGTGAGAAAGGGCAATGCACGGTACCAAAGAGGCTAGCAATGATGGAAGGGTGAGAGTGCGTATAATCCATGGACTCAACATTAGTCATAAATAACTCATATACTTATTGCAAAAGTTTATTAGCCCTCGAAGCAAAGTACTACTACGCGCATGCTCCTAGGGGGATAGATTGGTAGGAAAAGACCATCGCTCGTCCCCGACCGCCACTCATAAGGAAGATAATCAATAAATAAATCATGCTCCAACTTCGTTACATAACAGTTCACCATACGTGCATGCTACGGGAATCACAAACCTCAACACAAGTATTTCTACTAATCCACAACTACCCACTAGCATGACTCTAATATCACCATCTTTATATCACAAAACTATTGCAAGGAATCAAACATATCATATTCAGTGATCTATAAGTTTTATGTAGGATTTTACGACTAACCATGGGAATGACCAATTCCTGTCATCTCTCTAAATAGATATAAGTGAAGCAAGAGAGTTTAATTATTTCTACAAAAGATATGCCCACGCTCTAACAAATATAAGTGAAGCAAAAGAGCATTCTACAAATGGCGGTTTCTATGTGAAGAGAAACAGGCAATCCAAACTTCAAATGATATAAGCGAAGCACATGAAGCATTCTATAAAGCCATACTCAAAGAATATAAGTGAAGTGCAAAGAGCATTCTATAAATCAACCAAGTACTATCTCATAACAGCATGGTGCATAAAAGAAAAATGAAAACTAAATGCAAAAGACGCTCCAAAATTTGCACATATCGCATGAACGAAACGAATCCGAAAACATACCGATACTTGTTGAAGAAAGAGGGGATGCCTTCCAGGGCATCCCCAAGCTTAGATGCTTGAGTCTCCTTGAATATTTACTTGGGGTGCCTTGTTCATCCCCAATCTTGAGCTCTTTCCTCTCCTCCTTTTCCTCATATCGAGACCTTCTCGATTATCGAACACTTCATCCACACAAAACTTCAAAAGAAAACTCGGTAAGATCCGTTAGTATAATAAAGCAAATCACTACTCTAAGTACTGTTGCAAACCAATTCATATTTTGTTTTTTCATTATAGCTACTGTAATATAACTTATCCATGGCTTAATCCGCTGATAGAAATTGATAGTTTCATCAAAACAAGCAAACTATGCATCAAAAACAGAATCTGTCTAAAACAGAACAGTCTGTAAAAATCTGAACATTCACCATACTTCTGATATTTGAAAAATTCTTCCAAAATTAGAAAAAATAAAAACTTTGTATATAAAGACATTGCAAAAAGAATCAGAACCTTTTGACGTTCCAGTAAAAATTTAAAAATCGCGCACTACAGCCAAAGTTTCTCTCCTGCACCGAACAAACCGACAAACATTGTAAACATCCTAAAGTCAAACCTTGGCACATTATTTTTATAATACAACGGAATTGTACAAGGGGATAATTATTTTTGTTGAAAAGTTTCTGTAATTAAGATTCACAAAGTTTCCATGGGCATGAACAAAGTTCAAGGACGTCCCCCACTTTCACAATGCTCGTCTATCTCACTTTCACTTTTGTTTTTGAAAAGTTTTGGGTTCCCCTCTTTATTTTTTTTGTTTTTGAACTATATAAAAGCACTCAACAGAAATAAATGACTCTCTAAAACTTCCGGGTTGTCTCCCTAGCAGCGCTTTCTTTAAAGCCATTAAGCTAGGCATATAGTGCTCAAGTAATGGATCCACCCGGATCCCAAGGTATATCAAAGCCAATTTTAATTAGCAATGATTTGGAATTTAGTAGTGAGCACAAAGAAACATATATCAAGCAATGACGAAGTCTAACTCTCTTCTTATGCATCGGCATGTCATAAAAGAACAATTCATGCACACATAGTAAAGGCCAATGCATAGTATAAACAGTTTCTTGCAATTTTTTCGTGTGGGAAACATAGAGAGGTGGAGATATAGTTCCTCTCTCACAATAATTGCAAGTTGGAGCAGCAAGCACATGCATATTATATTCATCAAAATTATCATGTGCAACATTAAAAGGCAACCCATCAATATAATCCTTAATAAAGGCAAACTTCTCCGATATAGTGTAGTCGGGAGAATTCAAAAAGATAATAGGACTATCATGCGTGGGTGCAATAGCAACAATTTCATGTTTAACATAAGGAACTATAGCAAGTCCATCTCCATAAGCATAATTCATATTGGCATCTTGGCCACAAGCATAGCAAGCATCATCAAAAAGGGATATTTCATGAGAATCAACGGGATCATAACAGTCATCATAGCAATCATCCTTCGGTAAGCATGAAGGGGAATTAAACAATGTATGAGTTGAAGAGTTACTCTCATTAGAAGGTGGGCACGGGTGATCAATCCACTCTTCCTCCTTTTGTTCTTCGCTCTCCTCCTCATCTTTTTCATCCAATGAGCTCACAGTTTCATCAATTTCTTCTTCCATAGACTCCTGCAAAATATTAGTCTCTTCTTGGACAGCGGAGGAGACCTCGATATATGGTTTAACATAGGCATTAGAAGCATAATTCTCATAACAATATTCAAGTATGGAAAAAATTTCAGATTTGTAATGAGTAGCATCATATGTTTCAATCAAAGAAGCAATTTCATAAGCACCCTTAAAAGCAACAAATTCTTCAATTTGTTGAACATCATAGTAATCATAAAAACCCTTAGCATAAGAAGATACGATTCCATTATCACTAAACAAAAATTGGTAGGGAAGGTGTTTCTTAGGGTCTTCAGAACAACAAGTAATATCATATATTTCGCATAAATTCCAAGCATAGCATTGCAAACGATGAATTTGATCCAGTAAACGTTGCCCTTTTCAGATATGCGGTGTCGCACATAACAAGCATGCTCATCTAAAGATTTGCCCTCAACTAAGCTAGTTGGGGTTTCAGCACGAGCACATAGGGATCGAAGATGATCCAAGTAATAAGCTTCAGGAGTGTGATAGATTTTGAGTGGTTCTTCAACCATTGGTTCTGTAGGTACAACTATTTTTTTGGTATTTTGTGTTTCCTACCCATAACTAAAGATAGAAAACAACTAAGAACAACAAATAAAAATTACTTAGTGATAAAGCAAACAAGCACACACGAGAATATTCACCCCACGCTTTAACTCCCCGGCAACGGCGCCAGAAAAAGGTCTTGATAACCCACAAGTATAGGGGATCAATTGTAGCCTCTTTCGATAAGTAAGAGTGTCGAACCCAACGAGGAGCTAAATGTAGAACAAATATTCCCTCAAGTTCTATCGACCACCGATACAACTCTATGCACGCTTAACGTTCGCTTTACCTAGAACAAGTATGAAACTAGAAGTACTTTGTAGGTGTATTTAGATAGGTTTGCAAGATAATAAAGAGCGTGTAAATAAAAAGTAGGGGCTGTTTAGATAAATACATAATAAAGTAAATATAGTGAGTGTGAAAAGTGGTGGTAGGAGTTGGAAATTGTCCCTAAGCAATTGACTACTTTACTAGACCGATAGCAAGTTTTATGTGGGAGAGGCCACTGCTAGCATGTAATCCCTGACTTGGAATTCTATGCACTTATGATTGGAACTATTAGCAAGCATCCACAACTACTAACGTTAATTAAGGTAAAACCCAACCATAGCATTAAGTTATATTGGTCCCCGTTCAATCCCGTATGCATCAATTTCTATGCTAGGTAGAAGCATCTGTCACTCTTGCCCTCCAATACATAGTCCTATCGACATACAACTAACCCTATGTTGTGATTCAGACGCGCGCTCATATGATGGGCACCAAAGGACAGCAACATAAGCACAAGCAAATTAAACCAATCATACCAATTCAACAATCACCGATAGGACAACGAAAATCTACTCAGACATCATAGGATGGCAACACATCATTGGATAATAATATGAAGCATAAAGGACCATGTTCAAGTAGAGGGTACAGCGGGTTGCGGGAGAGTGGACCGCTGTAGATAGAGGGGGGAAGGTGATGGAGATGTTGGTGAAGATGGCGTAGGTGTTGGAGAAGATTGCGATGATGATGATGGTGGCCACGACAGCGTTCCGGCGCCACCGGAAGAGAGGGGGAGAGGGGCCCCCTTCTTCTTCTTCTTCCTTGACCTCCTCCCTAGATGGGAGAAGGGTTTCCCTTTTGGTCCTTGGCCTCCATGGCATGGGAGGGGCGAGAGCCCCTCCGAGATTGGATCTATCTCTCTGTCTCTCTCTGTTTATGTGTTCTTCTCTTCTGCCCTTTCACCATTACGTATATATATGGAGATCAGTAACTCCACTTGGATTGAAACCTTCGCCCAGATTTTTCTCCGAATATTAGCTTTCTTGTGTCCAAAGAAGAGCAGCAACCGCCTTACGGGTGGCCCACGAGGGTTAGGGGCACGCCCAGGGGGGCAGGCGCGCTCCCCTGCCTCGTGGCCACCTCGGGCACCGTCTCGCGTTGATTCTTCTTCCCATATTCTCCAAATATTCCAAAAATATTCTTCGTCCGTTTTTATTCCGTTTGGATTCCGTTTGATATGGGGTTTCTACGAAACATAAAACATGCAACAAACAGGAACTGGCACTGGGCACTGGATCAATATGTTAGTCCCAAAAATAGTATAAAAAGTTGCCAAAAGTATGTGAAAGTTGTAGAATATTGGCATGGAACGATCAAAAATTATAGATACGACAGAGACGTATCAAAAGACAGCACGATCGTGCTTGCAGCCGAGGGAGGCAGTGCGGATGATGATGACGAGGACGACGCCGGCGGCAGCGCATCCGGCTGGGCCTGCATTTCCCTTCCTGTTCTGACCTGTAAGCCAAAAAAATTGGGTACGGCCCCGTGGGGCGTGAAAGCATTTTTGGAGAGGGGGTGGCCCCTTGTAATGTATAGAATTATAATATGATTTTGAGATAGATTCTGGTACGTGCTGTCGTGAGCTAGGAGGCTCCCGACCAAAGTAACTGCCACGGCTTATCTTGGGTGGTGTTGTCCTTGAGCGGGTCCAGGTGTTGTGGAAGCACTCCTCTCCTGAGGTGGGCCCTCCGGGGGCTCGCGAGGGTTTAAGCCTCCCGAGGAGCCTGCTGGCCCACACAAGAGGGCCTCGCGAGGAGTCGATTGCCAGATTACGGCAAGGTGTGCGCGCGGTGATCCTGCGGCGATTGCATTCCTGACCTCGAGGGGGCCTCGGCGCCTGGCTAGCCTAGCCGGCGTGCTCGGCGTCGCCTCTCACGCCCAGCCCGCCATGGGCGCTCCTGGGGGGTAGCAGGCATGAGCCTTACTCATAAACACAAACCAAAAGGCGAGAAATCACCATGAACCAAGAAAAATTCCCCCGTTTTTCCTTTGATAAGCACATGAAACTCCAAATCTCATTCCAAAAGATGGCAAATTGGATTACAGAAAGAGGGTGAAAACAAATAGCCGCGTCCGGCACCTAACTAGTCTTCTCACTAGCACAGAGCTAAGTGCTTCCACTGGGTCTGGGCATAGTCATCGGGGAACAGTGTCGATGGCCAGCGCGGAGCATGGTGCTTCCACTTGGACATGGGTGGGAGCCCCCGTGAGGCCCGAGGGCGGCACTCAGGAGACTCCGGGGCGTGTACAACCCCAACTCATTATTACGTGAGAGTGTCACGAGCGGAGATCTTCACGGGCTTCCCCGGCGCCTGCCAAGGGCCCCGCCCTGCGCCTCCCCCGACCACCGTTGGGGCATCCAGAAACCAGGACGAGACCAAGGGGCAAGGGGACGCTAGCGATGCCCTGGCGGTCACAGGCCCCAACCGCCGGGGGGAACGGCTCGCCGACACCTTCCCCAGCGGGGGGCCTACCATCATGCGGCGTGTGTCACCATCGTGGTCGCGCCTTGCTCCATGCGGTGCAGGGGAGGCCCTGGAGCCGGGCTCCCCCGCGCAACTCCTAGTGTATTGCGTCCGCCTGAAATGGGGCCATCATCCTGAGGTTCACGGCTGCTGTCGTGGCTTGGTTCACCTGTGGTCCATGCTTAGCATAATCGTGCCCCTGAGATATTGGTTGTACCCGGTGGTTGTTGTCCTTGAAGACGTCGATGAGGTTCCATGGCGGCTTGCGAAGAGCATCAGCCTCGCGCAGCTTCGATGCGCAGGCAGGCGAGGGAAATGGGCAAGGGCTTCTTCTTGGCGCGTATAGCAAGTGCGTCAGCGGAGGCACGGGGGTGCCCGAAGCTGCCATCCCCGAGTCGTTGCCTGGCCGTCCCGCGTCGTTGCTTGCCAGGCTTGGCGCCAGGTCACAACGTCCATAGGGTGGCATCCCAGCGCGGCCCCGGAGGGGCCGCCCGTGTCGGCATCCTGGGAACGGGGGTACCCAGACTTGCCTGTCTGCGGCCCATGGCGTGGCTCCATCAATGGCCTGGTACAGCCCAGCTTCAATATCAACAACTCAAGACCCTCGCGAGGGGCCAAGCCTCGCTAGGCGGACGACACCAAGACCTCCACGAGGGGTGGCTGCCTCAGGCTGGCTCCCGAGGAGCAAAGATCTCTATGCAAGGCTCACCTCGTGAGATCCAGATGACGTGAGCCATAACGACCAAGGCCAGGCGGGCGCCAGCGTACGCAGTGTACCAGTTTCCTCTTTGGTGCTAAGGAGGCAAGCGCAGGCGCGGAGTCCCAAGGAATCAGCCAAAGGTTTCCATTCCGGTGCAACAAGACCAGGACCGTGAGGATGGCAGGACGAAGGTCACCACCGAGCCCACCACGGCGTCAAGACCAGAGGCTTTTGCAGGCGAAGACTACTTTTGTCAGGATATCATGTACTAGTTGTCTCCCTTCAAATTTGGTCGCTGTGGGATCCCTTCCCGCATACATTTGGGAAGAGGACCAAGGCCACTATAAATAGGACCTTGAAGGAAATATGCCCTAGAAGCAATAATAAAGTTATTATTTTATTTCCTTATATCATGATAAATGTTTATTATTCATGCTAGAATTGTATTAACCGGAAACTTGATACATGTGTGGATACATAGACAAAACACTGTGTCCCTAGTAAGCCTCTACTAGACTAGCTTGTTTTTTTTTTTGAAGAATCAGTGACAGTGGGAGAGGCTCCCACTGACTTTGTATTACTCACCACATAATAATTACAAGAGTGTTACAATGGGTTTTAGGCCCCCCCCCCCCCGGCCATATGGGAATCAAAAGTAGGACTAGCGATCCAAATTTACAATAAATTCAGAAAGAAAAGGATGAACCTTCTCCGGACAGTTGTGAATCACTAGACTAGCTTGTTAATCAAAGATGGTTAAGTTTCCTAGCCATAGACATGTGTTGTCATTTGATAAATGGGATCACATCATTAGGAGAATGATGTGATGGACATGACCCATTCGTTAGCTTAGCATATTGATCGTTTAGTTTTATTGCTACTGCTTCCTTCATGTCAAATACATGTTCCTCCGACTATGAGATTATGCAACTCCCGGATACCGGAGGAATGCCTTGTGTGCTATCAAACATCACAACGTAACTAGCTGATTATAAAGATGCTCTACATGTATCTACGAAGGTGTCTGTTGGGTTGGCATAGATCAAGATTAGGATTTGTCACTCCGAGTATCGGAGAGGTATTCATGGGCCCTCTCAGTAATGCACATCATAAGAAGCCTTGCAAGCAAAGTGACTAATGAGTTAGTTGCGGGATGATGCATTACAGAACGAGTAAAGAGACTTGCTAGTAACGAGATTGAACTAGGTATGAAGATACCGACGATTGAATCTGGGCAAGTAACATACCGATGACAAAGGGAACAACGTATTTTGTCATTACAGTTTGACTGATAAAGATCTTCGTAGAATATGTGAGAGCCAATATGAGCATCTAGGTTCCGCTATTGGTTATTGACTGGATAGGTGTCTCTGTCATGTCTACATAGTTCTCGAACCCGTAGGGTCCGCATGCTTAACATTTGATGACGATTTTATATTATGAGTTATATGATTTTGTGACTAAATGTTGTTCGGAGTCTCATATGAGATCGCGGACATGACGAGGAGTCTCGAAATGGTAGAGAGGTAAAGATTCATGTATAGGACGATAGTATTCAGACACTGGAAGTGTTCTGGGGGTACCGGGTACGTATCGGGTCACCGGAAGGGGTTCCGGGCACCCCCCGGCAAAGGTATGGGCCTTATTGGGCCAAGGGCGGGACAGACCAGCCCCTAGTGGGCTGGTGCGCCCCATATATGCCAAATAGGAGGAGAAGGAAGGAAGGGAAGAGAGAAACGGAAGGGAAGGATTCGACCTCCCCTTCCCTTCGCTCCCCCTCTCTTTCCTTCCCCCTCCGACACTTATGGAAGGGGGGAGGCCGACTTGTGGGAGGCGCCCAAGTAGGATTACTCCTACTTGGGGCGCCCCTTGCTGCCCATCTCCCTCTCCCACCTATATATATATGTGGGGGGGCACTGCTCTACAAGGGTACGTGGACACACTCTCCCCCTCTCGTTGTTATGCATCTCCTAGATAGATCTTGCGTGATCGTAGGAATTTATTTTGAAATTGCATGCTACATCCCCCAACAGTGGCATCCGAGCCAGGTCTATGCGTAGATGATATGCACGAGTAGAACACAAAGAGTTTTTGGCGGTGATCATCATATTGCTTACCACCAATGTCTTATTTTGATTCGGCAGTATTGTTGGATGAAGCGGCCCGGACCAACCTTACATGACCACCTTCATGAGACCGGTTCCACCGACAGACATGCAACTAGTTTTGCATAAAGGTGGCTGGCGGGTGTCTGTCTCTCCAACTTTAGTTGAATCGAATTTGACTGCGGTCGGTCCTTGTTGAAGGTTAAAACAGCAAACTTGATAAATCACAGTTGTGGGCGTAGGTAAGAACGGTTCTTACTAGAAGCCCGTAGCAGCCACGTAAAACTTGCAACAACAAAGTAGAGGACGTCTAACTTGTTTTTGCAGGGCATGTTGTGACGTGATATGGTCAAGACATGATGTGATATACGTTATTGTATGAGATGATCATGTTTTGTAAAAGGTATCGGCAACTGGCAGGAGCCTTATGGTTGTCGCTTTATTGTACAAAATGCAAAACGCCATGTAATTGCTTTACTTTATCACTACACATTAGCGATAGTTGTACAAGCAATAGTTGGCGAGATGACAACGACGCTACAATGGAGATCAAGGTCTCAAGCCCGTGACGATGGAAATCATGACGGTGCTTTGGAGATGGAGATCAAAGGCACAAGATGATGATGGCCATATCATATCACATATTTTGATTGCATGTGATGTTTATCTTACAAATTTGCTTTGAACGGCAAAAGAATACCGCATATAGGTAGATATAGTTGACTCATGTGGCAAAACTGGTTTAAAGGATTTTGGATGCACAAGTGGAGATCATACTTAGTGCAAAATGAAGGCTAGCAAAATATTGAGAAGCGACCAACCAAGAAACAAACGAATAATCTCATAAGCAAGCATTAAGCATAATCAACACCGAATAATGCACCACAAGTAGGATATAACTTCATTGCATGACTATTGCCTTTCGTGCTTGCATAGGGAATCACAAACCTTAACACCAATATTCTTACTAAAGCATAATTACTCCTCAACATAACTCACATATCACATCATCATATCTCAAAACTATTACTAGCAATCAAGTTTATTTTGTCCAATGATCTTCATGAAAGTTTTTATTATATCCTTCTTGGATATCTATCACTTTGGGACTAATTTTCATGTGTTGTTTTTCATAAGCTCGGACAAATATAAGTGAAGGTCATGAGCATAAATTTTTCTTTCTCTCAAAATAATTTAAGTGAAGCAAGAGAGAATTTCTTGAAATTTTTACTAACTCTCAAATAAATCTAAGTGAAGCAAGAGAGCATTTCTTCAAAAATACTAAAGCACACCGTGCTAAAAAGATATAAGTGAAGCACTAGAGCAAGTCCATAGCTCATAAAAGATTTAAGTGGAGCATAGAGAGCAATTCTAACAAGCCATAACATAATTTCGGCTCTCTCAAATAGGTGTGCCCAGCAAGGGATCAAGACTGAAAACACAAAATAAAATAAGCAAAGACTCATATCATACAAGATGCTCCAAGCAAAACACATAGTATGTGACGAATAAAAATATAGCTTCGAGTAAAATACCGGTGGTCGTTAGAAGAAAGAGGCGATGCCACTAGGGGGCATCCCCAAGCTTAGTTGTTTGCTCATTTTTAGATAATAGCTTGGGATGCCAGGGCATCCCCAAGCTTAGGCTCTTCTATCCTTATTCCTTCATCCATCATAAGATAACCCAAAACTTGAAAACTTCAATCACACAAAACTCAACAAAACCTTCATGAGATCCATTAGTATAAGAAAGCAAACCACTACTATAAGTACTATATCAAACCAATTCATATTTTGTTTTTGCATTATATCTACTGTATTCCAACTTTTTTATGGCAAAAACTCATCAAAGAAAACCATAGAGCCATCAAAACAAGCACACAACACAAAGAAAACAGAATCTGTCAAAACAGAACAGTCTGTAGCAATCTGACTATTTTGAATACTTATGTAACTCCAACAATTCTGAAAAATTAGGACGACCTGGGTAATTTGTATATTAATCTTCTGCAAAAAGAATTGGCATTTTATCATGCTCTGGTGATTTTTTTAACAATTGTTTTCGTGAGCGCAAAAGTTTCTGTTTTTCAGCAAGATCAAACAACTATCACCCAAGAAGATCCTAAAGGCTTTACTTGGCACAAACACTAATAAAACACAAAAAACAATCATAATAGTAGCATAATTGTGCAAACACTCAAGAACAGAAAGCAAAAAAGCAAAATAATTAAATTTTATTCATTGGGTTGCCTCCCAACAAGCGCTATAGTTTTACGCCCTTAGCTAGGCATAAAGCAAGGATCTAAGTTTTGTCATCCGAAGTTTTGGCAAAATTTGTAAGGGTTTTCTCAAACCCGGGAGGCTCTTTACGCTTCCCTAAATTCTCCGGAAAAGAAACCATCTTTAGATCCAAAATATCCAATCGCTTGTTGCAAAGAGTAATCAGGGTATTCATGCGATTTATTCTACCATTGAGGTGTTTGAGGGGTTCATTATATTTCTGTATTTCTACCATATGTTTATGCAAATCACCAAGTTTGTCCAACATTTGAACTCTCTCAGGGGTAAAAGAAAACCCCTTCTTTTGAGGTGGAATTCCCAAAATTCCTTCTAAAATTTCATAGGCAGCATTGGTATCAAGCTCAATAAAATTCCTTTTAGCGACAAAATCTAGAAGTTGTCTATGATGCAAAGCCAACCCTGTGTAAAAATTACGAAGTAAAATCTTAGCGTCCCCCTTTAAATTGCAAATATGATAAGATTCCATAAGCCTATACCAGGCATCTTTCAAGTTTTCTCATTGTTTTTGCTTGAAGTAAAGAACTTCAAAATCTGGTGACAAAGGAGGAGTAGGCACGCTAGCCATTATGGCTAGGAAGCAAGAACAAGGATAGATCCGGCAAGAAAACAACGAACAGAAAAAGGAGGGCGAATAAAATGGCAAATTGTTGTGAAGTGAGGGAGAGGAAAACGAGAGGCAAATGGCAAATAATGTAAATTGCAAGAAATGAGATTGTGATTAGGAACCTGGTATATGTTGAAGATCCTCCCCGACAACGACACCAAAAATGGTGCGTGGCCGAGAGACTATCTTGACTTGATCCTCCCTGGCAACGGCGGCAAAAATTCCTTTTGATGTCGGCTAGGACTACGTCGGTATTTCCCCAAAGAGGAAGGGATGATGCAGCACAGCGACGGTAGGTATTTCCCTGAGTGAAGAAACCAAGGTTATCGAACCAGTAGGAGAACCAAGCAACACAACGTAAACATCCCCTGCACACAGATAACAAATCCTCGCAACCCGACGTGTTAAAGGGGTTGTCAATCCCTTCCGGGTAACGGCGCCTCAAGATAGGCAAACGGAAGTGAGGAAATTGTAGTAGATTGATAGATCGAACGCCAAACAAAATAAATAATAATAAAATGCAGCAAGGTATTTTTGTATTTTTGGTTTAATAGATCTGAAAATAAATGCAAAGGAAAAGTAGATCGCAAAGGAAAATATATGAGAAAGAGACGACCGTAGGTTTCACTACTGGCTTCTCTCGAGAAAAATAGCAAACGGTGGGTAAACAAATTACTGTTGGGCAATTGATAGAACTTCAAATAATCATGATGATATCCAGGCAATGATCATTATATAGGCATCACGTCCAAGATTAGTAGACCGACTACTGCCTGCATCTACTACTATTACTCCACACATCGACCGCTATCCAGCATGCATCTAGTGTATTAAGTTCATGGAGAAACGGCGTAATGCAATAAGAACGATGACATGATGTAGAAAAGATCTATCTATGTAGAGATAGACCCCATCCTTTTATCCTTAGTAGCAATGATACATGCGTGTCGGTTCCCCTTCTGTCACTGGGATCAAGCACCGTAAGATCGAACCCACTACAAAGCACCTCTTCCCATTGCAAGATAAATAGATCAAGTTGGCCAAATGAAACCCAAATATTGGAGAAGAAATACGAGGCCATAAGAGATCATGCATAAAAGAGATCAAAGAAACTCAAATACTTGCATGGATATAAAAAAATACAACTGATCTTAAACTCAAAGTTCATCAAATCCCAACAAACACGCCGCAAAAGAGTTACATCATATGGACCTCCAAGAGACCATTGTATTGAGAATTCGGCGAGAGAGAGGAAGCCAGCTAACTACTAACTACGGACCCGAAGGTCTACAAAGAACTACTCACGCATCATCGGAGAGGCACCAATGGAGGTGGTGAACCCCATCTGTGATGGTGTCTAGATTGGATCTGGTGGTTCCAGACTCTGCAGCGGCTGGAATTGATTTTCGTCAACTCCCCTAGGGTTTTGGAAATATTGGGGTATTTATAGAGCAAAGAGGCGATCCGGGGGGGGCACCCTAGGTGGGCACAACCCACCAGGGCGCCTGGGCCTCCTGGCGTGCCCTGGTGGGTTGTGCTCTCCTCGGAGCACCCCCCAGGCGCAGCCAGGTCCCATTATGTGTCTTCTGGTCCAAAAAAATCTCTGTGAAGTTTCGTTGCATTTGGACTCGTTCTGATATTGATTTCCTACAATGTAAAAAACATGCAGAAAACAAAAAATGGCACTTGGCACTATGTCAATAGGTTAGTAGCAAAAATGATATAAAATGACTATAAAATGATTATAAAACATCCAAGATTGATAATATAACTACATGGAACAACCAAAAATTATAGATACGTTGGAGACGTACCAAATCACATGGCGATGTGAACTAGATTATTGACTCTAGTGCAAGTGGGAGACTGAAGGAAATATGCCCTAGAGGCAATAATAAAGTTATTATTTTATTTCCTTATATCATGATAAATGTTTATTATTCATGCTAGAATTGTATTAACCGGAAACTTGATACATGTGTCCCTCGTAAGCCTCTACTAGACTAGCTCGTTAATCAAAGATGGTTAAGTTTCCTAGCCATAGACATGTGTTGTCATTTGATAAACGAGATCACATCATTAGAAGAATGATGTGATGGACATGACCCATTCGTTAGCTTAGCATATTGATCGTTCAGTTTTATTGCTACTGCTTTCTTCATGTCAAATACATGTTCCTCCGACTATGAGATTATGCAACTCCCGGATACCGGAGGAATGCCTTTTGTGCTATCAAACATCACAACGTAACTAGGTGATTATAAAGATGCTCTACATGTATCTCCGAAGGTGTCTGTTGGGTTGGCATAGATCAAGATTAGGATTTGTCACTCCGAGTATCGGAGAGGTATCTCTGGGACCTCTCGCTAATGCACATCATAAGAAGCCTTGCAAGCAAAGTGACTAATGGGTTAGTTGCGGGATGATGCATTACAGAACGAGTAAAGAGACTTGCTGGTAATGAGATTGAACTAGGTATGAAGATACCAATGATCGAATCTTGGGCAAGTAACATGCCGATGACAAAGGGAACAACGTATGTTGTCATTACGGTTTGACTGATAAAGATCTTCATAGAATATGTGAGAGCCAATATGAGCATCTAGGTTCCGCTATTGGTTATTGACCGGATAGGTGCCTCCGTCATGTCTACATAGTTCTCGAACCCGTAGGGTCCGCACGCTTAACATTTGATGACGATTTTATATTATGAGTTATATGATTTGGTGACTAAATGTTGTTCGGAGTCTCAGATGAGATCACGGACATGACGAGGAGTCTCGAAATGGTCGAGAGGTAAAGATTCATGTATAGGACGATAGTATTCAGACACCGGAAGTGTTCTGGGGGTACCGGGTACGTATCGGGTCACCGGAAGGGGTTCCGGGCACCCCCCGGCAAAGATATGGGCCTTATTGGGCCAAGGGCGGGACAGACCAACCCCTAGTGGGCTGGTGCGCCCCATATATACCAAATAGGAGGAGAAGGAAGGAAGGGAAGAGAGAAAGGAAAGGGAAGGATTCGGCCTCCCCTTCCCTTCGCCCCTCCTCTCTTTCCTTCCCCCTCCGACACTTATGGAAGGGGGGAGGCTGACTTGTGGGAGGCGCCCAAGTAGGATTACTCCTACTTGGGGCGCCCCTTGCTGCCCCTCTCCCTCTCCCACCTATATATATATGTGGGGGGGGGGAGGGAGGGGCGCACCGCTAGAACACACAACATTGGTTCCTAGCCGTGTGCTGCGCCCCCTCCATAGTTTACGCCTCCGGTCATATTGCCGTAGTGCTTAGGCGAAGCCCTGCGTGGATCACTTTGATACGTCTCCAACGTATCTATAATTTTTGATTGATCCATGCTATATTATCTACTGTTTTGGGCAATATTGGGCTTTATTATCCACTTTTATATTATTTTTAGGACTAACCTATTAACCGGAGGCCCAGCCCAGATTTGTGTTTTATGCCTCTTTCAGTGTTTCGAAGAAAAGGAATATCAAACGGAGTCGAAACGGAACAAAATCAACTGGAGAAGTTATGTGACGCCCCCGATTCAATCTTACACTAATCATGCACGCAAATGTGTACGATCAAGATCAGGGACTCACGGGAAGATATCACAACACAACTCTACAAATAAAATAAGTCATACAAGCATCATAATACAAGCCAGGGCCTCGAGGGCTCGAATACAAGTGCTCGATCATAGACGAGTCAGCGGAAGCAACAATATCTGAGTACGTACATAAGTTAAACAAGGTGCCATAAGATGGCTAGCACAAACCGGGATACGGATCGAAGAGGAGCAGGCCTCCTGCACTCGATCCTCCTAGCTACTCCTCGGTCGCCGCCGTCGGGGGCTGCACGTAGTATTAGGCACCTCGAGTAGTAGTCGCCATCGACGGTGGCGTCTGCCCTGGGCCCCAAAGTCTGGTTGCAGCAATCGAGTAGAAGTAGGGGAAAAGGGGAACAAGGCAACCGTGAGTACTCATCCAAAGTACTGCAAGCAAGGAGCTACACTACATATGCATGGATATATGTGTAAAGGGCCATATCGGTGGACTGAATCGCAGAATGCCGTAATAAGAGGGGATAGCTAGTCTTATCGAAGACTACGCTTCGTCACCGCTTACAACAGTAGAAGAGGGCAATCAAGTCCTCCAAGTAACATCTCATAGCAATAATCCTACCCGCGATCCCTCCTCATATCCCGAGAGAGCGAACACCGTTGTATCCGCACTTGGAAGGGTGTGTTTTAACAAGTATCCGGTTCTAGTTGTCATAAGCTCAAGGTACAACTCCAAGTCGTCCTGTTATCAAGATCACGGCTATCCGAATAGATTAACTTCACTGCAGGGTGCACCATCTTACCCAAAGACGCTTGATCCCATTTGGCCGGACACACTTTCCGGGGTCATGCCCGCCGCTGAAGATCAACACGCCGCAGCCCCACCTAGGCACAACAGAGAGGCCAACACGCCGTCTAAACCTAAGCGCGCAGGGTGCAGGCCCATCGCCTGAAAGCACACTGCACGTTATGTGACGCTGCCGGAAGCGCACCTAGCCCAGAAAGCGTTCCAGTCCAATCCGGCGCGCGCCGCTCGTCGTGACGTCTGAAGTGCCGGTGATACCACGACGCCGGATACCCATAACTACTCCCGCGTAGATGGTTAGTGCGTATAAGCTCGTAGCCAACTCAGATCAAATACCAAGACCTCGTTAAGCGTGTTAAGTAACCGCGAACGTCGAACAGGGCCAGGCCCACCTCTCTCCTAGGCGGTCTCAACCTGCCCCGTCGCTCCGCCTCAAGATCCACTCGCGGGTGCTCCATCAGCCGACCCGACTTTAATCTCCACATGTATCATGTATAAATATATAGTATATACCCGTGACCACCTCCCGAGTGATCACGGCCCGATAGTATAGCACGGCAGACGGACAAGAATGTAGGGCCACAGATGAATGAACTAGCATCCTATACTAAGCATATAGGATTGCAGGTAAGGTAACAACAGAAGTTACAAGGACAGGCTATGCAGCAGTATAGGAGTATTTGAAAACAGTAACATGTTATACTACTCTAATGCAAGCAGTGTAGATAAGAGTAGGCGATATCTGGTGATCAAGGGGGGGCTTGCCTGGTTGCTCGGGCAAGAGAGAGGGGTCGTCAACACCGTAGTCGAATCTGGGGCAAAGCAGCTGCGTCGGTCTCGTAGTCTACCGGAGGGAAGAGGGGAAGAAACAATGAATAACATGTAAACATATGCATATCGATGCATGACAAGACAAGTAGCGATGCTAGGCGTGCCCTAACGTGGTATGGGGTGGTATTGGTTATGGGAAACATCCGGAAAGTATTCCGGTGTTTAGGTGTTTTGAGCGAGGAGCCCGAGGGGAAAGTTGCGAGTTCGATAGGTTAGGGGGTGTGGCGGACGAACGGATTGCGTGTCCGATTCGCCTCGCTGCTCGAGCAACTTTCATGTTGAAAATATTTTAATCCGATTACGGATTAAAAGATATGATTTTAAAAGATTTTAATAATTTACGGAATTTAATTAATTAATTAATTAATTGAAAAATGTATTTATGACGTCAAGATGATGTCATGCTGATGTCAAGATCAACAGGGTTGACTAAGTCAACCCCGACATGTGGGTCCTGTCATTATACTCGTTAACTAATTAACCTAGTTTAGTTTAATTAACAATAGTTAATTAGGTTAATTAGTCATTAGGTTAATTAATCAGGATTAATTAGATTAATTATTTACTTAATTAATTAATTAATTAGTTTTATTCATTTTATTTATATTTATTTAATTTTCATTTTCCTTCCTTTTATTATAAAAACGCCCGATTGGGGTGGGGCCCCATGTCGATGATCGGGCTGCCAACGTGAGCTGATCGGGTCAATCGCCAGCCGCCCTTGGGGCCACCAAGCAGTGACCCAAATAGTGGGGCTAGGCCGGCCACGCCGGCGCCACGCCGCATCGGCGGAGACGCTGCCGGCTGCCTCCGCGAGCCAAACGCGGCGGCGCGGCTCGGGAGGATACGGATTTGCGCCTAGGGGGTCTGCGGGGCCGTGGTCGGGCGCGTTCGACGCGGCTCGGCGTCGCGCGTCCAACCATGGAAGCGGCAGTGGTTGTGACGGCCGGAAACGGCGCCGGCGTCGAGGTCCGCGTTCGCCGGAGTTGGGCGAGGACGGGGTCGGCGACAGGGGGAGGAATCGGAGTCGAGGGGGTTCATTGCTCGGTCGACGCCGCGTCGAGTGGCGGGAGTAGGCGACGCTAGGGAGGCCGGAGTTGGCCGGAGCAGCGACGGGAGCGACGGTGGCGCTCGGGCCCGTTCGAGTCGCGGCGAGGAAGAGAGGGGGGTCCGGCGGAACGGCCCATCTGGGGGAAAGGGCCTCGCCCGCGGCGGAGGCACGAGGGGAGGGAGGGTCGCGGGCGCGCCAAGCCGGCGACGGGGGGGGCGACGCGGGAGGGGGACGAGGGAGAGAGGAGGTGAGGCGGAGCTCACGGGGCGCAGGTCTATGAAGAGCGCTTCGGGCGGTCGTGGTCGTCTGTGAGGAGGAGGCGGGAGGCGGCCGACCGCGCCGGGCGGATCCGGTGAGGCGGCGTGGGGTCGGGACGATGGGGCGGCTCGAGGCGAAGGGAGAGCTGGCGCCCGTGTGCAGGTCGGGGGAGGAGGAGGAGGTGCGGTCGGGCGGGGGTCGCCGGGCGTCGGGTCGCTGGGATCAGTCGGCCCGATCTAGATCAGGCGGGGAGGAGAAAGGGATCGGGAGGCGCGAGTGAGGCTAGGGTTAGCCGACCGGGAGGGGTGGATAAGGTGGGCGGCCGGGCCGGCTGTGGGGGGGGCCAGGCTGGGGGGCTGGTGGGCAGTGGGGGAACTGCCAGTTGGGCGATGGGTTTTCTCCCCCCACTCTTTTTGTTTTAATTTTTCCTTTTTTATTTTCTTCTTTTCTGTTTTAGTTTATTTAAAATACCAAATCACTTTACAAAAATGTGTGCACCCCACCATAATTAGGTTTGTTATTTTTGACAACCCCCGAACATTTTAGTTTTAGTTTTTGAAAACTTTTATCGTTTGCTTTTGTTTTGAATTTGTTTTAGACCGGGTTCGAATCAACGTGAGTTTAGTCACAGTAACCGAGGTGATTACTGTTGCTTAATCATCCGGGTGTTACAAGTTATTTTTGGAAGGAAAGCCACCGGATAGACTTGGACTCTACGTCAGGAGATACGGGAGGTGCTCACGAGGGTGGGGGCGCGCCCCCTGCCTCGTGGGGCCCCCGTAGCTCCACCGACGTATCCCCTGCACCCATATATACCTACGTATTGTAAAACTTCCAGAACAAAGATTAGATCGGGAGTTCCGCCGCCGCAAGCCTCTGTAGCCACCAAAAACCTCTTGGGAGTCCGTTCCGGCACCCTGCCGGAGGGAGAATCCATCACCGGTGGCCATCTTCATCATCCCGGCGCTCTCCATGACGAGGAGGGAGTAGTTCACCCTCGGGGCTGAGGGTATGTACCAGTAGCTATGTGTTTGATCTCTCTCTCTCTCTCTCGTGTTCTCTCTCGTGTTCCCTCTATGGCACGATCTTGATGTATCGCGAGCTTTGCTATTCTAGTTGGATCTTATGATGTTTCTCCCCCTCTACTCTCTTGTGATGAATTGAGTTTCCCCTCTGAAGTTATCTTATTGGATTGAGTCTTTATGATGAGAACACTTGATGTATGTCTTGCCGTGTTTATCTGTGGTCACAATGGGATATCACGTGCCACTTGATGTATGTTTGGGTGACCAACTTGCGGGTTCCGCCCATGAACCTATGCATAGGGGTTGGCACACGTTTTCTTGACTCTCCGGTAGAAACTTTGGGGCACTATTTGAAGTACTTTGTGTTGGTTGGATGAATCTGAGATTGTGTGATGCATATCGTATAATCATGCCCACGGATACTTGAGGTGACAATGGAGTATCTAGGTGACATTAGGGTTTTGGTTGATTTGTGTCTTAAGGTGTTATTCTAGCACGAACTCTTTAATAGATCGATCCGAAAGAATAACTTTGAGGTGGTCTCGTACCCTACCATAATCTCTACGTTTGTTCTCCGCTATTAGTGGCTTTGGAGTGACTCTTTGTTGCATGTTGAGGGATTGTTATATAATATATCTATGTTATTATTGTTGAGAGAACCTGCACTAGTGAAAGTATGAACCCTAAGCCTTGTTTCCTATCATTGCAATACCGTTTACACTCACGTTTATCACTTGTTACCTTGCTGTTTTTATTATTTCAGATTACAAATACCTTTATCTACTATCCATATTGCACTTGTATCACCATCTCTTCGCCGAACTAGTGCACCTATACAATTTACCATTGTATTGGGTGTGTTGGGGACACAAGAGACTCTTAGTTATTTGGTTGCAGGGTTGCTTGAGAGATACCATCTTCATCCTACGCCTCCTACGGATTGATAAACCTTAGGTCATCCACTTGAGGGAAATTTGCTACTGTCCTACAAACCTGTGCACTTGCACGCCCAACAACATCTACAAGAAGAAGGTTGCGTAGTAGACATCAAGCTCTTTTTTGGCGCCATTGCCGGGGAGGCTAGGTAAATGAAGGTATATCTTTAGATCTTGCAATCGAATCTTTTTGTTTCTTGTTTTAGCACTAGTCTAGTTTATAAAAGAAAATTACAAAAAAAAATGGAATTAAGTTTGTCTCATACGCTTCACCTTTTTAATATCTTTCGTGAGTATGATGGAAAGGATAATTGTGCTCAAGTGCTAGAAGAATAAATCTCTAAATTGTTTCGCACTAAATATTTGAATGATGAGCATGATTGCAATGTTGTTAGTACGAATTCTTTGAATATCCATGATGCTAATGATGATTGCACTAGTTATGATGAAAATGTCTCCTATAAACATGTCAATTTTTGTGGAGTGCATTGGGTTTGTAAGTACACACCAAATAGGGAAGATAGATATTGCAAGAGGCATTAGTACTTAGAAACCAAATTGTTGAAAGAAGAGCTAGATGAATGTGCTGAAAGATTCAATATTTATAGTACCCCTTGTGAACTTTGCAATGAACATGGTCATTTAAAGCTCCAATGCTATTTGTTTCATGATCAAGTCTTTTCCAAATATTGTGATAATTTGATTACCCTTGAGCATCATAAAGAGCTTAGCCTTCTTTTGGGTTATGAAGAAATGAAACGTATAACTGAGGGTATTCCAAAATTTAATCTTGATAGATTTCTTGATTTTGATCTAGAGAAGATTTCTATGTATTGTGCGGTGAATTGCATTGAAAATCCTTATATTTCGAATTACATAAAGAAAATAAAACAAATAGAATATGAAGAGAATGCTAACGAAAGGGAAGAGACTTCCCAATATCCTCCTATTGTTTCTTATGATGAATCAGGTAACGACGAGGAGTCTTCTATCCAACCAATCTCATTAATAAGGAGCTCCAAAAATAGGATTGAACCCACGCATGAGGTGAAGAAGAAGAAAAGAAAAAGGAAGAGAGGTAAAAAGGTATATCTCCCAAATAAAGTTGCTCCTACTATTGCTGTGCCTCATGAAAATGAAGATGATACACTTGACGATGATCTCGTTATGCCTATTGCTTGTTGTGATGATTATGATTGGGAAGATAATGATACTTCTTATGATCTTGAAAATCTTTTTGGCACTTGCTTGGAAGAATATAATAATTGCTATACTATTGGTGCTATCCATACTATTAATGATGAGAGTGATTATGCTTATGATATGAAAAGGCCCAAGCTTGGGGAAGCTATGTTTGATGAGGATGACATATTTGAGAATATATTTGCTGCAATTAATGTTTGTCCCAAGCTTGGGGATGCTATGTCTAATAATGATGATATTTTTAGCCTCTCAAGTTTTGATATGCAAAGTAGTTATGATGATAGCATGCCTTCTACCTATGATGATTATATTTATGAAAGTGGGTTTGGAAGAGTGTCAACTTTAGGAAGTAGTGATCCCACAATATTGGAGGATGTTGAATCTTATAATATTTATGAAAGTGGATTTGGAGAGGTCGTGACTTTATTTAGTGATGTATCCACTATCTTGGAAGAGGTTTCAATCGATTATGATGAGAACAAAGTTGCTACTTATGATGATTATTGTGATAAAACTTATGTTATAAAGAGTATTGATGATTATATTTATAAAACTTATCATGATTATGAGTACCCTTTCTCTGAACATTACTCTTTTAATGTGGAAACAATTTATAGTATTCAAGTCTCTTATGATACTCCCACTATTCCGAATGAGAAGAATTTTGCTTGTGTAGACAGTAATAAAATTTCTATCCTAGTAGATCATGAAAAGAATGCTTTAGGTGCTGGTTATATTGTTGAATTCATTCATGATGCTACTGAAAATTATTATGAGGGAGGAATATATGCTTGTAGGAATTGCAATAATATCAAGTTTCCTCTCTATGTGCTTAAAATCTTGAAGTTATGCTTGTTTTGCCTTCCTATCCTAGTTCATTATTGTTCCCATAAGTTGTTTGCTCACAAAATCCCTATGCATAGGAAGTGGGTTAGACTTAAATGTGCTAGTCATATTCTTCATGATGCTCTCTTTATGTTTCAATTCTTATCTTTTATATGAGCATCATTGAAATCATCATGCCTAGCTAGGGGTGTTAAATGATAGCGCTTGTTGGGAGGCAACCCAATTTTATTTTTTTTCTTGCTTTTTGGTTCTATTTAGGAATAAATAATCCATATATATTCTGTTTATATGTGGTTTTGTGTTTTAATTAGTGTTTGTTCCAAGTAGAACCTTTGGGAAGACTTGGGTGAAGTCTTTATGATCATGCTGTAAAAAACAGAAACTTTAGCGCTCACGAGATTAGCTAGAAATTTTTACTGGAAAGTGATATTTAGTTTATTATTTTTGCAGATGATTACTAGACAAATTCCTCAGGTCCACCAATTTATTTTAGAATTTTGGATTTCCAGAAGTATGCGTTTGATACAGATTACTACAGACTGTTCTGTTTTTGGCAGATTCTGTTTTCATTGTGTTGATTGCTTATTTTGATGACTCTATGGCTAGTAAAATAGTTTATAAATCATAGAGAAGTTGGAATACAGTAGTTTTAACACCAATATAAATAAATAATGAGTTCATTACAGTACCTTGAAGTGGTGTTTTGTTTTCTTTCGCTAACGGAGCTCACGAGTTTTCTGTTAAGTTTTGTGTTGTGAAGTTTTCAAGTTTTGGGTAAAGATTCGATGGACTATGGAATAAGGAGTGGCAAGAGCCTAATCTTGGGGATGCCCAAGGCACCCCAAGGTAATATTCAAGGATAACCAAGCGTCTAAGCTTGGGGATGCCCCGGAAGGCATCCCCTCTTTCGTCTTCGTTCATCGGTAACTTTACTTGGAGCTATATTTTTATTCACCACATGATATGTGTTTTGCTTGGAGCGTCATTTTATTTTCTTTAGCTTTGCTTGCTGTTTGAATAAATTATCAAGATCTGAAATTCTTAACTGTTAGAGAGTCTTCACATAGTTGTATAATTATACAACTACTCATTGATCTTCACTTATACCTTTCGGAGTAGTTTGTTGTTTGCTCTAGTGCTTCACTTATATCTTTTTAGAGCATGGCGGTGGTTTTATTCTGAAGAAATATATGAACTCTCATGCTTCACTTTGATTATTTTGAGAGTCTTAAATAGCATGGTAATTTGCTTAAATAATCCTAATATGCTAAAGCATACAAGATTTGTAAGAATTCTTATGAGTGTGTTAAATACTAAGAAACGTTTGATGCTTGATGATTGTTTTGAAATATGAAGATGGTGATATTAGAGTCATGCTAGTTGAGTAGTTGTGAATTTGAGAAATACTTGTGTTAAAGTTTGTGATTCCCGTAGCATGCACGTATGGTGAACCGTTATGTGATGAAGTCGGAGCATGATTTATTTATTGATTGTCTTCCTTATGAGTGGCGGTCGGGGACGAGCGATGGTCTTTTCCTACCAATCTATCCCCCTAGGAGCATGCGCGTAATACTTTGCTTTGATAACTTGTAGATTTTTGCAATAATTATATGAGTTCTTTATGACTAATGTTGAGTTCATGGATTATACGCACTTTCTTCCTTCCACCATTGCTAGCCTCTCTAATGCCGCGCACTTTTCGCCGGTATCATAACCCACCATATACCTTCCTCAAAACAGCCACCATACCTACCTATCATGGCATTTCCATAGCCATTCCGAGATATATTGCCGTGCAACTTTCCACCGTTCCGTTTATTATGACACGCTCCATCATTGTCATATTTCTTTGCATGATCATGTAGTTGACATTGTATTTGTGGAAAAGCCACCGTTCATAATTATTTCATACATGTCACTCTTGATTCATAGCATATCCTGGTACACCGCCAGAGGCATTCATATAGAGTCATATTTTGTTCTAACTATCGAGTTGTAATTCTTGAGTTGTAACAAAAATAAAAGTGTGATGATCATCATTTTTAGAGCATTGTCCCAAGTGAGGAAAGGATGATGGACACTATGATTCCCCCACAAGTCGGGATGAGACTCCGGACGAAAAAAAAAAGAAAAAAAAAAGAGGCCATAAAAAAGAGAGAAAATGCCAAAATAAAAAAATGAGAGAAAAAGAGAGAAGGGGCAATGCTACTATCCTTTTGCCACACTTGTGCTTCAAAGTAGCACCGTGATCTTCATGATAGAGAGTCTCTCATTTTGTCACTTTCATATACTAGTGGGAATTTTTCATTATAGAACTTGGCTTGTATATTCCCATGATGGGCTTCCTCAAAATGCCCTAGGTCTTCATGAGCAAGCGAGTTGGATGCACACCCACTTAGTTTCTTTTGTTGAGATTTCACATGCTTATAGCTCTAGTGCATCCATTGCATGGCAATCCCTACTCACTCACATTGATATCTATTGATGGGCATCTCCATAGCCCGTTGATACGCCTAGTTGATGTGAGACTATCTTCCCTCTTTTTGTCTTCTCCACAACCACCATTCTATTCCACATATAGTGCTATATCCATGGCTCACGCTCATGTATTGCGTGAAGATTGATTTTTTTTTGAAAATGTCAAAAGTATGAGACAATTGCTTAGCTTGTCATCGGGGTTGTGCATGATTTAAATACTTTGTGTGGTGAAGATAGAGCATAGCCAGACTATATGATTTTGTAGGGATAACTTTCTTTGGCCATGTTATTTTGAGAAGGCATAATTGCCTTGTTAGTATGCTTGAAGTATTATTATTTTTATGTCAATATGAACTTTTGTCTTGAATCTTATGGATCTGAATATTCATACTGAAGGAAATATGCCCTAGAGGCAATAATAAAGTTATTATTTATTTCCTTATACCATGATAAATGTTTATTATTCATGCTAGAATTGTATTAACCGGAAACATAATACATGTGTGAATACATAGACAAACAGATAGTCACTAGTATGCCTCTACTGGACTAGCTCATTAATCAAAGATGGTTGTGTTTCCTAACCATAGACATGTGTTGTCATTTGATTAATGGGATCACCTCATTAGGAGAATGATGTGATTGACATGACCCATTCTGTTAGCTTAGCACTTGATCGTTTAGTATATTGCTAATGCTTTCTTCATGACCTATACATGTTCCTGTAACTATGAGATTATGCAACTCCGCTTACGGAGGAACACTTTGGTACTACCAAACGTCACAACGTAATCGGGTGATTATAAAGGAGTACTACAGTGTCTCCAAAGGTACTTGTTGGGTTGGCGATTTCGAGATTAGGTTTTGTCACTCCGATTGTCGGAGAGGTATCTCTGGCCTTCTCGGTAATACACATCACTTAAGCCTTGCAAGCATTACAACTAATGAGTTAGTTGTGAGATGATGTATTACGGAACGAGTAAAGAGACTTACCGTAACGAGATTGAACTAGGTATTGGATACCGACGATCGAATCTCGGGTAAGTAACATACCGATGACAAAGGGAACAACGATGTCGTTATGCGGTTTGACCGATAAAGATCTTCGAGAATATGTAGGAACCAATATGAGCATCCAGGTTCCGCTATTGGTTATTGACCGAGAATGGTTCTAGGTCATGTCTACATAGTTCTCGAACCCGTAGGGTCCGCACGCTTAACGCTTCGATGACAGTTCATTATGAGTTTATAAGTATTGATGTACCAAGGTTGTTCGAGTCCCGGATATGATCACGGACATGACGAGGAGTCTCGAAATGGTCGAGACATAAAGATTGATATATTGAAGCCTATGTTTGACTTCGAAGGGTTCCAATGAAAACAGGAAGTTATTTAACACCGGGGTTACGGAACCCCCGGGGTATATGGGCCTTAATGGGCCACAAGGAGAAGAGGAAGGGCGGCCAGGGCAGGCCGCGCCCCCTCCCCTCTAGTCCGAATAGGACAGGAGAGGGGGGCGCCTTCCTCTTCCCCTCCCCAATCCTACTCCAAGTAGGAGAGGGGGAGTCCTACTCGGTGGGAGTAGGACTCCTCCAGCGCCTCCCTAGGGCCGGCCGCACCCCCTTTGCTCCTTTATATACGGGGCAAGGGGCACCCCATGACACACAAGTTGATCTACGGATCGTTCCTTAGCCGTGTCGGTGCCCCCTCCACCATATTCCACTTCGTCATATCGTCAGAGAGCTTAGGCGAAGCCCTGCGCGGAGAAGTCATATCGTCATGGAGCTTAGGCGAAGCCCTCGCGTCGGTGGAGCATCAACATCGCCACCACGCCGTCGTCTTGACGGAACTCATCCCGACACTTTGCTGGATCGGAGTCCGGGATCGCCATCGAGCTGAACGTGTGCGTAACTCGGAGGTGCCGTGACGCTCGGTGCTTGGATCGGTCGGATCGTGAAGACGCATTTACTACATCAACCGCGTTGTTATAACGCTTCGCTTTCGGTCTCACGAGGGTACGTGGACGGACACTCTCCCTCTCGTTGCTATGCCATCACCATGGTCTTGCGTGTTCGTAGGAAATTTTTGAAATTACTACGCTCCCCAACAAAGGGCATCCGAGCCTGGTTTTATGCGTTGATGTCATATGCACGAGTAGAACACAAGTGAGTTGTGGGCGATATAAGTCATACTTGCTTACCAGCATGTCATACTTTGGTTCAGCGGTATTGTGAGATGAAGCGCCCGGACCGACATTACGCCAGACGCTTACGCGAGACTGGTTTCACCGCCCGAGCACTCGTTGCTTAAAGGTGACCGGCGGTGTCTGTCTCTCTCACTTTAGTTGAACTGAGTGTGGCTACGCCCGTCCTTGCGAAGGTTAAAACAGCACCAACTTGACAAACTATCGCTGTGGTTTTGATGCGAGGTAAGAACGGTTCTTGCTCAGCCCGTAGCAGCCACGTAAAACTTGCAACAACAAAGTAGAGGACGCCTAACTTGTTTTTGCAGGGCATGTTGTGATGTGATGTGGTCAAGACGTGATGCTATATTTTATTGTATGAGATGATCATGTTTTGTAACCGAGTTATCGGCAATCGGCAGGAGCCATATGGTTGTCGCTTATTGTATGAAATGAAAACGCCATGTAATTGCTTTACTTTATCACTAAGCAGAGCGATAGTCGAGAAGCAATAGTTGGCGAGACGACAACGATGCTACGATGGAGATCAAGGTGTCGCGCCGGTGACGATGGTGATCATGACGGTGCTTCGCGATGGAGATCACAAACACAAGATGATGATGACCATATCATATCACTTATATTGATTGCATGTGATGTTTATCCTTTATGCATCTTATCTTGCTTTGATTGACGGTAGCATTATAAGATGATCTCTCACTAAAATTATCAAGAAGTGTTCTCCTCGAGTATGCACCGCTGCCAAAGTTCGAGTACCCGACACCACGTGATGATCGGGTGTGATAAGTTCTACGTCCATCTACAACGGTGCAAAACATTTGCACGCCGAATACTCAGTTAAACTTGACGAGCCTTGCATATAACAGATATGGCCTCGAACACGGAGACCGAAGGTCGAACGTGAATCATATAGTAGATATGATCAACATAGTGATGTTCACCATTGAAACTACTCCATCTCACGTGATGATCGGACATGGTTTAGTTGATTTGGATCACGAATCACTTAGATAACTAGAGAGATGTCTGCCTAAGTGGGAGTTTTAATATGATTAATTAAACTTAAATTTATCATGAGCTTAGTACCGATAGTTTTTGCTTGTCTATGTTTATCGTAGATAGATGGCTCGTGCCGTTGTTCCGTTGAATTTTAATGCGTTCCTTGAGAAAGAAAAGTTGAAAGATGATGGTAGCAATTACACGGATGGGTCCGTAATTTGAGGATTATCCTCATTGCTGCACGTAAAAATTACGCCCCGAAGCACCGCTGGGTGACAGCCTGCTGCAGAAGCTGAGCCGAAGTTGTGAACGCCTGGCAAAGCAAAGCTGATGACTACTCAATAGTTCAGTGTGCCATGCTTTACGGCTTAGAACCGGTCTTCAACGACGCTTTTGAACGCCATGGAGCATATGAGATGTTCCAGAGTTGAAGTTAATATTTCAAGCAAATGCCGGATTGAGAGATATGAAGTCTCCAATAAGTTCTATAGCTGCAAGATGGAGGAGAATAGTTCACAAGGAACATATACTCAAAATGTCCGGGTATAATAATCACTTGATTCAACCGGGAGTTACTCTTCCGGATGATAGTGTCATTGATGAAATTCTCCAATCATCGCCACCAAGCTACAAGAGCTTCGTGATGAACTATAATATGCAAGGAATGACTAAGACAATTCCTCGAGCTCTTCGCAATGCTAAAAGCCATGGAGGTAGAAATCAAGAAAGAGCATCAAGTGTTGATGGTCAACAAGACCACTAGTTTCAAGAAAAGGGCAAAGGGAAGAAGAAGGAAACTTCAAAAGAACAGCAAGAAAGTTGCTGATCAAGAGAAGAAACCCAAGTCTGGACCTAAACCTGAAATCGAGTGTTTTACCGCAAGCGATCGACATCGGAAGCGGAACTGCCCCAAGTATTTGGCGGATAAGAAGGATGGCAAGGTGAACAAAGGTATATGTGATATACATGTTATTGATGTGTACCTTACTAGAGCTCGTAGTAGCACTGGTATTTGATATCGGTTCTGCTGCTAATATTTGCAACTCAAACAGGACTACGGAATAGACGAGCATCGGCAAAGGACGAGGTGACGATCTTGCGTGGGAAATGGTTCCAAAGTCAATGTGATCGCGGTCGGCACGCTACCTCTACATCTACCTTCGGATTAGTTTTAGACCTAAATAATTGTTATTTGGTGCCGCGTTGAGCATGAACATTATATCTGGATCTTGTTTGATGCGAGACGGTTATTCATTTAAATCAGAGAATAATGGTTGTTCTATTTATATGAGTAATATCTTTTATGGTCATGCACCCTTGAAGAATGGTCTATTCTTGTTGAATCTCGACAGTAGTGATACACATATTCATAATGTTGAAACCAAAAGATGCAGAGTTGATAATGATAATGCAACTTATTTGTGGCACTCGCCGCTTAGGTCATATCGGTGTAAAACGCATGAAGAAACTCCATACCGATGGGCTTCGAATCACTTGATTATGAATCACTTGGTACTTATGAACCGTGCCTCATGGGCAAGATGACCAAAACGCCGTTCTCCGAACTATGGAGCGAGCAACTGATTTGTTGGAAATCATACATACCGATGTTTGTGGTCCAATGAATGTTGAGGCACGCCGGGTATCGTTATTTTCTCACCTTCACAGATGATTTGAGTAGATATGGGTATATCTACTTAATGAAACACAAATCTGAAACATTTGAAAAGTTCAAAGAATTTCAGAGTGAAGTGGAAAATCATCGTAACAAGAAAATAAAGTTTCTACGATCTGATCGTGGAGGAGAATATTTGAGTTACGAGTTTGGTTTACATTTGAAACAATGTGGAATAGTTTCAAGAACTCACGCCACCCGAACACCACGAGAAATGGTGTGTCCGAACGTCAGAATCGTCGTTTTTTACTTGATATGGTGCGATCTATGATGTCTCTTACCGATTTACCGCTATCGCTTTGGGGATATACTTTAGAGACGGCCGCATTCACGCTAAATAGGGCACCATCTAAACCGCTGAGACGACACCGTATGAACTGTGGTTTGGCAAGAAACCAAAGTTGTCGTTTCTTAAAGTTTGGGGCTGCGATGCTTATGTGAAGAAACTTCAACCAGATAAGCTCGAACCCAAATCGGAAAATGTGTCTTCATAGGATACCCAAAGGAGATCATTGGGTACACCTTCTATCACAGATCTGAAGGCAAGATTTTCGTTGCTAAATTCGGATCCTTTCTAGAGAAGGAGTTTCTCTCGAAAGAAGTGAGTGGGAGGAAAGTAGAACTTGATGAGATAATCAGATCTGCTCCCTTATTGGAAAGTAGTTCATCACAAGAAATGGTTCTGTGACAACTACACCAATTAGTGAGGAAACTAATGATGATGATCATGAAGCTTCAGATCAAGTTACTACTGAACTCAGAGGTCAACCAGAGTAAAATACGCACTGAGTGGTACGGTAATCCTATTCGAAGTCATGTTACTTGACCATGGCAAACCTACAAACTATGAAGAAGCGATGGTGAGCCCAGATTCCGCAAAATGGCTGGAAGCCATGAAATCTGAGATGGGATCCATGTATGAGAACAAAGTATGGACTTTGGTTGACTTGCCCGATGATCGGCAAGCCATTGAGAATAAATGGATCTTTAAGAAGAAGACCGACGCCGATGGTAATATAACTGTCTACAAAGCTCGACTTGTTGCGAAAGGTTTTCGACAAGTTCAAGGGTTGACTACGATGAGACTTTCTCACCAGTAGCGATGCTTAAGTCTGTCCGAATCATGTTAGCAATTGCCGCATTTTATGATTATGAAATTTGGCAAATGGATGTAAAACTGCATTCTTGAATGGATTTCTAGAAGAAGAGTTGTATATGATGCAACCAGAAGGTTTTGTCGATCCAAAGGGTACTAACAAAGGTGTGCAAGCTCCAAATGATCAATTTATGGTCCGTGCAAGCCTCTCGAGTTGGAATAAACGCTTGATAGTGTGATCAAAGATATGGGTTTATATGCACTTTTGGAGAAGCCTCATTTACAAGAAAGTGAGTGGGAGCTCAGAGCATTTCTAATATTATATGTGGACGATATATTATTGATTGGAAATGATATAGAATTTCTGGATAGCATAAAAGGATACTTGAATAAAAGTTTTTCAATGAAAGACCTCGTGAAGCTGCTTACATATTGGGCATCAAGATCTATAGAGATAGATCAAGACGCTTAATTGACTTTCACAAAGCACATACCTTGATAAAGTTTTGAAGAAGTTCAAAATGGATCGTGCAAAGAAAGGTTTTTACCAGACATAAGGTGTAAGATTGAGTCGACTCAATGCCCACCACAGCAGAAGATAGAGAGAAAATGAAAGATGTTCCTATGCTTCAGCCATAGGCTCTATCATGTATGCAATGCTGTGTACCGACACTGACGATGCTTAGCTGTAAGCTTGGCAGAAGGTACCAAAGTAATCCAGAGTGGATCATCGGACAGCGGTCAAGAACATCCTGAAATACCGAAAAGGACTAAGGATATGTTTCTCGATATGGAGGTGACAAAGAGCTAGTCGTAAATGGTTACGCCGATGTAAGTTTTGACACCGATCCGGACGATTCTAAATCGCAAACCGGATACGTGTTTTTATTAAACGGTGGAGCTGTCGGTTGGTGCAGTTCTAAACAAAGCGCCGTGGCGGGATCTACATGTGAAGCGGAGTACATAGCTGCTTCGAAGCAGAAAATGAAGGAGTCTGGATGAAAGAGTTCATTTCCGATCTAGGTGTCATACCTAGTGCATCGGGACCGATGAAGATCTTCTCGTGACAATATCGGTGCAATTGCCTTGGCAAAGGAATCCAGATTTCACAAGAGGACCAAACATATCAAGAGACGCTTCAATTCCATTCGGGACCAAGTCCAAGTGGGAGACATAGAGATTTGCAAAATACATACGGATCTGAATGTTGCGCACCGCTGACTAAGCCTCTTCCACGAGCAAAACATGATCAGCACCAAAACTCCATGGGTGTTAGAATCATTACTATGTAATCTAGATTATTGACTCTAGTGCAAGTGGGAGATCAAGGAAATATGCCCTAGAGGCAATAATAAAGTTATTATTTATTTCCTTATACCATGATAAATGTTTATTATTCATGCTAGAATTGTATTAACCGGAAACATAATACATGTGTGAATACATAGACAAATGATAGTCACTAGTATGCCTCTATCGGACTAGCTCATTAATCAAAGATGGTTGTGTTTCCTAACCATAGACATGTGTTGTCATTTGATTAATGGGATCACCTCATTAGGAGAATGATGTGATTGACATGACCCATTCCGTTAGCTTAGCACTTGATCGCTTAGTATATTGCTAATGCTTTCTTCATGACCTATACATGTTCCTGTAACTATGAGATTATGCAACTCCGCTTACGGAGGAACACTTTGGTACTACCAAACGTCACAACGAATCGGGTGATTATAAAGGAGTACTACAGTGTCTCCAAAGGTACTTGTTGGGTTGGCGATTTCGAGATTAGGTTTTGTCACTCCGATTGTCGGAGAGGTATCTCTGGCCTTCTCGGTAATACACATCACTTAAGCCTTGCAAGCATTACAACTAATGAGTTAGTTGTGAGATGATGTATTACGGAACGAGTAAAGAGACTTACCAAGAACGAGATTGAACTAGGTATTGGATACCGACGATCGAATCTCGGTAAGTAACATACCGATGACAAAGGGAACAACGATGTCGTTATGCGGTTTGACCGATAAAGATCTTCAGAGAATATGTAGGAACCAATATGAGCATCCAGGTTCCGCTATTGGTTATTGACCGAGAATGGTTCTAGGTCATGTCTACATAGTTCTCGAACCCGTAGGGTCCGCACGCTTAACGCTTCGATGACAGCTCATTATGAGTTTATAAGTATTGATGTACGGAAGGTTGTTCGAGTCCCGGATATGATCACGGACATGACGAGGAGTCTCAAATGGTCGAGACATAAATATTGATATATTGAAGCCTATGTTTGGACTTCGAAGGGTTCCAATGAAAACAGAAGTTATTTAAACACCGGGGTTACGGAACCCCGGGGTATATGGGCCTTAATGGGCCACAAAGGAGAAGAGGAAGGGCCGGCCAGGGCAGGCAGCGCCCCCTCCCCTCTAGTCCGAATAGGACAGGAGAGGGGGCGCGCCCTTCCCTCTTCCCTCCCCAATCCTACTCCAACTAGGAGAGGGGGGAGTCCTACTCCGTGGGAGTAGGACTCCTCCAGCGCCTCCCCCTAGGGCCGGCCGCACCCCCTTTGCTCCTTTATATATAGGGGCAAGGGGCACCCCATGACACACAAGTTGATCTACGGATCGTTCCTTAGCCGTGTCGGTGCCCCTCCACCATATTCCACTTCGTCATATCGTCAGAGAGCTTAGGCGAAGCCTCGCGCCGGAGAAGTCATATCGTCATGAGCTTAGGCGAAGCCCTCGCCGGTGGAGCATCAACATCGCTACCACGCCGTCGGTCGACGGAACTCATCCCGACACTTTGCCGGATCGGAGTCCGGGATCGCCATCGAGCTGAACGTGTGCGTAACTCGGAGGTGCCGTGACGCTCGGTGCTTGGATCGGTCCGATCGTGAAGACGTACGACTACATCAACCGCGTTGTTATAACGCTTCCGCTTTCGGTCTACGAGGGTACGTGGACGGACACTCTCCCCTCTCGTTGCTATGCCATCACCATGGTCTTGCGTGTTCGTAGGAAAATTTTTGAAATTACTACGTTCCCCAACACATACCACAATTAAGAAGATTTACATTGAAATTATGCCAAGTAGCACTCCGCATCAAAAATTCTTTTTTATCATTTACCTACTCGAGGACGAGCAGGAATTAAGCTTGGGGATGCTTGATACGTCTCCAACGTATCTATAATTTTTGATTGCTCCATGCTATATTATCTACTGTTTTGGGCAATATTGGGCTTTATTATCCACTTTTATATTATTTTTGGGACTAACCTATTAACCGGAGGCCCAGCCCAGATTTGTTGTTTTATGCCTATTTCAGTGTTTCGAAGAAAAGGAATATCAAACGGAGTCGAAACGGAACGAAATCAACTGGAGAAGTTATTTTTGGAAGGAAAGCCACGGGATAGACTTGGACTCTACGTCAGGAGATACCGGAGGTGCTCACGAGGGTGGGGGGCGCGCCCCCTGCCTCGTGGGGCCCCCGTAGCTCCACCGACGTACCCCGTGCACCCATATATACCTATGTATCATAAAACTTCCAGAACAGAGATTAGATCGGGAGTTCCGCCGCCGCAAGCCTCTGTAGCCACCAAAAACCTCTCGGGAGTCCGTTCCGGCACCCTGCCGGAGGGGAATCCATCACCGGTGGCCATCTTCATCATCCTGGCGCTCTCCATGATGAGGAGGGAGTAGTTCACCCTCGGGGCTGAGGGTATGTACCAGTAGCTATGTGTTTGATCTCTCTCTCTCTCTCTCTCGTGTTCCCTCTATGGCACGATCTTGATGTATCGTGATGAATTGAGTTTCCCCTCTGAAGTTATCTTATTGAATTGAGTCTTTATGATGAGAACACTTGATGTATGTATTGCCGTGTTTATCTGTGGTGACAATGGGATATCACGTGCCACTTGATGTATGTTTGGGTGACCAACTTGCGGGTTCCGTCCATGAACCTATGCATAGGGGTTGGCACACGTTTTCTTGACTCTCCAGTAGAAACTTTGGGGCACTCTTTGAAGTACTTTGTGTTGGTTGGATGAATCTGAGATTGTGTGATGCATATCGTATAATCATGCCCACGGATACTTGAGGTGACAATGGAGTATCTAGGTGACATTAGGGTTTTGGTTGATTTGTGTCTTAAGGTGTTATTCTAGTACGAACTCTTTAATAGATCGATCCAAAAGAATAACTTTGAGGTGGTTTCAGACTCCTACCATAATCTCTACGCTTGTTCTCCGCTATTAGTGGCTTTGGAGTGACTCTTTGTTGCATGTTGAGGGATTGTTATATGATCTATCTATGTTATTATTGTTGAGAGAACCTGCACTAGTGAAAGTATGAACCCTAGGCCTTGTTTCCTATCATTGCAATACCGTTTACGCTCATGTTTATCACTTGTTACCTTGCTGTTTTTATTATTTCAGATTACAAATACCTTTATCTACTATCCATATTGCACTTGTATCACCATCTCTTCGCCGAACTAGTGCACCTATACAATTTACCATTGTATTGGGTGTGTTGGGGACACAAGAGACTCTTTGTTATTTGGTTGCAGGGTTGCTTGAGAGAGACCATCTTCATCCTACGCCTCCTACGGATTGATAAACCTTAGGTCATCCACTTGAGGGAAATTTGCTACTGTCCTACAAACCTGTGCACTTGCAGGCCCAACAACTTCTACAAGAAGAAGGTTGCATAGTAGACATCACACTTCACCATCACCGTCACCACGCCATCGTGCTGTCGAAGCTCTCCCTCGACACTTTGCTGGATCAAGAGTTTGAGGGACGTCGAGTTGAACGTGTGCAGAACTCCGAGGTGCCGTACGTTCGGTGCTTGATCGGTTGGAACTAGAAGAAGTTCGACTACATCAACCGCGTTAAACTAACGCTTCCGCTTTCGGTCTACGAGGGTACGTGGACACACTCTCCCCCTCTCATTGCTATGCATCTCCTAGATAGATCTTGCATGATCGTAGGAATTTTTTGAAATTGCATGCTACGTCCCCCAACAGACCAGCTCACTTGAGCCCAAGAACACTCCTCCTCCTGAGATTGTTCTCCCACTGTACCAGTTCATCACCAGCCCCTCGAGGCTAATCCACCACAAAGCAGGAGTAGGGTTTTACACCGCAAGGTGGCCCGAACCTGGGTAAAATTGTTGTGTCTCTTTTCCATTCAGTTCATCGAGCTAGGCCGTGGGATTATCGAGTAGGTAGACTAGGGAGGACGAGTTCTTCGCACGCACCCCAGAGTTCGAACCTCTCAAGGGTCTGCGGAACCCGAAATCCTACATTTGGCGCGCCAGGTAGGGGTGCGTCGGAGCCTCTCTTCCGCCGGTCGACCCGTCACCGCTCCACCGCTTCCATGGCTGACGCCCCTCGAGCTGGTGCTGAGCGCCGGGCCGCCCTTGCCGCTCGCGTCACTCAGGCAGTTCTGGCAGGTGATGCCTGTCCTCACCATCCCGCATCTCCAGCGGTGAACGCCGCTACCGGCCCGGCGGGGCATGAGCAGCGAGCTTCATCGATGCACCTCTCTGTGCGGCGTGATGGGCGCACCGCCACCCCGTCGCTGACTCCGGCTGGTTCGTCGTCCCATGCTTGTCGCGGCCCCGCGAATGCGTAGGCTGCGCTGCTCATGGCGCGCGAGGTCCTGCGCTATCGCCCCATCGATGACCTCTACGAAGACTGGCTAGACCGCATCGCTGAGCTTGTCAGCGCCACCGGGGCCTCTCCTGCACCGTCTCTCTCGCTGCCTCGCCCGCCGCTTGCTGCGGGTGACGTAGCCCACGAAGCACCTCCTCCACCTCCCCGTCAAGACATCGCCCTCGGTCCAAGGCGCGAGTCCCCGCGGCGTGACCCGCCGCGTAGGGCGCCGGCGCATGAGGAAGAAAGCTGCCAGGTGGTCCAGCGGCCGCAAGAAGATGCTCGTGCACTCCCAGCACCGCCACGTCAAGACCGTGCGCCGCCTGCGGCGGTGGAGCGCGAGCGCCAGGATGAGGCTCCACCTCCACGACGTGCTCCTGTGACCACTGCAGGTTGCCTCGCCTTCACTCCGGAGCTACGGAGCGTCGTCTGGCCGGGGAGGTTCAAGCCCGACCTGCCTCCACGCTATGACAGCACCCCTGACCCTGCTAAGTTCCTGCAGCTCTACGAGCTGAGCATCGAGGCGGCCAACGGCGACGAGAAGGTTATGGCGAACTGGTTTCCCATGGCTCTCAAGGATGGTGCACGCTCGTGGCTCCTGAACCTGCTCGCGGGATCGATCTTCTCCTGGGACGAAATGCGAGATCGTTTTATCGCCAACTTCCAGGGCACCCGCGACCGGCCGCCGGCTGCGGGTGACCTGTGGCGCATCAAGCAGCAGCCTAAGCAAACCCTGCAGAAGTACATCCAGCGCTTCAACAGCGTTCATCTCAAGATCCCCAAGATACCGGACGACGTCATCATCTCGGCATTCACTGACGGTGTCCGCGACGTCAAGATGAAGGAGGAGCTCGCCATACATGAGAACCTTTGCACGACCCTGGAGATGTTCAACATGGCAACCAAGTGCACGAGAACTGAGGAGGGTCGCCTCTCCCTCCTAGAGCTCCCGGAGACTGACCCAGAAGATAAGAAGGCCAAAGCCAAGGACGTGAAGCGCAAGGGACTGGCCGTGCTTGCGGCCAAACCAGAGATGAAGCGCGTCTGTGACCACCGAGAGTCATCCAAGGGCAGCCTCCCGTTCCGTGTCCTCCACAACGTGCACAGCCACAACACCAATGACTGTCAGGATCTGAGGGCCATCCGCGACGGGCGCCTCGGTCGTCGCCCCGAGCGCAATGATCAAGGCTATGGCCGCGGGGGAGGCTGAAGTGGAGGACGCTCGGACGACCGCAGCCCCCGCTAAGAGTGGCGCGACCAGCCTCGCGAGGAACGCTGGCAGTGCTAGCCTCGGGAGGGCCTCTGGAGGGACCAACCTCGTGAGGACTGTCCTCAGGGCAATGCTGGCACTACAAAAAAAATACACATCCGTGACATTTTGGGCCGAATGAAATTTTTTTCTGTCATACTTATGACACTTCTATGACAATAATTGTGACAAAACCCGGTATCATCATAGATGTGGTGGGGTCCTACTTCTATGACAAAAAATCATGACAGAAAATGGGCTTTTCGTCCTGGGTGGGCCGGAGACGCAGCTGCATGACATTCTTTGGGCCGTCCATGACAGAAAAAACCGTGGTAGAAGCGAGGGCGAGGAAAATATCGGGGAGTTCCCGGTTACGGTGGCTGGTCGGGGGCCGAGCGATGCATGTTTCTCTCATATGTACGCGCGTGTGTGCGAGGCATTGCGCTCTAACTGAATCCGAGCGAGGCGTTGGGCTCCAACTGAACCTGAGCAATTGCACTACAAGCTATGCATTACTGAACCCGAGTGATCGATCGATGGCTGTTAACTGAACCCGATCGAGCGATTCCTTCGCTACTGCTGCTAACTGAAGCTGATCGATGCTGCCTCTGGATGAATAATGAGTGTTGTTGGGGGGGTGGATGAACAGTTCCCGGTGGGGGTTGGATGAACAGGAACCCGTGGTAGTAGAGGATGTTGCCGCTGGATGAACAGAACCCCGACCGATCGAGCCGGTGGATGAACAGGACCCCATGGAGGGCTGGATGAAAAGGACCCCGTGGAGGGCTGGTTGAACAGGAGTCGGTGGAGAGCTGGTTGAACAGTAGCCGGTGGAGGGCTGGATGAACAGTAGCCCGTGGAGGGGTGGTTGAACAGGACCCCCGTGGAGAGGGATGGTTGAACAGTAGCCAGTGGAGGAGCGCGCGGTGGAGGCTGGATGAAGATGAGCTTGTGGATGAACAGTCACAGGTGGAGGCTGGAGGAGGTCGACGGTGGAGATGAACAGTATCTCGTGGAGTCCCGTTTTGTGGTACGCCACACCCCTCCCGATGAACAGGACCCCTATTTCGACCGTAGCGCTCCAACACAAGTCCGTTTACTCCGTTTTGCGGTACGCCACACCCCTCCTGGTAAACAGGACCTCGTTTCGACCGTAGGAGGTCCAACAAAAGTCTGCTTCTCCGCTTTGCGATACGCCGCACTTCTCCCGATGAACAGATCCTGCTTGACCGTGGCGGTCGAACACAAGGCCGCTTCTCCGTTCTCTACGATGACGCCAGCCTCGCTCTCCATCGGTTGTTCCGCCCAAGCCGTTGGCTCTCGGCGAACACGACAACGCATTCCGCTCCGAGCTAGCCGTTGGCTCCCCATGAACACGATAACGACGCAGCCTCCGTTCTAACCCAGCCATGTACACGAGCCCTGGTCGCACGCGTGCGCGCCGAGTAGGCGCCGAGACCCGCCCGTATGTACGTATGTGGTCAGATTTACTTTCTTGCACCTGGCCATTGTACGACGTACATGCTATGTGCGCGCTCTATTACGACATCGCGCCCTTCCTTGCACGGCCACGGTTCATCGCTGCAGCTCGCAGCGCACTAATCGACCAAGATGTACATACATGTTCGCGACCAGAATGACAATGCTACATACGCTTCGACCAGGTGGGTCCTGACTGTCAGGCACTTCCTTGCGTGCGAAGATGTAGCTGGTGGGTCCCTACAGTCAGGGGGTGAATCATTTTTTCCCCGTAATATGGACGCACTTCCTTGCGTGCGAAGATGTAGCTGGTGGGTCCCAGCAGTTATGGGGGGAAACGTTTTTTTCACGAAATACGGTGGCCCGTCCGGTGGGTCCCCGATGTCAGGTGGAGGAATCATTATTTTCTGCGTAATAAGGAGGGCACTTCCTTGCTGCGCGCAGGACCCACTATCACCTCTCCATGTACAAGACTCTTCCGATGGAAGTCGTTCCTTGACCATGTTGACCACGCCACGCCGAGAGCACCAGGGCGGTGGACGACGGCGAGGCCTAGGAAGGGGACGACGTGGAGTCGGGGAAGACGCGACAGTGGATGCCCATGCGGAGAGGAGTACGAGGGTTCACTGGTTCGACTGCGGTGTGAGGCTACTGTCGCTGCAGGGCCTGGCCAGCGGTGGGAGTAGTAGGGGCGGTAAGGCTTCCGCGGCAGCACGGCTGGCCACGGGAGGCAGGAGCATGCGGTCTCGCCGATGCTGGTTTGGGCGGCTGGTGCAAGAAGAGCAGCGATGGAAGAAGCAGCAGGACCGTTCGATTCAAATCCAACGATCATTGCTGCTAGAATCGTTTGTTGACTAAATTGACAAGCCCTGCGTACGCGTCAACTTAGTAGGCCCACAGGTCAGCCTCCCAACCAATGCGCCCCAGATGTCAGTAGGAGGAATCATTTTTTTCGTAATAAGGAGGCGATTGATTGCGTGCGGCCAGGCGGCGGAGGAGTAGGGTGGGCGGTGAAGCCTCACGCGGCATCACAATGGGCAACAGAGGTGGAGCAGGCTGTCCACGCTAGTTTAGGCGATTGGGCAGAAGATCGAGATTGAAGAAGCACGTCAGCCGTTGGATGGACATCCAACAGTCACTGCTGCTAGAATCGTGTGTTGACTGACAAATCCTTGCGTAAACAAGTCAGCCTCGAAATCTGTGGCGTGTACAGCCCATTTGCTATTATTTTTATATTTTTACTCATTTTATAATTCATATGGAATTTATTGCAGCCTATTTTCCATTTTTGGAATTGCTGCCAATTTTCTGGTTAGTACAAGGGTTAAAATATTAAACTAAATATGTGCGAAATTTTGAAAAGTCATAAATTTTTGCTGGGAACAAAACTCCAATGAAGAGGTACACCTAGGTAGGAGGGAGGGAGCTTTCCCACTTTGCAGACGAGTAGTTCTGCCGCTCCGCGTTGGATAGGAAAGGGGTGGAGAAGGTTCATTTATCAGGAATCGTATTCTTAATCAAAAAATTAGTAGCCATACTAAAAAATTTAAAAATTAATTAATACCATGTCATGTTAAATCCAATGAAATCTATATCTATACCAACTAATAAAGCAAGGTGCGTTTCTTCAAATTTTTCATCCGTTCACCAGCGAAAAAAAATTATCCGTGGTGGTACTAATTTTTTGTGCATCCATGTGCTGAAAAAAGAAATAAGGTTTGTCCAGAATTTCGTACATGGGCCACGCGCTGGCGAAATCCTATTTGCCGCACGCGGCGGCAGATAGTCGGAACTTAACACAGATAGCCCTGGACTGGGCCGGCCCGTTTTTTTTTCTGTGTTCCTTTTCTATTTAGAATTTTATGTTCCTTTCTCTTTTATTTTCTTATTTTTATGTTTCTTTTTTTTTCTTTTTGACCAAATAAAATTTTTATAAAATGTTTAGAATTTCTTTTTTTGTTCAAATTTTTGAAGAATGTTCAGAATTCCAAAAATTTATTCAAGTTTTAAAAATGTTCGTGTATTCATAAAAAAATCTCGTTCCGAAATTGGTACAAAACTCAAAAAATGTGAGTGTTTTATCAAAATTTTCGATATTTAAAAAAAGTAGTTTAAAAAAATTTCCAAATTCGAAAAATGTTCTTGTTATAGTGAAATATTCACGGATTCAACGTAATAATATTTTAAATAGCCCCATATTGCTCTTTACATACAGTCGCGCCAATTTATAAATGTGTGTGAAACTAAATGTAGTATTAAGATCTATGAAGTATGGATCTATCATGCCGGACGAAGGACGGATAAATTGGCACGTGAGCTAGCTGGAAAGGACACTGAAATTTTTAAATGAAAAGTAATGTTCCCATTTTTAAAAAATATTGTATTTTACAAAATTGATGAAGATTCTTAGAAAAATTAGCATTTTAAAAAATGTTCCAAATTTGAAATATTTTCTTGTAAAGTAAGGTGTCTTTCTCCAATATTTTCATCTGTTCACTACCGACAAGTTTTCTATCTGAGGTGGTACAAAAAAATTGTGCGTCCGTTCATTAAAAAAGGAAAAATGACAGAATTTCAAATGTGGGCCACCCTCGCTGTGGCCCAGCAAAGCCACAGCCAATTAATTTTACTGCCCAAGCAACTGGGCAAACTCTATATCTCGCACGAGCGTCAAATAGCCATAGTCTAATACAGGACGCCAAAGCTAGCCTGACATGTTTTCGTTTTTTCTGTATTTTGTTTCCATTTTTCTTTTTCTATTCCTTTCTCTTTTTATTTCCTGTGTCTTTTTTATCTTTCCTTTGAAGGTTATTTTCTTTTTCCTTTTTGCGTAAATTCCATATTTTCAAAAACAATCATAATTTGCAAAATAAAATCATATTTTTAGAAAATGTTCACAATTCGAAAAAATGTTGTTTTAAAAATTGCTCCGAAATTTAAATCTTTGTTTTTGTGCCAAAATTGGTTCAAATTTAAAAAATCAAAATGTTCTTTGTCTTTTCTGAAGTTGTTCAAGATTTATAAAAATGCATTTTAGAAAATGTTCCAAATGCGAAACATATTATTGTTTTCGTGAAATGTTCCTAAATACCAAATAATGTCCGAGTTTAAAGAAACATATTTCGTAAAAAAATTCTGAATCTTTGAAACATGTTTAATTTTCAAAAATTGTTCACAAATTTAGAAAATGTTCATATTTTTTAAAAAGGTTCATGTTTACAAATAAAGTTGTGAACTTTGAATGTTTCAATTTTTGTTGTGTATTTCAAAATATGTACAAAATTTTAAAATTTTGTTTCGGATTCCCAACATTATTTATGTTTTCTAGAACATTCAGAAATATATATTTTTTGAAAAGTAAAAATAAATTAAAAAATTAGTCTAATCTAACATTGAGTATGTTCTTAGATATTCGTGCTAGGCAGTGGTTAGCAGGACTCGTTTGTTCGAGTGGTAGTGGCACCTGGTCAGGTCTTTAAGGGCATGAATTCGATCCTTCTACTCATATTTATTTTTGGACTTTTACTGGCATCTTACAAACACAGGGCGTCCTTATGCCTGCTAGTGCGTTGGCCCGTACACGAAAGGACGTGTGTCCCACTCACTAGCATCGTATAGTAGCTCCCACGTAGTTGGCCAAAGAAAAAGCAAAAAAAAGCTCCATCACCCAGGTTGTATTAGACCTTAGTCGCACTGCCCTACTGGGCTGTCCGCATCCGGCCCATCGATCCTCCCCGAGGGAGCTAAAAATATTTGGCGGCCGTAAGGTTATGCACAAAATATGCTAATGAAATAGGATTTAAGCTCTATAATTAGTAATCCATCGAGTTACACCATCGTAGGAGAGAGTGGTCGAAGCAACCGTGCCCCAATGTCATCACGTAGCTATCAAATGAGGAGGCAGCCACAACCCCGAGATGGAGGCTGACCCTGAAAAAAAAAGGCATGAGTTGGGTGGTCGCCGCCATGCCAACCAACCTCATTACAATCAGGATCTCGCGGGACAAACATGACCCGCGAGAAGACTGCAACTTCTTGCTCTGTCGCACCACTGCAGAGACTGTTTTTGGTGGACACATCAATTATCTCTCCCGTTGCTTCACATAGAAAATATCTCTCCCGTTGCAACGCACGGGCATATGTGCTAGTATAAAATATCAGTGAAGAACAAAAACAAAAAAAGAAACTAATTTCCCATTTGCTATAATTTTTTTGGAATTTTCAACCGCTTTGATATTACTTTTACCAGACACTGACCATACTCTTTGGCCAGGCCGGAATGCATCCCTCCTCGTCTTGAAAGATTTGCAGCCCAGTAATTGGGAGAAAACAAATAGGCCTAGCTTGGGTATTCTTCAGAAATAAAATCTTGGACTACCTATTTTCCTAAAGAAAATCTGCTGGGCTGGTCATGTTGTTAGACGGGCCGCAGAGACTGCATAACCCAGTTTATAGCCTGCTCCTTCGAATTACTACTCAAAAAAGTTGTGCAATTATGTCGTTAATTGACTATACGTTGAAAATGATGTGGGTCCCAGATATCAGCAGGGTGGATTAGAGTAAAAAACGAGGGGTGCATCTGAGTAGTAAAAGAGGCACTTGTTTGTGTTCGGGAGTGGACCTGGTGGGTCCGCACTGTCATACTCACAACTACAGTCCTCTCCCAATTCACTATGTTTACAGGGCCGGGCGGCGGCGCCACGGCGAGCGCACCAAGGCGGAGGATAAAGTGTTGTTGCCAATGTGATGGGCTGGGCTGGACATTCTTATTGAAAAATAAAAATGGACCAGAACTATTTACGACGTTGACTACGATTTGCATGGGTCCGCTGGTTGCAGGAAGAAAATGATGGGGGAAAGAAGACTGGTCGCTATCTTTGCCTAAGAATAATATTGACTGAATGTAACGACACTATCATAGGAAATAATATCCTCCTGTTAAATCGTGAATTTAAAGAACTGGTGCATGAGCATTTAGCTTTATTTATTTATTTACTTATTTATGTTTAGGGGACCATGAGCATGTACCTGGGTCGGATTCATGTGAGAGCCTCCCTTCCAGTTAATTATGGGCTCCTCTATTGGGCCTTCATCAATGGGTTGCATGTTATCAACAAGTGGAAAATGTGTTCCGTACCAAAAATAGTATGTGCTACATACGGTATGGGGCACTAAAGGATCGGACCATGCAACGACTTCCAAAACATCATGTTTGCCGTTCTAACAACACATTCATTTAACCAACAGACGAAATATACTATTGATTGTATATTGAAAACAGCAGCAGCAACAACAACCAGGGCTGGGGTGCAATGTAAGCGATAAGCAGGCCGAAGAGTAAAGACGCAGCTCTC